>CM076570.1:310711358-311311358 GCA_034641835.2 Pinus albicaulis | reverse complement strand
TTGGGGAAAAGAGGTAAGTTCTAAAAACTACAAAATGCGATGGGTGATGACGGAGGGTGATGTGGTGGGAAGGGTCCCACTTTATATCGCAATCGGGAAAAACGAAAAGTGGAAGTGAATGAGAAAGATGATTAATATTGCGATTTTTCGATGCGAAAAGGCGATGGGGTAGGCCCCATTAAAGACTTTTAAAAGCGGAATGGTGAATATTTTTTTAAGTCAAGATAATATGATAAAATATGTTGGAATCGTAATAAAAAGTTTTATAATGCAATTCGAGACATATCAAAGGTAAATATGGGTCCCACCATTATCGCATCAGGAAATCTATGAAGTGGCAAGTGAGGGTGGCAATGATTTTTTCCGATATGCCGATTGCGAAATAGCGATAGCGATAAGTGATTTTGGTGTGTGGTAAGTGATATCACATATATAATATATGATATGTTTAAAAGTTTTGTTCTGGGGGGCAGAGTTGCTAAGGTGGGGCCGACTTACCGCATTTCAAACTAAATAAAATTGATTGTGGGTGCTCACAAGGTAAGTCAAAACATATGCGATGAGATATCATAAATCGACGATCGCACAATTTAAGTTTTGTTGCAATGAAAAGCATGTAACATCTGCGAAATGCAATGAGGGCCCCAATTTAATTGCAATTGGGGAATTAAGGAAGCAGAGTAAGTGAAAAGTGATAAAAGGTAAGGGTAGAAAAGGTAAAAGCGAAAAGGTGGAAAAAATGGTAACTTTAATGATTTTCAATGGAAAATTATATGAAAAAGGAAGTGTGGTGGGGAGTGGGTCCTGCTCCATCATGTATGGTATTTCTGAAAGGTTTGTAGGAGACAAAAATGTAATGATTTTGGGTTTAATTAAAACATAAGGGGATAGAGGCCAAATAGAATGACGGAGAAGGAAACTTTGAATATGAGTCTAAAATAAGTGTTAACAAAATGTTTTAAACATCTTTGAGAGATGTGAAGAAGAAGAAGACAGTAAGTGTTTTGTAACTCTTACACAAGAAAGAGTACAATAGCAACAACAAACTAATTTGGATAAATAAATAGAGAACTTGATGAAACTTATGATGAAAAAGCATAAAGAAAGGAGTTTCATAAGGAGAGATCAAATAGTCAGTTGTATGAAGGGTTGGACTGTGAAAAATGTTAATGTAAAACTTAGTGGAGTTTTGAAAACAAAGATATGGAAACCTGGAGCAGCAGGAAAATGAAATAAAGTATATGGACAATAATCAAATGGAGTAATAAGATCATTACAGAGCAAAGTGTGGGATCTAAGAAAAGCAAAGATTTGATGCTTATGAACAAGAGGTCATATTTCTTTTCACCTGGGGAGTCTGATGTAGGAGCATCTGCTCTAAGTCAAAATTCCAAGTAGAAATCAGACCTTAGGGTCTTGAAATTAACCCAAGGAGGGGTCATTTGTAAATATTGTAAAAAAAAACTCTTGTAAAATGTTCAATTCTTAGCAAGCATAGGTAGGGAATATGCTTAGTTGACTTATGTGAACCTATCCCTAGAAAAATGGGATAATTTGAGAGGATAGTTTCTATTTATGTTCATAATTTAGATAAGTCATAAGTTAGAGATAAGAATGGTTTTATTAGAATAGAGGTTGTTGCAATAATTTGGGAACTGATTACAATTTTGTAGGAGTTAGTTGTGAGAGATGGGCAAGCTCTGATCTGCAATATATATTCAATTGTAAGCTTCGAGATAAGTAGAGAGATCAGTGAGAGAGAGGTCCAGTGTGGCCAAAATGAAGTAAGTGACCAACTACATGATGAATTAAGCCATAGATAGAGGAAAGACAAAAAATAATGTTTCTAAATATATGTATGCATAGATTCTGTAATTAAAAGTAAAGTTCTATTGTGTAATTATCCCTGTTATGAATTGTAATTTATCTCTACGTGATGTATGACTGGAATGGGTGATTCTTTGAAATTACTGTGTGATTGTGGAGAATTCCAATCTGTGGACATAGTGTAGAATTAATATGGTCTCGGCTATGTGATTAGCCTTTTAATACATTCTACGATCTCAGCATGGTGTGCATCAGTTACTGTCTGTGTATCATTTGATTTGCAGAATCTTACCTACATGGGTGTACAAGGTATGAAAATGTATGCTTTGAATTTTTTCTGATAGCGTATTTGTGACCATTACATTCTGATATAGCTACACTAAATATGTGACTTCAGAGACAACTCGTGATGGGTTTCGAGTGTAGAAACCGCACATTACATATTGAAATCAATTTTCGGATAAGTATGATGTCAGGGTTTATAAACGATTCAGTGATTTGAAGTATTTCTTAGAATGCATGGTTAATTGATGGAATAATAAACCTTTGTGTTTTAATTCTTGAAGCCTTGTTCTATCCCCCAAGCAAATCAAAGACCGATTTGAATGTGAAGGTGCATGGTGAATCTTAATTCTTGTAATAGAAATTCCTTCGAATTTATATTTTCATTGAAATGTATGGAGGCGTAGTCATATTGGGATGAAATCTTGAAGGTGATCTTGAGTGAATGAATGGTTATCACTAGAAAACTGGTTATATATGTAGCAAGCGACAACTTGTAGCTAATTTGGGATATCTGAGTTCGATAATTTTAATCTGTAATTTCATTTAAGTTCGGTTGTTTTATTTGATGAATATTTCTGTAAAGGAATGGAATTGTTGATTCAAAGCTCACACACTACATCCGTTATGGTGAGTATAATTTCATTCTGGCACAAGAATGTTTCGGTGTGGTGAAACATAGCACTAGACATGCTCGTTGTTTGGTACATAATTTGTTAAGAAAATATTTCGTGGAAAATTGAAAGGTATTTGGGTCGAGTTTGTCCCCGTGACTCAGTGAATTAAGAATTATTACTATCTGCGTATAGATAGGGGTAGCTGAATTCAAAGAGGTTACATTGATGTGGCAGCTTTGAAGAAGCTAAAGATGATACTCAAACCTTTGATGTGCTACGATGGCATTGTGATCTACTTTTTATGGTTTTCAAAGAGAGGTTGATTGGTTGCAATGTTGATCCGAGACTGATTTACCTTGCATCGATCAGAGTGGCGTAGCACAAGTGTTGGTTGTTGAAAATTCTGCATCATTAATTTTTTTTGTGAAGTGAAGAAAACAAGTCGTGGGTAGAGCAAGGTAAAGGTGATTTGGGTTTGGTGGCCATGTAATTTGGCATTAGGACTCAATAGGGTTCGAATTTTTGAGAAAGGGAAGAGCTACTAAGAGATAAGAGCTTGAGACTGTCATTTTCATTTTCCTTTGCATGATGTACTTGAACTTTATTTTATGTCAATGAAATGTTTACTATTTTCTCACATATGAGTGTTTTTCCAAGGGTTGAGTCCCCTTGGGTTAGCTACCAACGCACAGGCTTTAGTATCTCTTTTTGTATCTTACCTAAGGCCGATTAATTTTAGTAGAAAACTCTCTTTATTTCTTAGTAGAATTTTACTCACAAAAAATACTTTTGTAGGTTTGGTTACCACCTCTCTTGCGAGGAAGTGTGGTTGAAGAGTATGCAGTAGCAAGACAAAAATTGTGGTTATTTTCCTTTATAGATTTTTATACCTTAGACCAATGCTCTTTTACATACTCTATTTTTTCATATTTAGGAGTTAAATCACATTCTTCTTTAATATTTCATGGATATGGGTTAGATGCATGCTGCAAGATCTATTGAATTTTGATGATATAAAATTTAGCTCGTCCTTATGTGTTATTTGGTTTCATAAAATTCAACTCATCCTTTCTTGTTTAGTTCTTTTTGCTGCAATTCGATCACTAATTTGGAATTCTTTTCTAGTGCAAAAATGGATTGTTTGTTTGACTGCAGATACTACTAGTGGCTTGTAGGGTGGTCGCACTCATCCTACATTCCTCTTGGCATCATCATCATCTTCCTTTTAATCTCACATTTCCCTTAAAACTTTTCCACCATAACCATATTTCTGGGTCATTGAAGGACACCATGAGCATTTTATTTTATGCAATATGGTCCTTTGAGGGGTGCTAGGCTTGGAAAAAGCCACATCTAGCCTTCATATACCTTCAGCGAACATTTTCCACCCTCAGGATGCTCATGGATCCAATATTGTAGCAAAACAGGGCAATCTTGTAGCATCATGTAGCAATCTCGTAGCAACCATGTAACATCCCTTAGCACCATGTGAAATCGACCAGACTTGCTCCAAAATATTTATTTTTGTCTCTTAGGCTTGAATAATGACCCATAGGCTATGAATCCATGATTAAGGAGAACAAAATACCATGGTATACCTGCCTTTTCTTCACTGCAACACAATTATGCCTTTTCAAAATTTGAAAAGTAATGATGATTTTCTTATGAAATGCACATGGAGTATGTCACTAAAGCTAAACTTATTTCAAAACAATTATTGTGAGGTGGATTTATTGATTCAAAGTAGATTAGGCTTGTTTCCTTGAATTTATGATCCCTTAGGGTTTCAGTTAGAAACATTGTTATTTAATAAATTCATTTCCTTTTCAAAGAAACTTTTAACCTTCTACAATTAGACCACATTCTCGCAAATAGCATAGATTTTACATCATACAAGTAGACTAGTATTTCCATTTCTGAAAATAACACAATATTTACATTCCTACAACTAGGTTTATCCTTTACATTTGGATGAGTAACATTTTTATTTCTACAAATAGAATAATTTTTCTATTCTTGCAATTAGAGTATAACTCTCTCTTTTCATGCAATTTCATTCCTTGAGTAAGTTGAAAAGGTGGTATCTGTATGCCTTAGTCTGGTCCATTGCTTGAAGGTGGATGATCTAAAATTAAAAACTTGAAGGTTTCTTGAAAAAAATTTCAAGCTAGTTTGAAAAGCAATTGTTGTCTCACCTTCATTATTGAAAGTAGGTATAGCTTCAACCCACTTGGTGAATTAGTCCACTGCTATGATAACATAATTTTGGATCTTAGCCGAAGTCGAGTTGCAAGTAGTAAAATCAGTACCCCACTTCATTAGAGAACTTTTGAGGTTTAAAATGGGACTCCTAAGAAAAATATTCAACCAAAATAAAATTTATAAGAACCAATAGGATTCAAGATGATGATGTCAACCATGGGGGATGATTCACAATTTCTTAGGTAAAAAGGTAAAAAGATTAAAAAATAATAAAATAATAAAACTACTTTTAAACTTGTATTTTCAACTTATCTCCCTAAGGTTTTACTAAAATTTCAAGTAGGGCTACTCGTTGGATGCAAAATTTAATTCCTCATCCAATGAGTACCCATGTTGCATACTTTTGATGGACCTTAGTACATGAAAAATTAGAAATACATGAAAAAACGTTATTGCAATCACATTTTTTATGTATTTCTCATTTTCATGTAGAAGGGTCCATTGAAATTGTGCAACATGGGTACTCCTTGGATGAGAAATCAAATTCTGCATCCAACAAGTGTTCCTGCTCGAAATTTGAGTAAACCCATAAGGAGATAAGTTGAAAAAATAGTTTTTTCTTTTTTCCCTCTAAAATTTTATGATGTAATCACATATTATTTTATAATTTCTTTAGGAGGCCCATTTTAGACCTCAAAATTCCCCTAATGAGTGAATGGACCAACAGTGATGACAAGAAAAAGCGAAGGCGGATGAGCGCACATTTTTCGAGTATACACTTGACAAGGATGACACTTCTTGACTGCTTCACGACAATCTTTGAAAATTGAATGCCAAATATATTTTGCACTCAAAAAAATTTGGGTTGTAGCAAGTTGAGATAGATGACCTCCACAAGCTCCACTATGGCAGTCATTCAAAATAGACTCAACTTCTTCTAAGGTTATACAATGTCTAAGGATTGAGTCAATCTTGCGACGATATAAATTATCATTGATAATAAGATAATTTTTAGCTAGGTGACGCAATTTCCTACATTCAACCTTAGAAAAGATTATGAGGGAACTTCGAATTATGGAGATATACAATAATGTATCCATACCAAGGGTCTTGTGAGGATATGAGAAAAATATGTTCATCGGGAAATGACTCTTCATAAATAACATCTCCTTCACAAGGCAACTCTGAAATCAATTCTGCGAATACTAAATATTTTTTTGACTTAGCTGACATAAACTCAAGATCAAAATCTTTCAAAATGACAATCCATTTATTATATTCCCCCCCAACCACTTGCCTACTGAGAACAAATTTAAATGGTTTGACATCAGCCAATACAAAGTATTTTCTAAGAAGAATGTAATGGCAGAGTCATTGGACAACATGCATTGCTTCCAAAGCCAATTTATCGATGTGAGAATACCTAATTTCAGGACCAACCAAGCCACGTCTTATATGTTGTGTAACCAGCTCCAAAAATAGAAGAAAAGAGATATCAACGCCTTAGAAATAAGCCACTTCGAGGGGGCAACCTCCAATACATTACATAAATGAACAATTCTTGGATGATAAAATTTACAAAACCTCCTTTCTATATATAGGAGTCCATGGGGCCATAATGTAATCCTAGTTGGCCACAATGTAATCCTAGCCGACCTAACAATAATAATTTAAGGGCACAATAATAACAAAATGGGGGTTACAAGGGTACAATAATAACAATAGGGGGTTACACTAACAACAATAAGGGACTATACTAGTAATATAGGGACCTAACATGCCCCTCTCCTTCAAAAAAAGTGTTGTCCTCAACGCTTGAGTAGCTCTGGGTGCTTTCGTATAAAATTCTCATCCTCCCATGTAGAATCTTCAGTGGGTAAGTTCTTCCACTTGATGAGATACTCTGAAATTGATCGATTCCGTAGCTGTCAAGTTCTTGTTTCCATGACCGCTTCGGGTTCCAATATGATTTTTCCTTCCTCATCAAGTTCTGGCAATATTGTTTGAACTGGAAGATTTTCACCTATAACCTTCTTTAAGCATGAAACATGGAAAACTGGATTCACTCGCGAAGAAGCAGGAAGCTCCAATTTGTATGCCATAGTACCAATCTTTTGCAACACCTCGTAAGGACCATAGTACTTTGGCGATAATTTATTATCCTTCTTAGCTTGCTTGAGGGACATTTGTTTGTATGGTTGTAGCCGTAAAAATACCCAATCTCCTACATCAAAACTTCTCTCGTTGTGATGTTGATCTGCCTGTTGTTTCATTCGATTTTGTGCCAAATTCAGGTTATCCTTTAAGAGTTGGAGAACTTCTTGTTGATGCTCGATGTGATCTTCCACTACTTGAACCTTTGAATTTTCCCTTAAGGATGATGTGATGGATGGTGGATGATATCCATAAAGTGCCATAAATGGGGTCATTTTTGCTGCAGTATGGAAGGAAGTGTTATACCACCATTCAGCAAGAGGTAACCACTTGACCCATTGTGTTTGTTTATCAGATACAAAACAACGAAGATATCCTTCCAAGCATTTATTTACTATCTCAGTTTGACCATCAGATTGAAGATGATAAGATGAGCTATGAGCTAATTGAGTACCCAAACAAGAAAATAACTCCGTCCAAAAATTTCCAGTAAAAATGGGATCTCTGTCGCTCACAATAACCCTTGGGCTTCCATGTAGCTTTTGAAATCTATCCATAAATGTAGTAGCAACTGTACTTTCTTTAAATGGATGAGATAATGCACAAAAGTGTGCATACTTGGTAAGTCTATCAACTACCACCATGATGACACTCTTTCCTTCGGACTTAGGTAAACCTGTGATAAAATCCATTGAAATCTCCTCCCGACGTTGACTTGGAATGGATAAAGGTTGTAGAAGTCCTGGGGTCTTAATTGTTTCCACTTTATTCTGCTGGCAAACCAAACATTCCGCCACAAACTTTTGAATATCGGATTTAAGGCCATCCCAAAAAAATTCTTTCTTCACCCTGTGGTAAGTTTTTAAAAATCCCGAGTGTCCTCCTAAAGGAGAAGTGTGCAATTCCAGAAGAATCTTTTGTTTTAGATGGGAATTCTTACAAAGATATAAGCGATCTTTGTACCATAAGGAATCATTTTTCCAACTAAATGTATCGGATGTACTAGGATCTTGCTGCAACTTTTGGATGAGTGTCCATACATCTTTGTCCTTCTTCCATTCATCTCTTGCTTCAGTTATCCAATCTGGTTGGATAATAGAAATGGCACAAAGCAATGCTTCCACCTCTTCATTCTTTCTTGAGAGTGCATTTGCAACAAATTTAAGCTTTCCTTTTTTGTAGATTATTTCAAAGTCATAACCCAACATCTTTGTGACCCATTTTTGCTGCTCTTGTGAAGATAGTCTTTGTTCCAAAAAGTGTTTAAGACTATCATGATCAGTTTTTACCTTGAAGTGTCTTCCCATTAGGTAAATTCTCCATTTCTTTAGTGCATGCAGTATTGCTAATATTTCCTTCTCATAAATAGGTTTCTGTAAATACTTTCCTTTGATTGGACGACTTTAAAAAGCAATGGGTCTCCCTTCCTACATTAAAACAACACCAATTCCATTTCTTGAGGCATCACATTCCACAATAAAGGTTTTTGTGAAGTCTGGCGTACCTAAGACTGGTGCTAGGCACGTTTCCTGTTTAAGATGTTCAAAGGCCTTAGTTGCTTCAAGAGTCCATGAAAATTCATCTTTCTTCAATAATGTTGTTAGAGGTGCTGCTATTATCCCATAATTCCTAACAAACTTGTGATAATACCCTGTTAACCCGAGAAATCCTCGCAACTGCTTTATGGTTGTGGGGAATTTCCATTCCTTAATGGCTTTAATTTTGTTAGGGTCTACTTTAACACCCTCGTGAGATACAATATTATGACCCAAATATTCCACCTCTTGTACTCCAAAGAAACATTTGGATGTTTTTGCATATAATTGTTTCTCCTGCAATAGTTCGAGCACCCTGTCAACATGTTCAACATGATCCTTCCAAGACCTGCTATAGATTATTATATCATCAAAAAATACTAGCACAAATTTTCTAAGGAAGGGTTTGAAAATGGAATTCATCAACCCTTGAAATGTAGAAGGTGCATTGGTAAGGCCAAAAGGCATGACCGAAAATTCATAATGACCCTCATGAGTTCGAAATGCTATTTTTAGAATATCTTCAGTCTTCATTCTAATTTGATGATATCCTGAACGAAGATCCAACTTGGTAAAATAAATTGCTCCATGTAATTCATCCAATAATTCATCAATCACAGGAATGGGAAATTTGTCTTTAATGGTGAGCTTATTAAGCTCCCTATAATCCAGACACATTCGCCATGATCCATCCTTCTTGTGTACCAAAACTACAGGAGCAGAGAAAGAACTTTGACTAGGTTGAATTGTACCCGCCTCTAACATTTCTGCAATCATACGTTCAATTTCGCTCTTTTGGAAGTAAGGATATTTATAAGGCCTGATGTTTGGAGGAACACTTCCTGGAATCAAATGAATAGCATGATCATGATCACGAATAGGTGGGAGTCCTTTGGGAGTTTCAAACACCTTGGAATGATTGTCGAAGACTTGTTGGAGATCTGCAGAAATAGATGATTTTGATGTTGGAACTTCTAGTGAGCATAATTGTGCAATTACGCCTCGTTGTTCTTTCTTTAGAAGTTTTGTCATGACATTAGAGCTTATTATCCTTCCTGGCTTCCCTTCAATACCCCGTAATTCGACTTCCTTTCCTTCCGAAAAAAATTTCAAGAAAAGTTCTTGAAAATTAAAATCTATCGTCCCCAAAGATTGTAAGCATTGTAATCCTAGTACAACATCAGCACCTCCCATAGGAATGGAAAGCATTGGACTAGTCAATACATATTCCCCCATGGTTAGCTTGATATTATGGCTTTTTCCAGAGAAATTTATAGTTCCTCCATTTGCAACCATCACTTGACATTCTGGTGCTGGGTATAGGAAACAATTTAATTCCTTGGCTACCTTACAATGAATTAAATTATGGGTGCTACCTGAATCAATCAACACTATTACCTTTTTCTTCTTGATATGTCCTTCTATCTTGAGAGTTTGAGGAGTGGTAATTCCTGCCAATGCATTACACGATATGTTCGGATTCATTTCTTCCTCTTCTAGGGTTGGTTCCTGGTGTATATCCTCTTCTTGTTCATTTTCTTCTTCCTCTTCACAATCTATGTAAAATAATTTCTTCTCAGCACACTTATGACTTTTAGTGTATTTGCTATCACAACTGTAGCAAAGCCCTTTTGCTCTTTTTTCTTCCAATTGTTGTGGTGTCAACCTTGTAGGTTGTGGAAATATAGACGTAGCAACACTTCCTTCTTTATAGAATTGAGTGGTAGGCTTCCTTGTCACCATTATTTTACATTCAACTTTTCTTGCCAACTTGAATGCCTTCTCCAATGAATCCGGTTCCAAAACATGAACTTCATGTTGGATGTTATCCTTTAAAGTGCCTATGAAGAGATCGATCATGTGTTCCTCTGGAATATCAGTTACCCTTATATTCAATTTTTGGAAGTCCTCAATGTGCTACCCCACTAAACCCTTTTTTTTGAGATTTATCCATTGGCTAAAGAAGGTGTTGCTCTTTGTATCCTCATAATGTGCTATCATTTCCTCCGTAAAAATTGACCAAGTGACAATTTTTTTACGGGAGCAAAGCCATCGATACCATACAAATGTATTTTGTTCTAAATGTAAAGTTGCAATGCATAACTTTTGTGAGTTTTGCACATTATGGAGATCAAAATATTGCTCCATCTGTAGTATCCATGTTACAGGATCCTTTCCATTAAACTTCCTCATATCCATTTTTGGAATATGGTGGTTCTTCCCGCCAACATTAGAGTTTATGAAATCACGATTAACATTTATTTTGTTCTCATCATGAGGTTCTTCTACTATCTTTTCACCATTAGGAAACATTTCTTGTATCAACTTCGTCAAACCTTCGATGTCTGCTTTTAGATCATTCTTCATGTTTTTCATGTTGTTTTCCATGTTGTCTTTCATGTCATCCATCTTAGCTTCCATGCTAGCTTCCATGCCATCCATCTTAGCTTCCACGCCTTTCTTCAAACCATCCATCTTCTCTTCCATGCCTTTCTTCAAAACTTCCATTTCATTTTTTGTTGATCTTTGCGAGAGTGAAATTTGTTGCACTTGCTCTTGTAATTTTGATAGATCATGTTGCAATTATTCATCTTCATGAGTCATAGTAGAGCCTTCTGAAGGCTTAATGGGTGTTGAATTATTTTTATGGGGCATCTTTTAGAACCCAATACTGATATGTATTCTACAATATTCCCTTGGAATCAATTCAAATTGATTCTTCAAACAAGACTTATGCAATTTGGAAAAAAAAAAATACACACCTTCTTCCTGCTTTTGAGGAGCTTGATATTGAAATTGGACTATCTTTGTGTTTACAGTACTTAAATATTTGAATTTTGGTACCAACATATCCCTCTGAATTATATTTCTAATTCCATAGGTCTAACCTGATTTGGATTCTCCAAGACAAATTTGTGTCCAATCTCTCACAATGACCTAATTATGGACTGGTTTAATAGAGCTAACTTGTATGACTTGCCACGTGTCACTTTTCGTCCTTCGGCTCTGAAATTTATATCCAAGAAACTAGAGTTCGTTTAATTGCGACCACTTTTTATGGAACTCCAATCCGATGCTCAGAGAGAGAGTTACGAATATTTTCCCATGATCACCTCTTTGAGATGAAATTCAGGAGCCTGAAAAAGCACTACATTCCATAGATCATATCTCCAAAAATATTGTGAACCAAGCTCTGAAATTTTTTGACAATTTTCATTAGGATTTTAGCTTCGCACCCTAAAAATTTCAGCTTCTGAAACTTCGTAGAAAAAAAGTTATAGCGAAAATTCCACGATGACCTGTTTAGGAGTCTGAAAAAAGACCTAACTTCCACAGATCATATCTCCAAAAATATTGTGAACCAAGCTCTAAATTTTTTTGACGATGTTCCTCAAGATTTCAGCTTCGTACCCTAAAAATTTCATCTTTGGGAACTTCGTCGAAAAAAAGTTATAGCGAAAATTCCACAATGACCTGTTTGGGGCAGCGAAACCCTAGAATCCAAAGTTCTGATACCAAATGTTGTGTAACCAGCTCCAAAAATAGAAGAAAAGAGATATCAACACCTTAGAAATAAGCCACTTCAAGGGGGAAACCTTCAATACATTACATAAATGAACAATTCTTGGATGATACAATTTACAAAACCTCCTTTCTATATATACGAGTCCATGTGGCCATAATGTAATCCTAGTGGGCCACAATGTAATCCTAGCCGACCTAACAATAATAATTTAAGGGCACAATAATAACAAAATGAGGGTTACAAGGGTACAATAACAACAATAAAGGGGTTACACTAATAACAATAAGGGACTATATTGGTAATATAGGCACCTAACATTATATAATAAATCACATGCTCCCTAAGAGCATTGTCTTCCTAAACCAAAATCATACCAATGGTTGTTTTTGTTGCTGTGCGATACAAGAGGAAATCCCAACTGTAATCAGGTAGAATCAAAAGAGGAGCAGAGGTCGAGTGTATATTTTTTCAAAGCATCGAAATAACACTGATGTAGTGTCCCTTCTTAGATAGTTAGTTTTGGTGACACCTGGAGGGTGATTTTCATGGAGTGTATCTTTTTTCAAAGCATCGAACAAAGACTGATGTAGTGTCCCTTATTAGATAGTTAGCTTTGGTGATACTTGGAGGGTGATTTTCATGGAGTGTATAAATATTATATATGTCAGACTTATGTATATGCTTGTACACTATAGACCTAGTTTAGGTCACATGGTTGCTGCATGCTTATGATAATATCTATGGTTGATTGTATAAGACTTATTTTCGTTACGTGCACATTAATGATCTTTCTCTTTTGGCATCCTATTGAATTTGGCGCATGACATCAGTGATGTTCTATGATTGTGACACAAGAATAAAAGCTACTATTTGGAGTAGTTAACGAACCATAATCTTGTTGATGATTTATGATGTGTATGATTATACATGCTTGACCTTGTATTTAGCAAGATTTGGTAGGGAACTTAGTTACTGCCAAGAAGGATGCTCAAATGACTATGGAGGTCATGTATACATTTGGGTAACATGTGATTGTATTAAATTAATTATGAATTTTGTTGATGCTTTTAATCTATGAGGTTATGATGTGCAGGTTTGGGGAAACAAGGCCTTGCCAACATATCATCAGATGCATATGAGCTCACAATCAGTACCTTGAGGGAAACCATGTAGCTTCAAAGAGGAATAGATGAGAATATATGGGAAATATTAGGGAGTGGAGTCTGAAATTTCGAAAGATCAAGGTGTGGAGTCTTGGATATTTGGAATAGATCAAGTCATGGAGTCTTGACTTTACTAGGACATGGAGTCCTAAGCACAAGGGCAAGGGCACAAAGTCCTAATAAGTTAGGAGATGTGCACAATAGGGGTGTGGAATCCCTATTATCTTACTTTAAAAACCACTAAAGATCTTACATCAACCACTTGAATTAATCTATGTTAAAATTTTAGTTGAATTAACTCCAATTTACCCACTTTAGAGGGTCATTTAAAATAAAATTTATTTTAATACAAAAATATTAATTACATATTTTTTAAAAATAAATAATTGAATTTTTCTAGAAAGGACACATGGGGGGATGAATATTAGATAATTAAATTAATTAAATAATTAAGAAAAAAATGAGAGGTTTCCACCTCACGGAGAGTGGTGAATAATATGAATTATAATAAATAAAAAATTGGTTAATTTTTGCATGAAGGGGTGAGGTGTCGCTCCACTCCATGCTTATAAATATGGAAGGATTTTTCAAGGGTAGAGCTGGAAATAGGGGAAATGCTCCCAAAATGATTATCCAATTTCTAAATTAAAATCCTAATAATTTATCCTAGTTCAGTGAGACTAAGTGGTATGAGAGGAAGATAGGATATCTTCCTTAGTTTGCCCCAAAATTCTCACTATTTTTGAAGTTGGTATTGTTTGTGAGCTCATAGAGCTAGGGGTTTCCAAGGAAAAATGTTTTCTTTGGATATGGTTGGGTGGTAAATCCGATTGTTTTGTTGGAATTGGTGAGTGGAGTACCTGAACAAAGTAGAACGAATGAGTATCACAAAGTAGAACTACTGAGTATCAGGAAAAAAATTCCAGTTTGTTATATTTTTATTTAATTAACCTTTCTTGGATGAATATGTAGCTAGTTTAACTTTAAAATAGTTCTTGTTGTTCTAAAATATCTAATCATAGACAATGGTTTACCATTTATTTCTTTGTTATACATATGTTGAAATTAGAGAACTGAAAGAATATGTTTTTGTTTTAACTGATGGTGAATAGTAGCTCCATTTAGTAATTATTCATTTAAATGGGTTGGGATCAGACACAATGATACTGTTAATTGTAGTATCTATATGTTCTATTAATTACAAGTGTATTATTCTTATTTTCAAAATATGTTTTTGTACATAATAGTGCTAATTATAGTCTCTATATGTTCCATTAATTATAAGTATATTGTAATTATTTTCAAAATATGTTTTTGTTTTAAATGAATGGTGAATAGCTGCTCCATTTAGTAATTATTCATTTAAATGGGTTGGGAGCAGACACCATGATAGTGTTAATTGTAGTCTCTATATGTTCTATTAATTATAAGTGTATTGTTCTCATTTTCAATTTGGTGAATAGCTGCTCCATTTATTAATTATTCATTTAAATGGGTTGGGAGTAGACAACATGATAGTGTTAATTGTAGTCTCTATATGTTCTATTAATTATAAGTGTATTGTTCTTATTTTCAATTTGGGGACCTTTGTTTTATTGTAAATTTATGTTTGTGAAAGCATAAGTTGAAGAAGAGATATTATTATGTTAAAACATTTCTATTTATGAAAGCATATGTTGAAGAAGAGTTACTATTTGCTAATTTTTGTTGGGAAACAAAAAAGAGGATTACAATAATTCACTGGAGTAAAAAAAAACAAATCATGTCATGTAAACTATAATTGGAAGATATGATGTTCATATTCCTACTTATTCTTTGACATCCTCCTTAGCTTATTTGGTTTCCTTTAAGGTTATATATTTATATTTCATCTAATAATAGTTTTATGCAAAAGTCTTGTTGCAGTCATTGTTTTAAAGGCATATTATTTTTGCAGGAAATAAAGTTCTCATGAAATATAAAAATTATTCTTTTTGGAGAAAAGAAAGTCTTCTTTGAAATATAATGCTTATTCATTTTGTAGAAAAGAAAAATAATATATATGTCTCTCCTTAATTTATTGATTACTAATGTTTGTATCATTAAATATAAAGGTGGATAATGCTTTTAGCTTGATGGGTGTGTATATTGGTGGGTTACATTTAATTTGGTTAATGTGTTAGATAAATTAGTGTGGTAATATTTTGTAACTTTCACTATAAAACCTTCCCAAATAAATTAATATGGTACTCCTCTGTAACTTTTACTATATATACATTCTTGGAAAATATGAGTTTATGATTCCCCCTTTGCACTATGTAATGGTAATCCTCTTTAACTTTTACTATGTATATATTCTTGGAAAATATGAGTGTATTATTCCTCCCTTTCACTATGTAGTTTGAAGTTTTCATTATTGCCAAAAGTATTGGTCTTGAATAGTTTCTGAAAGAGGTTAATCTTAGTAATATTTTATAACATTGGTAATATTTTATAACTTTGGTAATATTTATACGAAATCTTGGAAAATGGTATTTTATGATTTATCCATTTGCATTATGTAGTTTAAAGTTTTTATTTTTGTAAAAATATTAGTCTCAAATAATTTTGAAAGTAGATGCTTGAAAGCACATGCTATTAAACGTTTTTATAGACTGGGATCCTTGGTCATTTTACCAATATTTGATTTTGGAATGAGTTTAAATCATTTATTATTATTTTAATGTCGCACTCTACATAACACCAAATCTTAGTAAGTGAGCTTTCACAAGGAGTAATTTTGTACTTGGATTTTCATTGAAAAGAATACTTGGATTATTGTTAAAAAGAATACTTTTGATTCTGTATGTTATTCAAATATTAAATTGACTGTCTTACTTGGACGGTTGTCAAAAAGAATACTTTAGTTTGATTCTATATGGATTTTTCCTTATATATATATAAATTCCCTTGGAATACTTTTCATTTAAAGATATGGTATTGAAGAAATATAAGAGATTAATTTTTTTTGTTTGGGGTAGATAAAATAACTAATTTGAAAGTAAAATAAATCGATTTGGAATTAGTAGGATTATTCAAGTTATAGTATATGAGATTTAAAAGGAAATTATTCTAGTGGGGTCAACAATATATGAGTCAAAAGGAAAGGAAGATTGAGTAAGAATAGAGAAGAGGAAATGGAAATGAATCCTCATGTGGTCATCATTTAATGATTTCATTATGGTATCAAATATTTCTAAAATGGAAGAATTTTATGTTTAAAATATAGGTTATTGCTGCAAAGAAAGATTCTTCAAATGAATAGATCAAATGTTAACATTTGAAATTTATGTTACTTGGAATGAATGTTTTAGGATATGATGATTTCTTCTTCATTTTTTGAATACTTATAATTTATCTGATGATTAATGTGTTTTGTTTTCATGTACTATGAAAGGCCAAAAGCATGATACAAAATCTATGTAAAATAGTGTTAACTTATAGAAATAATATAGATAACATGGATGGGTTTTATATATTAAAAAAGAAAATACACACCTACTTTTGGGTAACTTGAGTTACAGACCTTGTTGGTATTCTAGGGATCTAGTTTTATATATTAAAAAAAAATACACCTATTTTTGGGTAACTTGATTTATAGACCTTGTTGGTATTCTAGGGATCTTACATATGGTATCAGAGCTAGCTACAACACAATGAACATACATGCTTGCTAGTATATTAATATATATGAATGATTATTTTGGATCCATCTTGAATTCTTATGTATGTTTGATTATTTTTTCTTAGAATAAGTGTAATTTGGATTACTGTTCTTTTCTTTTTATTTAAGGCTTAAGTCTAAAATCTCATGTTGTTGTTTAGTTTTTAAAAAAAATTATTTGTTTATTTTTGGTTTCTAGACTCTTTTTCTTTTGAGGCTAAATTTTGAGAAAAAAGCTAGAAAATTGACACGAAACTCCCGCACAATTTTATTCTTTATTTTTGGTTAATATTTTGGAAATATATAGATAAATTCTAAACTAATAATCCCCTCTAATTTAATAATAATAATAATAAATTGTTAGGGCATTCTAGTACAGTTTATCCCTCTTAAAAGTTGTAATTTTAAAAATATTACAACACTTTAGAACAAAGCTTGTACTTCATCTTGTTGTACTTTAGAACAAAGCTTGTACTTCATTTTGAGATTTAAACTTCATATCTTTTTTTTTTTCTTTCTATGATACACTGCTAAGATTTTATTATTTTTGCAGATTCAATTTCTTGTCTGTATTTTTAGGTTTATTTCTAAAAAAAATTATGGGCAAATTTGCATGGTATATTATTTTCTTTTCATGTAGTTTCTATATTAAAGTCATAATATTGAAATTATTACATAGAATTAATGTGGATAATCATTAAATATTTAGAATAATTGTTGCAACTTCACAGTTGAGTTTAAGCTTGGAATCATCATACTAATATCCTCTAAGTTAAATTTGAACTAGTTATGGCTAATTTATCTTAATATGCTCTTGATAGTTTAAAAGAAAGAAATGAAAACCATACAATTCACTTAATATTTTTTTATTTTTATTTTTTATAGTAGTCTATCAGAAGTTGTAAAGAGATCAGTTGCAAAGAATTGAAATAATGTTCTATCTTAGACCTATATGTGTATGGATTGGTATTGTGTAAGAAGTATGAGAATTTCATTAGTGTAATGATTGAGTTCATCATACTAATCTTCATTCTTAAATTATCCACGCTAATTAGAACTCAATATAAGTTATCCCCAACAAGTCATTATTAACTATGAATGTAGGTGCACAACTAATGCACATACATTAAAGAGTTAAAATATGTTTTATGAAGACCCTCTTAATGGTTAAAAATGAAATTTTTGTGGTTTCTTTTATCTAATTTATGATCTTGTTAAGTGTTGATTATGGGTTGGTTTTCTTCATGAGAAAACTTGAAATTATTCTAGGACTAGGTTGAAGTGTGTCATGCCTAATGAAGAAGGGGTTAAAAATACTTGTAGGTGCTAATGGTTGTGGAAACCATTTTAGGGAAAGTTGAATGATGTACTTGTTATGTTATGTATGAGAGTAGAATATCAACTAACTTATATCTGTAAGGTAAGTAATTATTTATGTTTATAATGAAGAATTGATTTTGATGAAATCTAATGCATATAGGTAAGTAATTTAAGGCAAGTAATTATTTTTGTATATAATGAAGAATTGATTCTTATGAAATCTCATGGACATGATTAAGAAGGGATGATTATGCATACTTTTAATTTAGTGGAATAAATGTTCTTAACAATAATTTGTTTGAGATTTAAATTCATTATTTTCCTTTGATTACAAATGAAGAAAAGAAGTTTGGTATATTGTACAACATTAGGTGATTTAGAATGCTTCTAATAGCTTATATTGATATATGAAGTCAAATGTGGACTAGGTATTTATACTCCAGTATTGTAATTCTTTTTGTATGTGCTTGATTGAGGTAGAATTAAATTGATTTTTAAATGCTTGAAAATGTAGAAAGAGATTATTGTGATAATTTGATGAGATATATTTTTTATTTTTCTTAAGACAAATTAAGTCTAGCATATTTAAAGAATATTTCATATTATTGTGCTCTCCTTAATGAATTTGAGGATTTCATATTGACTAAATTGTATTTAACTAAATTAATTAGCTAAATTATGAGGATTGAACTCGTGAACTTCTCAAAACTATTTTAAGTTAGTTAAGAGAATAGCATGTTTAGAGATAAACCTTTTATGTGATTGGAAATTTGTTTTATTTAAGATTAAAGGATAAGGTATGAGGTTAATGAAAAGTTGATTTCAGTTCTTATTTTACAAGAATATGTACTCGTGATATTTTTTAGGGAAATTTTGAAGAAAAGTGAGATCACATTTTTTATGAATTGGAATTGTTGCATGATTTAGAAACCTAATATGATTGTACTGTATGTGGAATGGAAGAAATTGTTGGATTCAGAAATTTGTGTTGGGATGTATAGTTGTATGAGTAGCTAGTAGCCCTACAAAAGGTTATAATATTTTGAGAGGGTAGTAATTGTTCTTTATAAAAAAAAATTAAAAAAAAGAGAGAAATAAAAAATGGAAATGAATCTTAGCTTTAGGCTAGAAATGCCATTGTAATAGTGTAAATATTACATAAAATCAACATGATTATTCATATTTTGAGAAATGTATGGTTTTAATAGCTTTATTTAAGGTTTTATTATATGCATTAATGTTAATAAATAAGGCCTAAAACCAAATTAATTACCTAGATATTGAATAGAAATCATGAGTAATTGAGAAATGGGTGTTGATATAATGTTATAGGTAACCTACTTTATGAGTTGTCTTCAATTGGAAGATTTCAAATTGATATGTTGGAATGAAATTAGTCTAAACCAAGATTGACTGGAAGATTTCAAATTGATATGTTGGAATGAAATTAGTCTAAACCAAGATTGAATTGGTTCTCAAGTAATGAATGTGAATAACATTAATGGTTGTGGAATTCAAGGAAAAGTAAGTGGTACAAAGTAGGTGTTGCCACTTTACACTCAAAAGTTAAAATAATTGTGTTTTGATATTCAAATTGTTTTTATTATTAGGATTAAAATTTTGGTAAAAATAGTATTTGGTTCCTAAGATTTGTGATCGCATCTATGTCTTCTGAAATGAAAAGGGGATAAATTTAGAGTGAGAAAACATAAGTAATTACTTATAAATACAATATCATGTTTGGTAACTAGATTGACATGCAATTGTATAGGTATGATTTGCTACCTCTTGTCATGAAGTTTGATTATATGATAGGATGGGCCATAAATGTTTTTATACAACTAATGTGGGAGCTATTTATAGCTTGGAAAGCTCAATATACTATACAACAAAAACTATGACAGGTGAAGGATTAATGAGGACTATGAGAAGAAAAACATGTGGAATATCAAGTGTAGATAACTTAACTAGATGTCATATCAATTACTTAAAATTGTATATTGTTGTGGTATTATAAATTGTATGGTTGGTTTTGATATAGAAATATTTGACATTTTATATATGAAACGTATCTAATATAGTATGGATATAATGCCTACTTGATTAAGAATGGTATGTTTTGATTTTCTTGGAGATGCTTTCACTTTAGCAAAGAATTGAGTTATGAATTGGCATAACAAAAAAATATATAAAATACTTATACATAAGGTTAACACCTTTATGATAATAGAATTAAAACAAACCAAGTATCTTATGATTGTAGGAAAACTTTGGGCCAAGTTTAGCCCAAGAGGGGGAGTATGTAGTGTCCCTTCCTAGTTAGTTAGTTTTGGTGACACTTGGAGGGTGATTTTTATGGAGTGTATAAATATTATATATGTCATACTTATGTATATGCTTGTACACTATAGACCTAGTTTGGGTAACATGGTTGTTGCATGCTTATGCTAATATCTATGGTTGAGTGTATGAATTATTTTGGTTAAGTGCATATTAATGATGTTTCTCTTTTGGCATCCTATTTTGACTTCAGTGCATCACATGAGTGATGGTATATGATTGTGACACAAGAATAAAATCTACTATGTGGAGTATTTAATGAACCATAATCTTGTTGATTATTTATGATGTGTATGATTATACATGCTTGACCTTGTATTTAGCAGGATTTGGCAGGGAAGGATTTGGCAGGGAACCCAAGAAGGATGCTCAAATGACTATGGAGGTCATGTATAAATTTGGGTAAAATGTGATTGAATTAAATTCATTATGAATTTTTTTGATGCTTTTAATCCACGAGGTTGTGATGTGAGGTCTGGGGAAACAAGGCCTTGCCAATAAAACATCAGATGCATATGAGCTCACAATCAGTACCTTGAGGGAAACCATGTAGCTTCAAAGAGGAATAGATGAGAACATATGGGAAATATTAGGGCGCGGAGTCCTAACTTTTGAAATATCAAGGCATGGAGTCTTGGATCTTTGGAATAGATCTAAGGCGTTGAGTCTTAATTCTACTAGTACTTGGAGTCCTAAGCACATGGGCAAGGGCACATAGCCATAATAATTCAGGGGAAGTGCACAATAGGGGTGTGGAATCCCTATTCTCTGACTTAAAAACACCACTAAAGAGCTTACATCAACCAGGTGAATTATTCTAAGTTAAAATTTTAGTTGAATTAAATCCAATTTACCCACTTTAGAGGGTTATTTAAAATAAAATTTATTTTAATACAAAAATATTAATTACATATTTTTGAAAAATCAATAATAGAAAGTTTTCTAGAAAGGACACATGGGGGGATGAATATTAGATAATTAAAGTAATTAAATAATTAAGAAAAAAATAATAGGTTTCCACCTTAGGGGAGGGTGGTGAATAATATAAATTATAATAAATTAAAAATTGGTTAATTTTTGCATGAAGGGGTGAGGTGTCATTCCACTCCATGCTTATAAATATGGAAGGATTTTTCCCCATGAGGGGAGAGTGGGGAAAGAGTAGGGAAATGTTGCCAAAATGATTATCTAATTTATAAATTAAAATCCTAATAATTTATCCTAGTTGATTGATACTAAGTGGTATGAGAGGAAGATAGGATATCTTCCTTAGTTTGCCCCAAATGTCTCACTATTGTTGAAGTTGGTATTGTTTCTAAGCTCATAGAGCTAGGGGGTTTCAAGGAAAATTTTTTCCTTTGGATATGGTTGGGTGGTAAATGTCTCACTATTGTTGAAGTTGGTATTGTTTGTAAGCTCATAGAGCTAAGGGTTTCCAAGGAAAAAGTTTTCCTTTGGATATGGTTGGGTGGTAAATCTCATTGGTCTATTGGAGTTGGCAAGCGAGCGGAGTTGCTGAAATAGAGTATCAAATAAAAATTTGGGAGTGGTTGAACAAAGTAGAACGATGAGTATCAAGTAAAAATTTCCAGTTTGTTATATTTTTCTTTAATTAAGCTTTCTTGGATGAAGATGTAGCTACTTTAACTTTAAAATAGTTTTTGTTGTTCTAAAATATCTAATCATAGAGAGCGGTTTATCAGTTATTTCTTTGTTATACATATGTTGAAATTACATAACTACAAGAATATTAGTAATTCTTCATTTAAATGGGTTGTGAGCCAAAAACATCGCAGTGTTAGTTGTTGCCTCTATATGTTCTATTAATTATAAGTATATTGTTCTTATTTTCAATTTAGGGATATATGTTTTATTGTACATTTATGTTTATGAAATCATATGTTGAAGAAGAGTTACTATTCTGCTAATTTTGTTGAGAAACAAAAAAAAGAGGATTACAATAATTCACCGGAGTAAAAAAAAACAAACCATGTCATGTAAACTATAATTGGAAGATATGATGTTCATATTCATACCTATTCTTTGACATCCTCCTTCGCTTAGTTGGTTTCCTTTAAGGTTATATATTTATATTTCATCTAATAATAGTTTTATGCAAAAGTCTCGTTGCAGTCATTGTTTAAAGGCATCTGGGACATTGTTTTTGATTTATGTTTTCCTATAAATATAATAGTTACTATTTTTTCACGAAAGAAGTTCTCTTGAAATACAACATTTATTCTTTTTGCAGAAAAGAAAGTATTCTTTGAAATATAATGCTTATTCATTTTGCACAAAAGAAAAAAAATATGTATTTCTCCTTAATTTATTGATTACTAATGTCATTGTGCTAATTTAGAGTGTTGTATCATTAAATCCAAAGGTGGATAGTGATCTTATCTTAATGGGTGTTTATATTGGTGGGTTACATTTACATTGTTTAATGCGTGAGATAAATTAGTGTGGTAATATTTTGTAACTATTACTATAAAATCTTAGGAGATAATTTAGTATGCTACTCCTCTGTAACTTTTACTATATATACATTCTAGGAAAATATGAGTTTAAATTTTACAATATATACATTCTTGGAAAATATGAGTTTATGATTCCCCCTTTGCACTATGTAATGGTAATCCTCTATAACTTTTACTATATATACATTCTTGGAAAATATGAGTTTATGATTCCCCTTTGCACTATGTAATGGTAATCCTCTACTATGTATACATTTTTGGAAAATATGAGTTTATGATTCCTCCCTTTGCACTATGTAGTTTGAAGTTTTCATTATTGCCAAAAGTATTGGTCTAGAATAGTTTCTGAAAGAGGTTAAAATTGGTAATATTTTATAACATTGGTAATATTTTATAACCTTGGTAATATTTATATGGATTCTTGGGAAATAATATTTTATGATTTATCCATTTGCATTATGTAATTTAAATTTTTTTATTTTTGTAAAAATATTAGTCTGGTAATATTTTATAGACTAGAATCCTTGGGCATTTTACCAATAGTTGATTTTGGAATGAGTTTAAATGATTTATTATTATTTTAATTTTGAACTCTACATAACACCAAATCATAGTACCTGAGCTTCCACACGAATTAATTTTGTTTAAACAGTGTGAAAGAACACTCTGTTTTGTTTGTTTGGATTGTTATTGAAAATAATACTTGGAGTGGTGTTAAAAAGAATACTTGAGTCTTTCTGTAGGTTGGAAAGATATATTTTGATTCTATTTCATGCAATACGCAATGGTAACAATAAGAAGCTTTAGTTCATTTATAGACACCATACTCTGGTATCCTTCATTTACGAAGCTTGAGATTCAATGATATAATTATATATTAATTGTAGTTGTTTGGGGTAAATAAGATAACTAATTCGGAAGTAAGATAAATGGATATGGAATTAATAGGAATATTCAGGTTATAGTATCGGATATTTAAAAGGAATTTATTCTAGTTAGGTCGACAATATATGAGCCAAAAGGAAAGGAAGATTGATTTCCATAGCGAGTAAGAATCTATAAAGTCAGTAAGAATCCTCATGTTGTCATCATTTAATCATTTCATAATGGTAACAAATATTTATAAAATGGAATAATTTTATGTTTAAAATATAAGGTATTGTTGCAAAGAAAGATTCTTCAAATGAATAGATCAAAAGTTAACATTTGAACTTTATGTTACTCAGAATGAATGTTTTAGGATATGATTAGTTCTTCTTCATTTTTGGAAGACTTACAATGTATGTGATGATTAATGTATTTTGTTTTCATGTACTATGAAAGGCCAAAAGCATGATACAAAATCTACGTAAAATATTGTTAACTTATAGAAATAATATAGATCTATTTTCAATGTTTGTATGAAACATGGATGTGTTTTATATATTAAAAGAAAAAACACACCAATTTTTGGGTAGCTTGAGTTACAGATCTTGTTGGTATTCTAGGGATCTTACAATTGAGGAAAATCGCCCCAAACAAATGGAACTCCTTTCTTTAGGAAACGCATAAATCATTTTGTAGTCTCGGCATAGTTTATGATTAATCTCCTTAAAAATTTGGCTTTTCCTTAGAGACTTTGAAGTTGATGAATACTTGACGGGGGAGGCAACTGAAGTATTTCCTCAACCTTGAAGGGGTCTACATGAATCCCTTCATTAGACATGATGAATCCCAATAACCGACCAAATGTAACTACGAAAACACATTTATTAGGGTTCAACCAAATTTTATAGTGACAATGTCTCTCAAAGACTAAATGAAGGTGCTTTGTATGTTCCATTCTCTTTCGAGAATGAACAGCTAAAGCATCCAAATATGCTTTAACTATGTGCTTGATGTCATGGAAAGCATAGGGAAAGACCCATTGAAAGGTAGCTCCATCGTTTTTTAGGCCAAAAGGCATTTTCCTATATGAAAACATACCCTAAGGGAAAATAAATGTTTTCTTATGTTGATCTTTAGGACGAAAAGTTATTTGATTGTATCCAGAAAATCCATTCATGAAGGAAAATATTTCATTTCTAGCACACGCATCAATTATCTTATCGATAAATGGAGTAGAAAAATTATCTTTAGGACAATCTTTATTCAAAGCCCTAAATTTGATTCATACCCGAATAATTCCTTTATTTTTGTCAATAGGGACTAGATTTGAAACCCATTCAGTCAAAGGAACAGGGTATATGAAACCTTCCTTAAGCAGATTCTTTACCTCAACCTTAATGTCGCAGCTTTCATAGGATTAACCAGTCGAAGCTTTTATTGTATAGGATTTGCATTTTTGTATGTCTTGATCTCAAGTTGAAATATGGAAGGATCAGTTCCAGGAATTTCTTCATAAGACCAAGTTGTTGAAAAGTGTAACTAGGTCAGTTTTCATATTGACTATGTAATTATGTATTTTATGTAAAGAAGAAAACAAAGATAATAAAATGTATATTTTTTGCACTTGCTTCATGGGTTACATGAGCAATATTTCATCTTAGGATAATATACTTCTTCTTGATGTATATTTAGGGGGTTTTCTTCTGTTTATAAGTGTAATTATATTCATGCATATGAAGAGCATTGTCATCATTAAAAAGCTCCAAGACCTTGTCATGAACCTTGTTGAGTAAAGGCTCTAACAACGCTCAATTCAACTCTATTTCAAATGCTGGAAAATATATGATAAAGGCGATTGATAATTAGCAATGAAGTCAGCCTACATGTCAGCCTAATTGTTTTTTGTATGGTCGACCTAAAGGAAGGAACAGGTACTATATATATACCTTGATCTGCAACCATTTGTAAAGAAGTAATTTGCGGATTTCTCTGTCACACAAATGCAGAGTTGAGAGGACTAAAAGTAGCGGACTTCAGAAGGTGTAGAGGACGGAAATAAATGCAGATTGATCTAAATAAGTCAACGGATTTCAGAAAGGGTTTAGTACGTGTTTATGGATAGAGTCCTTTGAAGAAGATTCAAGTCATATATGCAGATTTAAAATAGCAAGCCAATGGATGCCTTAGTAGCATATGTAAGCATCCACAAGGACTGAATTGCAGACATATATATGATTGCAATAGTAGAACCAAGTCTGGGTTACATACGAGTTGTTGCAAAGAGTGTGGATTTGTTCTTAAGGCATCCTGAAGTATCTGAAATGTGGATTAATGAAAGGTATATGCGGTCAATACTGAATCTAGCATTCAGTTCGGATAAATGATAAAATAAAATATGAATATCACAAAATAAAATAGAAGGAAGGTAAATATGAGATTTACCTTCCTATCTTCAATATACAAAAGGAATATGTCACCAGTGAAGATGAAATAAGAAGAATTATATTGATAATCAAATACTAAATCAAGGAAGAGACTGAGTTCTCTAAGGAGTGGTGTAGATCAGTACAAGAAAGAAGATTCAACTTTGTGAAGCATACAAGGAAACATTGACAAGGTGTTGAAGACATTCCTAGGTCAAGGGTCAGAGTCTTGTTCATGGTACTTGTCATTTGAAAATCTAGAAGAAAAATTCCTTATGGGTTTTCCTCTCCAAGAGGGAGAGGTTTTGCCCTGGCTCGAGGAGCCTAATTTTTGTGTCTTTTGTGTGTTGGTAATTAATTTGATGAAAAGAATAAATAATCTAACAAAGAGAAGACATAAGTAAATCAAGTAAGCTCACAAGTAATTATCAAGAAGAGAATTTTAATTAATCTCCAACCTTCCAAATTCTCAACATGGGATCAGAGCTAAGGTGCTAAAGACAAAGGGATATTTGACAAGAAGACACTCAAGGATCAAAATTCAGTTTTCTAAAAAGCATCAAAGCAAAATTCAAAGTCTACATTAAAAAGTCAAATGAGTCTGCAAGGAAATCCTCAAGCCATCTCAAGAATACTTTCAACATTACTCAAAGAATCCCTACATCTAGGAGGTAATATTTGACATCAAACATTCTTGATATTGAAGACATTGTTGGAATGCACATCATTAAGCGACACCCAATACTATTGAAGACATCTTCATTCTAAAGTAATCCTTGATCATCAAGGATCCAAGATCACCTACTTTGAAATCAATCTAAGAGGGAGTTCCTGCCATCATCTTCAACAAGGATGCTGATAGAAGAAGAGAAGCATCTACTCAAGTAAGTATATTTTTGACTTCATATGAATCTATCAAAATTTCTTCTTTGCAAAGAAAGAAAAACATTGGTTAGGGTTTCAAACTTTCCTGCATTGAAGACATGGAAAATGAATTCATGCCAAATATATGAAGGAATATATAAGAGTCGAAAGGATTCTTGCAAAATCCATAGAAGACTCTATGATCTCCGATGTATCAAATATAGAATCATCAAAAGGAATATATGAGAAATTGGTGGAGTTATTATCTGTGAGTACTGTAGGAAAAGCAGTTTCTCTGAGATCAACTGCAGGAATGGGGAGAAGTAATGTATGACACTGAGATGACTACAGTGGTGTTGAATTCTCTATCAGAAGAATGGAGAAACTTCACTTCAGGTTTATACAGGAAGAAAGAAGCCACACTATTCCACGATTTATGGTCTTTATGTAAAATGGAGGAAACGAGATTGAAAGCCAAAGCTGTTACAGGATCAAGTGAAGGGAATCAAGCCTTTGCAACGACGTCAAGGAATGTTAGGTCCCTATATTACTAGTATAGTCCCTTATTTTCATTAGTGTAACCCCCTTATTGTTATTGTTGTACCCCTGTAACCCCCATATTGTTATTATTGTGCCCTTAAATTATTATTGTTAGGTCGGCTAGGATTACATTGTGGCCCCATGGACTCCTATATATAGAAAGGAGGTTTTTTCATTTTTATCATCCAATAATTGTTCAGTTATGTAATGTATTGGAGGTTTCCCCCTCAAAGTGGCTTATTTCTTAGGCGTTGAACTCTCTTTTCTTCTATTTTTGGAGTTGGTTTCACAACATTTGGTATGAGAGCTTTGGATTCCAGGGTTTCGCTGCTCCAAACAATTCATCATGGAATTTTCACTATAACTTTGTTTATATGAAGGTTCAGAAGCTAAAATTTTTAGGGTGCGAATCAGAAATCTTGAGGAACATCGTCGCAAAATTTCAGAGCTTGGTACACAATATTTTCAGAGATATGGTCTATTGAAATTAGGTCTTTTTCAGGCTCTCGAATTTCATCTCAAAGAGGTGTTCGTGTTAAAATCTTCATAACTCTCTCTCTGAGCATCAAACTGGAATTATGTAAAAAGTGGCCACAAGTACACGAACTTTGGTTTTTCTTCTATCAATTTCAAAGCTGAAGGAGGAAAAAGTGACACGTGGTAGATCATACAAGTTCTCTCTACTGAACCAATCCATAATTAGGTCATTGTGGGAGATTGGACATAACTTTACCTTGAAGAATCCAAATCAAGTTAGACCTGTGGCATTCGAAAGAGGATTCAGAGGGCTATCGCAGGGCCAAATTTCAAATATTGAAGATCCGAAATCATAGAGATAATTCAGTATCAATAACTAACTCCTCAAAAGCAAGAAAAAGGTGTGTATTTTTTTTCCGAATGGCATAAGTCTTGTGTAAAAAAAATTAGTTTGAAGTGATTCCAAGGGCCTATTGAGCATATATTTCAGTATTGGGTTCTAAAATTCCTCCTAAAAAAAATTCAACACCCATTAAGCCCTCAGAATACTCTACTATGACTCATGAAGATGAATAATTGCAACATGATCTATCAAAATTACAAGAGCAAGTGCACCAAATTTTGCTCTCGCAAAGAGCAGCAAAAAATGAAATGAAAGTTTTGAAGAAAGGCATGGAAGCGAAGATGGATGGTCTGAAGAAAGGTGTAGAAGCTAAGAGGAATAGCATGGAATCTAAGATGGATGGCGTGGAAGATAAGATGGAGTACATGGAAGAAAAAATGAAAGACAACATTTAAAACATGAAGAATTATCTAAAAGCAGACTTGGAAGGTTTGACAAAGTTGATACAAGAAATCATTCCTAATGGAAAAAAGATAGTAGAGGAAACTCATGATGAGCACAAAATAAATGTTAATCGTGATTTCATAAACTCTAATGTTTGATTGAAGAACCACCATATTCCAAAGATGGATATGAGGAAGTTTGATGGCAAGGATCCCATAACATGGATACTACAGATGGAGCAATATTTTGATCTCAATAATGTGCAAAAAACACAAAAGGTACGCATTGCAACTTTACATTTAGAACAAAATACATTTGTATGGTATCGATGGCTTTGCTCCCGTAAAAAAATTGTCACTTGGTCAATTTTTACGGAGGAAATGATAGCACATTATGAGGATACAAGGAGCAACACCTTCTTTAGCCAATTGATAAATCTCAAACAAAAGGGTTTAGTGGGGCAGCACATTGAGGACTTCCAAAAATTGAATATAAGGGTAACTGATATTCCGGAGGAACACAGGATCGATCTCTTCATAGGCACTTTAAAGGATAACATCCAACATGAAGTTCGCATTTTGGAACCGGATTCATTGGAGAAGGCATTCGGGTTGGCAAGAAAAGTTGAATGTAAAATAATGGCGACAAGGAAGCCTACCACTCAATTCTATAAAGAAGGAAGTGTTGCTACGCCTAGATTTCCACAACCTACAATGTTGACACCACAACAATTGGAAGAAAAAAGAGCAAAAGGGCTTTGCTACAGTTGTGATAGAAAATACACTAAAGGTCATAAGTGTGCTGAGAAGAAATTATTTTACATAGATTGTGAAGAGGAGGAAGAAAATGAAGAAGAAACTTCAAAAGTAGAGGATATACACTAGGAAGAAACCCTAGAAGAAGAAGAAATGAGTCCGACCATATCATGTAATGCATTGGCAGGAATTACCACTCCTCAAACTCTCAAGATAGAAGGACATATCAAGAAGAAAAAGGTAATAGTGTTGATTCATTCAGGTAGCACCCATAATTTTATTCATTGTAAGGTAGCCAAGGAATTAAATTGTTTCCTATACCCAGCACCAGAATGTCAAGTGATGGTTGCAAATGGAGGAACTATAAATTTCTCTGGAAATTGCCATAATATCAAGCTAACCATGGGGGAATATGTATTGACTAGTCCAATGCTTTCCATTCCTATGGGAGGTGCTGATGTTGTACTAGGAGTACAATGGTTACAATGTTTGGGGACGGTAGCTTTTAATTTTCAAGAACTTTTCTTGAAATTTTTTTCAGAAGGAAAGGAAGTCGAATTACGGGGTATTTCAGGGAAGCCAGGAAGGATAATAAGCTCTAATGTCATGACAAAGCTTCTAAAGAAAGAAAAACGAGGCGTAATTTCACAATTATGCTCACTAGAAGTTCCAACATCAAAATCATCTATTTCTGCAGATCTCCAACAAGTCTTGGACAATCATTCCAAGGTGTTTGACACTCCCAAAGGACTCCCACCTATTCGTGATCATGATCATGCTATTCATTTGATTCCAGGAAGTGTTCCTCCAAACATCAGGCCTTATAGATATCCTTACTTCCAAAGAGCGAAATTGAACGTATGATTGCAGAAATGTTAGAGGCGGGTATAATTCAACCCAGTCAAAGTTCTTTCTCTGCTCCTGTAGTATTGGTACACAAGAAGGATGGATCATGGCGAATGTGTCCGGATTATAGGGAGCTCAATAAACTCACCATTAAAGACAAATTTCCCATTCCTGTGATTGATGAATTATTGGATGAATTATATGGAGCAATTTATTTTACCAAGTTGGATCTTCGTTCAGGATATCATCAAATTAGAATGAAGACTGAAGATATTCCAAAAACAACATTTCGAACTCATGAGGGTCATTATGAATTTTTGGTCATGCCTTTGGCCTTACCAATGCACCTTCTACATTTCAAGGGTTGATGAATTCCATTTTCATACCCTTCCTTAGAAAATTTGTGCTAGTATTTTTTGATGATATACTAATCTACAGCAGGTCTTGGAAGGATCATGTTCAACATGTTGACAGGGTGCTCAAACTATTGGAGGAGAAATAATTATATGCAAAAAAATCCAAATGTTTCTTTTGAGTACAAGAGGTGGAATATCTGGGTCATATTGTATCTCACAAGGGTGTTAAGGTAGACCCTAACAAAATTAAAGCCATTAAGGAATGGAAAATCCCCACAACCATAAAGTAGTTGCGCGGATTTCTCGAGATAACAGGGTATTATCGCAAGTTTATGAATAATTATGGGAGAATAACAGCACCTCTAACAACATTATTGAAGAAAGATGCATTTTCATGGACTCCTGAAGCAACTAAGGCCTTTGAACATCTTAAAGAGGCAATGTGCCTAGAACCAGTCTTAGCTACGCCAGACTTCACAAAAACCTTCATTGTTGAATGTGATGCCTCAGGAAATGTAATTGGTGTTGTTTTAATGCAAGAAGGAAGACCCATTGCTTTTGAAAGTAGTTCAATAAAGGAAAGTATTTACAAAAGGCTATTTATGAGAAGGAAATGTTAGCAATACTACATGCACTAAAGAAATGGAAACCTTACCTAATGGGAAGACACTTCAAGGTAAAAACTGATTATGGTAGTCTTAAACACTTTTTGGAACAAAGACTATCTTCAGAAGAGTAGCAAAAATGGGTCACAAAGATGTTGGGTTATGACTTTGAAATCATCTACAAAAAAGGGAAGCTAAATGTTGTTGCAGATGCACTATCAAGAAAGGATGAAGAGGTGGAAGCATTTCTTTGTGCCATTTCAATATCCAACCAGATTGGATAACCGAAGCAAGGGATGAATGGAAGAAGGACGAAGAAGTGTGGACTCTCATTCAAAAGTTGCAGCAAGATCCTAGTACATCTGATACATTTAGTTGGAAAAATTATTCCTTATGGTACAAAGATCGCTTATATATTTGCAAGAATTCCCAACTAAAACAAAATATTCTTTTGGAATTGCACACTTCTCCTTTAGGAGGACACTAAGGATTTTTAAAAACTTACTACAAGGTGAAGAAAGAATTTTTTTGGGATGGCCTTAAATCTGATACTCAAAAGTTTGTGGCGGAATGTTTGGTTTTCCGGCAGAATAAAGTTAAGACAATTAAGATCTCGGGCCTTCTACAACCTTTATCCATTCCAAGTCAACGTTGGGAGGAGATTTCAATGGATTTTATAACAGTTTTATCTAAGTCCAAAGGAAGGAGTGTCATCATGGTGGTAGTTGATAGACTTACCAAGTATGCACACTTTTGTGCATTATCTCATCCATTTAAAGCGAGTACAGTTGCTATTGCATTTATGGAAACAATTCAAAAGCTACATGGAAACCCGAAGATTATTGTAAGTGACAAAGATCCCATTTTTACAGGAAATTTTTAGACGGAATTATTTTCTTGTTTGGGTACTCAACTAGCTCATAGCTCATCTTATCATCCTCAATCCGATGGTCAAACAGAGATAGTGAATAAATGTTTGGAAGGATATCTTCGTTGTTTTGTATCTAATAAGTAAGCACAATGGGTCAAGTGATTACTTCTCGCTGAATGGTGGTATAACACTTCCTTCCATACTGCAGCAAAAATGACCCCATTTATGGCACTTTATGGATATCATCCACCATAGGGTTCAAGCAATGGAGAATCACATCAAGCATCAACAATAAGTTCTCCAACTCTTAAATGATAACCTAAATTTGACACAAAATCAAATGAAACAACAGGCAGATCAACATCGCATTGAGAGAAGTTTTGATGTGGGAGACTAGGTATTTTTACGGCTACAACCATACAAAAAAATGTCCCTCAAGCAAGCTAAGAAGGATAATAAATTATCGCCAAAGTACTATGGTCCTTACAAAGCTTTGAAAAATATTGGTACCATGGCATACAATTTGGAGCTTCCTGCTTCTTCGAGAGTGCATCCAGTTTTCCATGTTTCATGCTTAAAAAAGGTTATAGGGGACAAAATTCTAGTTCAAACAATATTTCTAGAACTTGATGAGGAAGGAAAAACCATATTGGAACCCGAAGCAGACATGGAAACAAGAACTTGACAACTACGAAATCGATCAATTTCAGAGTATCTCATCAAATGGAATAACTTACCCATTGAAGATTCTACATGGGAGGATGAGAATTTTATACAAATGCACCCGGAGCTACTCAAGCATTGAGGACAACAATTTTTTGAAGGCGAGGAGCATGTTAGGTCGCTATATTACTAGTATATTCCCTTATTGTCATCAGTGTAACCCCCTTATTATTATTTTTGTACCCATGTAACCCCCATATTGTTATTATTGTGCCCTTAAATTATTATTGTTAGGTCAGCTAGGATTACATTGTGGCCCCACTAGGATTACATTATGGCCCCATGGACTCCTATATATAGAAAGGAGGTTTTTTCATTTGTATCATCCAATAGTTGTTCATTTATGTAATGTATTGGAGGTTTCCCCCTCGAAGTGGCTTATTTCTAAGGCGTTGATCTCTCTTTTCTTCTATTTTTGGAGTTGGTTTCACAACAAGGAATAAAGGAAGATTCGGTAAGTTTAGTCCTTAGAATAGTATGGACAAAGCACGATGCTTTGGATGTTATGAACTTGGAAATTATAAAATAGATTGTCCTAAATTTGAAAAGGACAAGAGAAATGGGGAAGAATCCCATGTCTCATAAATGAGAGAAGAACCTGATGCAAAGAAATATAATAAAGAAGAAGTGAAGGATGTCCACTATGATTAAGATCATCTTCTCCTTTAAGTGATTTCTATTGGTTGTATGATAGGAAGTAGTGTAGCATCATGATAAAAGCATGGTATGATTTCTTGGTAAAAAATCTCCTGGAAAACCTCTTTGATAACTATACTGATGGAAGGCAATCATCAAGATCAAGGGTCATCATGAAAAACAAAAATATGGGAGGTGATGACATATTGATGGAGCAGGCCAAGGGAATGAAGCTCTTCATTCTAGTAAAACTATTGAAGGATGACTTAAATGAAAAAGGTATGATGTATGTATATATTTATATGTTGACACTGGATACTGTGAAGTCATGTCATATGGTTGTAGGTAATAGACTTCTATACTTAGAGGTATGATCTATGAAGGAGAATCTCTCAATGCACTAACAAATGAAATCAACATTATATATATCCTCATGGAATATGAGGTGGTTGAATATGAATGAGGAATTGGAAAATGTGTAAGTTCCTGGGAATGAATAATGTGCAGAAAGGAATAGATCATGAAATGAAACCATATCAAGAGGCAGTTATCATCCAGAAGGAAAGAAGATGTGACTAGGAGGTCTCGTGGGAGGATATTTAGAATCTGAAAGAAGTTTGGTAAAGAAGAATACCCTTGACAAAAAATATAATTAGGAGATGTGCCAATATGAATAAAGGATGTTGATGCCTACAGTAATATGTCAAGGTGAAAGATCATCACTGAGGTAAATTTTTTTCAGAAGTTCTTATGTATATGTTTATCTGGATGAATTTGTGCAGGGCTTCTAATAATGAGTAAGGATGTATGATCCTTGAAAATGGTTTGAAGGAAAGAGGCATGGAATAATGATGGACCAAATGAGAAAGACTGATGAATCAATTTTTGATAGTGGACATGACTCGTGACTGAAAGTGATGGATGATCTGTGCCCTATGAAGCCAAAAATTGAAAATTCCTCAATATTGAAATCCATGACATTGAGGGGAGGAATTATTCATGAGTAGTTGGATTGTTGCTGCAAAACCCTCATTGATAGGGAGCCTGGTGGTAAGTTTCTTACTTGGAAGAAACTTTAGGTATGTCCTTCATGTGTTGAGAGGGAGTGATGTATGTGATTCTATATTACATGTGTCATGCAGTAGAACATGACTAACAACCGTAAGTCTTAGTGAAGGCCATGTGAAGAGAATGGATAGACACATCATTCTGGTCTTCACCTAGAAGACAGAATGGAGGATTGGGTAATCATATGGCATTCGATACTCTTTGAGAACGAGATAGGGAATTCAAGATAAGAGTAGTCATGGACCGATATTATTTGAGGGATAGCTACCCAAGAGAAGAATAGTCCAAGAAGGTCATACTCTGGGAACACCTAGGTGGGGTATGTACCTTGGAGATACAATGACTATGGTGTCTATTATTCATGTGTCTCACCATCATTGTATCCCATTGTCTCGTTGAGAGATGGGGTTGTTAGTCAAGGCCTTGCACTAGGACAATGCTGGTTGATATGATGCTATACAGATGTGATTACCAATCCGATTCTTGTTATGAGATTCTTTAGTTTGAAAGTGACCATGTACCTATATGAATACCTCTCTAGTTAAGAGGGAGTGTTGAAAAGTGGTCGGTTTTCATATTGATTATGTAATTATGTATTTTATGTAAAGAATAAGACAAATATAATAAAATGTATATTTGTTTCACTTGCTTCATGGGTTACATGAGCAAGATTTTATCTTAGGTTAATAGACTTATTCTTGATGTATATTTATGGGTTTGTCTTTTGTTTATAAGTGTAATTAGATTCATGCATATGAAGAGAATTTTCATCATTAAAAAGCTCCAAGACCTTGTCATGAACCTTTTTGAAGAAAGGCTCTAATAGCCCTCAAATCAACTCTCTTTCAAATGCTGGAAAATATATGATAAAGGTGACTGATAATTAGCGATGAAGTCAACCTACATGTCAGCCTAAATGTTTTCTTTGTGGTTGGCCTAAAGGAAGGAACATGTACTATATATATACCTTGATCTGCGGCCATTTGTAAAGAAGTAATTTGTGGAATATTCTGTCACACAAATGTGGATTGTTTTGTCACACAAATGTAGAGTTTAGAGGACTAAAAGCAGTGGACTTCAGAAGGTGTAGAGGACATAAATAAATGTGGATTGATCTGAATATGTCAATGGATTTCAGAAAGGGTTTAGTGTGGGTTTATGGATAGAGTTCTTTGAAGAATATTCAAGTGATATATGCAGATTTAAAACAACAAGCCAATGGATGCCTTAGTACCATATGTAGACATCCACAAGGACTGAAGTGCAGACATATCTATGATCACAACAATAGAACCAAGTATGGGTTACATACAAGTTGATGCATAGAGTGCGGATTTGTTCTTAAGGCATCCTGAAGTATCTGAAATGCAGATTAATGAAAGGTATATGTGGTTAAGACTGAATCTAGCATATCAGTTTGGATAGATGATAAAAGGAAGTATGAATATCAAAACATAAAATATAAGGAAGGTAAATCTAAGAGTTACCTTCCTATCTTTAGCATACAAAAGGAATATGTAACCAGTGAAGGTGAAATAAGAAGAAGTATATTGATAATCAAAGACTAAATCAAGGAAGAGACCGAGTTCTCTAAGTGGTGGTGCAGATCAATACAAGAAAGAAGATTCAACTTTGTGAAGCATACAAGAAAGCATTGAAAAGGTGTTGAATAAATTCCTAGGTTAAGGGTCTGAGTCTTGGTCATGGTACTTGTCATTTGAAAATCCAAAAGAATAATTACTTACGGGTTTTCCTCTCCAAGAGGGAGAGGTTTTTCCCTTGCTCGAGGGGCCTAATTTTTGTGTCTTTTGTTTGTTGGTAATTAACTTGATGAAAAGACTAAATAAGCTACAAAGAGAAGACGTAAGTAACTCAAGTAAGCTCATACGTAATTATAAAGAAGAGAATTTGAATTAATCTCCAGCCCTCCAAATTCTCAACACAAGTGAATACATCTTGAAACTCTTTAAAGAGATCTATATATATTTTAATTTTTTCATGGGAGCATTCAGATCCAATGAATATATTCTCAATAATATTGGGATTCCTAGAAATTTTCACAAGAATGGTTTCTGAAATATTAGACATATTACCTTCGGAAAAAATATGTGATAGAGCCAAAGGGTTTAATATTTTATGAACACTTTTAGTTGAAGAAGGACTAGACAAATTTGACTCAACTTCACGCAAATCGGGGAGAAAATATGACCGATGAAGCAAATCATCCCACATTATTTCTACACCAGTCATTGCTTCTAAAATTTCCTCTTCTAATGGTAAAACAAATTCAAGGAAATCCATAGCCGAAGTAGAATCAACTGTCCAGACTGGAGCCACATCATCATCCATATCGTCTGATGGGGGAGGAATGGGGTCATTAGGGAAATTTTGAGGTCTAAAATGGGCCTCCTAAGATTAATGTACAACGAAAATAAAATTTATAAGAACCAATAGAATTCAAGATGATGATTTCAACCATGGGGGATGATTCACCATTTTTGGAGTAAAAAAGTAAAAAATATTAAAAAATAATAAAATAATAAAACTAATTTTTCAACTTGTATTTTCAACTTATCTCCCTAAGGTTTTACTAAAATTTAGATCAAGAGTACCCATTGGATGCAAACTTTAATTATTCATCCAAGGAGTACCCATGATGCATACTTTCGATAGACCGTGCTACACGAAAAATGATAAATACATGAAAATACATTATTGCAATCACGTTTTTATTTATTTCTCATTTTTCATGTAGGGGGTCCATCGAAAGTATGCAACATGGGTACTCTTTAGATGAGGAATCAAATTATGCATCCAAAGAGCGTTTCCGCTCGAAATTTTAGTAAACCCATTGGGAGATAAGTTGAAAATGTGAGTTGAAAAAATAGTTTTTTCCTTTTTTCCCTCTAAAATTTGATGATGCAATCTAATATTATTTTATTATTTTCACTATTATTTTATAATTTCCTTAGGATGCCCATTTTAGACTTCAAAATTCCCCTAATGAAAAATCTGTAGAATCCACAATTTCCACTACAGATAAGCCATTCCACCCACTGTCCCTTCTTCTAATGTGGCAGTAAGAGGGGCTAAGGGCCAAGGATCAGAAAAATAATGAATTCTGAAAGAAATTTTTTGAGGAGATATCTTGTAGGATGAAATGGAATTGATATGAGAAATATGAGATGGAAGATCAAAAGTACCCGTCAAAGAGGAATACATTCCAACTCCCAAGTTCTCAACAAGTTGCTTGTTATTATTCATTAAATGGATGGTAGAGCCAGCAGATGAATTGAGATCCTTGGGAGAATAATCCATATGATAAATCGTAACACTTATCCCTTCAAGAGGAAAACTTAGGATGTGGAATAATGATGAAACAATAACATCCATTACATAAACCCAATTGTAACCCAATAAAATATTATAATTGAGATTGGCATCAGCTATATCTACCTCAACATTGAATACCTTGCCCCCAACACAAACGGGGAAGCCAGGAAGAATCCCATGAAGCCTATGAGAATGACCATCGAATGCATTTAGGAGAGTAGGATAGGGAACAACTTTTGGGGAATCGATAGCTTTCCAACATGGCATAGACATGATATGTCATGTCAATGCCCCTTTATCAAATACAGTTCGAAATATGGTTTTATTTCGATATGTATATGTAATCTAGAAAGCCATATGATGAGGGATTCTATTTTTAATATTTGATATATCAAATGTTATCACCAAATATTTTTTCGAGTCTACTGCTTCGATCGTAGTGAGAAAATCACTCCTTAGCGCGGACTGTTATGAATATAATTCATAACTAATAAAAGAAATAAATGCAAATAATAATCAAATGATGATTATCTTAAGTAGTTGTTAGTTAAGTGAAAAGGCATGTCTAAAAGACATGCTCAGTGATGAAAGGCCACCTACCTAGGTATATAAGCAGGGCCTCATTATAACATTTAATCATCACATATACAATTTATATATTAATATATTATTATTACAAATACCTCTTGTGTATTTTTACGTTAAAGTCAACAAGCCTACAGTTTTGTTGCTTCAGTGGTATCAGAGCCATGCTACACAATATAGTCTCACAAGCCTATCATTAGGGGAATTTTAAGGTTAAAATGGGCCTCCTAAGAAAAATGTACAACCAAAATAAACTTTATAAGAACCAATAGGATTCAAAATGATGATGTCAACCATGGGGGATGATTCACCATTTCTTAAGTAAAAGGGTAAAAATATTAAAAAATAAGAAAATAATAAAACTTCTTTTTCAAATCGTATTTTCAACTTATCTCCAAAGTTTTTGCTCAAATTTTAAGTGGGAGTACTCGTTGGATGCAAAATTTAATTCCTCATCCAAGGAGTACCCATGTTGCATACTTTCGATGGATACTGCTATATGAAAAATGAGAAATACATGAAAAAACATGATTGCAATCACGTTTTTCATGTATTTCTCATTTTTCATGTAGCAGGATCCATCGAAAGTATGCAACATGGGTACTCCTTGGATGAGGAATTAAATTTTGCATCGAACGAGTACTCCCGCTCGAAATTGGAGTAAAAAATTTGGGAGATAAGTTGAAAATACAAGCTAAAAAAGTAGTTTTTTCTTTTTTTCCCTCTAAAATTTGATGATGTAATCAAATCTTATTTTATTATTTCCACTATTATTTTATAATTTCCTTAGGAGGCCCATTTTAGACCTTAAAATTACCCTAATGGAACGTAGTTTACAAGCATTTTACCGTACAATGTGCCATTATGTGTAGATCCTGAAGAAATTGAGCAGATTAGAAAAATTCAAGGGAAGCTTGAGCAAGTAGAAAAGTCATGTGCAGAAAATACAACCCGTTTTAAGAAAAGTTATGCAGAAAACCATAATAAGGTAGATGATAGCAATAGTGAAGAAATGAAAAAATGTGAAGTAGGAGAAGAATATTTTGATCAGCATGATGATAATGAAAAAGAAGATGTAATAAATAAAATTAATATGAAAGTGATATCAATCAAGATGACGATTCCAATAAAGTGGATATAGATCAAGATGAGGATTCAGATGAAGTTGGTTTTGATGTGGATGAATATGATGTAGATCAAGATGATAATGTTCTCTGATGTATGAGGTTTCAGGAAAAACAGTCGACAAAACCTCTCAGTGAAGGTTCCCCTATTCGTGGTGTTGACTTTGAAAATGGAAAGCCTTTATCAACAAGAGACAATCTAAAGCAAGCCAATAAAGTTTCCCTTATGGATAGTGATGTAAATAAGGTAGTGTTAAAAAACAAACTAAATGGATTAGTTAAGAAAGACATAAATGGAAATACTCAATCTGTTAAAATTGAAATTAATTCCAAGAAAATACTTTCATATCAGGGGGATAACAGTCTAAGCTTTTCAGACACCAAAAAGGCCAAGCCATCAAGTGTATCACCAAACCCAAAAGTGAAAGCAGAATTGGAGTTTAAGGTAGAGGCTGATGGATACAGTGATGATGAGGATGATATTCCAATTGCACAACTCCTGAAGGAAACTGAATTTCCAAATGCATCACCATGTTTAGAAAAGCCAAAGGCTTTCAAGAAAAATGTGTTGACAGTTAAGAGCATAACAAGTAGTGCAAGAAAGCTAAAAGGGGGTGGATTGCCTCCTGGATCTGGAGAAGGTCAGAAGTTGACAACTAAGAAGATGCAAAAGATTAGTGTTGATCCTAGTTTGCCCCCAAAAACTTGGAAAGGAGTTCCACAATCTAGAGATGGGGTACTGGCACACGAAGGAAATTCAGGCATAAATCAATATTTTATGAGTCGTGAACATAAAAATGTTATAGGAAAATCTATTGTATCTAATACAAAAAATGCATGTGAAAGTGATCAGGTCACAAATACTTATTCAGCTTCTGTCGTTACTACAATTCTATATGATTCAAAATATAAATAGGACATGGACACAATTCCATATGATTCAAAATCTTAACAAGGCATGGACATGAAAATGCTTAAATTTGGTGGGAAGAGTGATCTTACTATTAATGGAAATAATTTCCTGGGGTTATCTACAACAAGACTTGAAATTACCAATGTTAGTGACAAATCATACAAATTGTCTACCCCCAATGAAATATATATTGGCACATCTAACGTCTTCAGTAACAAGAATCAACCATGCTTGGGTGTAGATGATGATGAGCAACGGCAACCCACTGGTAGATTAGGAGGATGTGTTGTTTACAAGTATTTAACTGACAAGTATGGTCCCACGTCTCTGAACTGGGTAAGTGAAAATGAGGAAAAACATAAGGGAAAATTACATGAGAAACTTCATAAACATAACAAGGATAATTATTTAATCCATGTGATTTATTGGATATTCACATTTCCAAAGCAGCGACAAAGAAGAAAGAATTTGTAGCGAAACTAATTAAAATTTTGAAATGTCTGAATGTTACTGGAGGTCCCTCACTGGTGGAGACAACCCGAAAATCTACTACCAAAATGGTGAAGGGCAAGAATAATGAAACTTCGGAAAAAATACCAAACGAAGGTCTTCCCCATCAGAGGGAGAAAAATAGTGATGTCAGCCATGGAGAAGGGGCATCTGCAAAGTTATACCTTGCAAGAAATATAAAAATAGGCGAGACAGTTGCAATTAAGGCAATAAGCAAAAGAAGATTACATGACAAGAAGAAGCAATCTCTGCTCAAAACAAAAGTCTCCACCATAGGATCCCTAAGGCATCCCAACATCGTTCAGTTGTACGAGGTTCTTTACAGCGACACTGAAATATCATTTGAGATTTGCGCTGGGAGGAGATTTGTATCATAAGCTTACAAACCTCGACAAACCATTACCTGACGAGAACACAACGAGGAGATATTCCAGCAGTTGATCAACGTGCTAGTTTGTTGTCACAACAGGGTAATTAATCACAGATACATCAAGCCCGAAAATAACCTTGACGAGAATGGTAATTTCAAGGTAGAAAATTTTGGGGTGAGTGCAATGGAAAACAACGTCCTGTTGCGTACCCTTGCCCGGACAGCCGATCAGGAGTTCCACGCATTTAATAAATGGCCCTTTTCCACCGTCAAGCGGCATGGACTGATCGAAGGTCAACATGTATCATTCCAAAAATCCCCTGTCAATAACCCCAGAAGGCATGACTCTTCGTTTTTTCCTGCACATGTTCCATTCTTCCATTGGACATCATAAACATTTAGATTATTTTCGAAAAAATTAAAGCATGGGGTTGGGGTATACAAACAGTGATTTCTTGACCATTTTCTTCCACTAGATAAATATAAAGTGAAGGACGTGTTAGAACCTCAAGACATTAGGCACTGAGAAAACCTCTAAGTCAGTATATGGAATCGCTACCATACGGTAAATAAAGTGGTGTATATGAGTTACATCCATCCCTTCACAAGGCGTGTCCTTATTTGTACCTTTTAAGATTTTGAAGGGGTTTAATAAAATATAAAGTGCAATTAGATTTTATATATATATATATATATATATTATTACAATATTTAAAAAAAAACGATAACCTTAAATTCAAGACAATATCACCTGCAAATTATACAAGACGAAGTACCAATGGCATCGAGTGACACATGCTGAGATAACAAACACAAGATGAAGAAATTGTTAAGCAGTATAGTTTTGAGGACAAAGCTTATGAAGGAAGGGGAAATGTTATGAATATAATTCATAACTAATAGAAGAAATAAATGTAAATAATAATCAAGTGATGATTATCTTAAGTAGTTGTTAGTTAAGTGAAAAGGCATGTCTAAAAGACATGCCCAGTCATGAAATGCCACCTGCCTAGGTATATAAGCATGGCCTCATTGTAACATTTAATCATCACATATACCTTTTATATATTAATATATTATTATTACAAATACCTCTTGTGTATTTTTACGTTAAAGTCAACAAGCCTATAGTTTTGTTGCTTCAGGGACACGATTTGAGTACCTCTAATGTTGACATAGCACATGGGCTCTGAGCCAAATCTTTCACAATAGAATAGTTCTTAGCATCCCTAGCATTGGGATTATAATTCGAACTTTTTGAAGAGCCTTTCGAAATCCAAGGTATAGGCTCAACTACAGGCCTCTCTATATGGAGAGGTCATGTAATATCAGAGGTAGCTTTAGCCTTAGAAGGTTCTGGCTCTCCATATTCATGTGCTCTAGTTGCAACATCAACATGATACTTAACCATATATACATTCGATGTAGATTCCCCATCCTGGTTGCTGCCTGTGGGGGTTCCAGTACTAGCATTAGCACCAACAATTAACTCATTTCCTTCGGGAAAATGGTTATTCAGCACAACCTGGGAACTAGAAGAACCCTTTTGAACTAACAATCGTTGAGCATCCTGAATCTTGGGGCAAAGAAGGGTAAGATTATCCCCACTACATAACTTGCATGGGAATTTAACTCTCTCTTTCGATTCCTTCTTACCCTCACTAGTATCATTACTGGGTTTGGGATTTGAAGATTGAACAACATTGATTGTTAAAGGTTGAGAAGGAACAGACACTGATGGGGTAGTTTATGTTGGAGAAGCATCTTTTAACGACAAATTTTGCAATTGATTCAACGTACTATTCATTTTGTTATCGATTGACCCTATAATCCCGTCGGCATGGGGGCTTGTTTTTGGTTTGGCTTGATCGATATTCGATCAAGGAACATCAGAAAAAAATGTTATAAAGGACTCCAGACTGAGAATAAATAAGTTCTAATTTTTGGGCTCTAAACATAGCCCGTTCTTCAGTGAAAACCCTGGAAAGTGACATGTCCTTAGAAATCTCTGGCTACAAATATTTCCGAAACCATTCCATAAGGAACTCATTAGGGATATATGCCTTGATAAATTTCTTCCTTCTACGCCACTCTTGAATGTGGTCATAAATATGAGTTGCCTTGTCCTACTCAAAATTGTCTAGAAGCTCAGTTCCAGCATCATAACGGACAAGCAACTCGAAATGGTTTCAAAACAATGTATCTAATTCACCAAATGTGGAAAACGTACTCAATATACCATTTAACCACATTTCCAGTTAAGGTGCGTTGGAAAAGTCTTAATTTGATTGAATCATCAATCAAGGAGTTCGATGAGCACCATAAATGGAATGTGGTTATATGATATGTTGGATCCTCACCAGAATTCCCTTCAAATTTTGGAATCTCATATGGAATTTTAGAGGGGACCAAAGGCCAAGCTAGATTGTAGTGGATCAAATCATTCGTCAACTTTGAAATATTTTGAAAATTCAAAGTTGTCAAGAATGGTAAGCGTGGAGTAATGGGAGAATTCCACCCTCCAAGAGTGTAATTATGGAAATTCAAGAAAGAGTATTAAGAGGCACTAGATTGTCATGGGTTACTCATAGAAGGGCTTGAACCATAAGGAATTTTTTTTTGTCCAGAGATAAAAAAAAAAAGGTATCCACCCCCTATTGTAGGATGACTATTCATAAGAAAAATTCATTCTAGAGGAACATTATATGAAGGTAAGAGCCCCTAATAAGGATTCCATGCACTAGCTAAAGGAGGAAAAACTTGTGAGGTACTAGTAGTAGGGCAGGGCATACTCCCCTGCTGATCAAATAGATGGGAAAAAATCTCAAACCCAAAACCACTGATAGAAGGGTGTTCCCATCCCTATTTCCCTTGAAAGGATTAACATTTTGAGTTTTACCAGAGAAGGGTATTGATCCTAAGTTCAAAGATGTATTGGAAGGATGAACATGTCCACTTCCAAAAGAGAAACCTCGCAAAGATCTTGAAACACTAGGCATTGATATCATAGATGTGGAAAAAATAGAAGGAAAGGTTGATGGAACTGAAGGAAACCCACTGGATGGCATCCTAAAAGGATAAGCACCAGTGAAAGGAGAAGAAGGTTGGGTGCCCCTATTCAAACCTGGAATGGAGGTAGAGGCGATAGCTACTGTACTAGATGTAACAGTAGACACATGAATATTACCCCCTCCTACAACTATAGGAGGATTTTGTACACCAATAGTATCAGTAGCCACACTTGCCTACTAACATTGTCCATTGGAAAAAAAGGAGAGTGAATAGGGTTAGTTGGCCTATGAGTTGGGGTACCCACGTATGATACAAAGTAAGAAAGATCAGAAGGAATAGGTTCTAAAGGAGTCACATGAGACTCAACAAGGTCTTTAATTTAAACTCCATCTTCTAATTATAAAAGTACCCTAGCAAGGACCAAAGTGCTTACGTCTGGATTCTGGACTAGACAGGGTTCACCCTGTGAAATGAGAGCCCTTGAAGAAGGAATTTTCTCCACTGTTTTAGCTAATGTTGGTTCAAAATAACCAACATAATTGCTCATATGCCTTCTAGGTGAAGGCTTGACACTCCCAAGTGAAAGCCCTCGAAACCTTTTAAACCAACATACTAGTCGATCAACCGCTTTTACATATTAAGAGAAATTTAAATACTAAAAACACCTATGGAAAACTAGGAGAGCATTTCACTCACTAAAAGGATCCTAAAGATACAACCAAGAAAACAGCTTCCAATTATTTCCACTCCGAGTGATTATGACCATACACCAAAATACAAGAAAGCAAAGATAAGGACCTTTCGAAGATAGTTTGGGATGATGACGGCCCAAGCCTTCCAGTAAAGGTATCATAAACAGTTATGTTGACCTCCAGACAATATCCTTTTCTGATGCAAGTACCCGAGCTTTGCAAGGGTACCCTCTAGAAATAATATGATAGTGATGCAATTTTTTTCTTAGGTACCATGGGCATTCCCCCCAGCATTCACCTGTGTGGTCCCTAGGATAGGAAACTAAGGTCACCAGCTCATAATTAGAGGCAGGGAGGTATAATCGTAGGCACGCGATCCAACAAGTAGTAGATGGGGTATCTCTCTTTTCTCATGTTCACATGTCCTCGTGCTTGACTCTTGTGTTAGAGGATCTTTCCTGGACAACCTAACAATAATGTATTTTCACTCTTTAATCAACTTCCATACTTTCAGTTTTGAGTGGCCTTTGATAATTTACTCTCCACACACCTACTCCAAGTCCCTAAATGCCCTAAACTAATTGATGTATCTATGACAAAAAAAATCTAATTCATTTTAGATTTAACTGCTGATTTTAATTGGTTTTTATTTAGGTCAAAGGTAGTGGAAGTGCAACTTATGATGTTATGAAGCAAAGATATCAATATAAAACTAAGCTATATGCAACTGCAACTTCTTTTTCTTCAATGAAAAGTGATTTCTATAGGGTTCCACGAGAAATCTAACAAAACAAAAACTCTTTTATTTTTCCTTTTAAGCACTCACACATTCAACATCTAGCAAAAATAATAAAATGCCTAAAATGAAAACCACCTTAATGCATACTAGAATTCCAAAATGCAAGATTCTAAGAAATGCTCAAAATAACAAATAAGCCAAATTGACAAGCAAAGAGCAACAAATATCAAAGAAAAGAAGACTCCTCTTAAGAAAATAAAATCTTAGCCTCAAAACAAGAATTCAAACATTTTTTAAAAGACCAAAAATACAAAAAATTAAAAAACCCAAAAAAAAAGAAATCCAAAAAAATGTTTTTTATTTTTCTTTTAAGGGTTAAAGACCAAAGAAAGGAAAAACAAGCATCAATTCAAGATCAACAACAATAAAAAGAGGCTCAAATCCCACTAGTAATAAATGATCATAAATATGAAAGGACTAATGTGAATGAGAGATTGAAATACCGTGAATTATTTGATCTGAAAGAAACAAAATATTATGGAAAACAAAACAAAAACTTCAAAGAACTGAAATCCTTCGCTAATCCAAGAAGTGCAAACACCTTTCTCAAACAAAAAAGAAGAAACAAAAATGATCCAACTTCAAGGGTGTAAAAAGAATAAATCAAAAGACCTAGCTATAAACAAGTTGAAGAACAACGAACTCTCCTAAAAGTACAGAACAGTCAAACACTTCTTGAAGAAGCTCTGAAACCCAACTTTCAATACAAAAGGCTTCAAAAATCACAAACCTTAGGTTGACATAATCTTTTTGCAAAAGAGATGGAAAAATTGACAACATCAAGAAAAAAATATCATTCTAAACTTTAAATCACTTCAAGAAACCACAAGTAAAAAATTCAAACCCCCAACACAAGCTAGAAATGAAAAAAATCATTTTTTCAGATTTGTACGCGATTGTGTGACTACAGAACCGTGTGTATACACGATTGTGCCTGAAGAAACTAACGCATATGCAAGATTCTTTGGCAGAAACCACGTACATACACTTTTTTCTATATTAAAACAGTGTGTAAATGGAAAAGTAGGGAAAAAATAAAAATACATATCTGATCCAAAATATCATTTTGATTAAACAGGCTACAAATGAGTCAAGAAGACTGGAAAAATCAAGAAAAAACAAAAAAAAAAACCCATATCAACAGAAAAACAACCCTTCAGAGTCGTTAGTTTTGTTGGCGGGAAAATTTTCCTAAGGTAAGGGTTGACAACCTCAACACAGTGAAAGAAGATAGTCAGCAAGAAGCACTCATACAAGCATGCCAAAAAAGTGAACTACTAAATTTGGGTTTAGAGGAGTACCTGAAGGTCCTACGTTTGATGCCGATCTCGTAGGGTCCAAACCCTCTGCTTTCTCTAGAATGAACAGGCCTACAATTCTATTCATAGAAGCATATATATAACAATTAATTCAATGTGCATACATAATATACATGCTATATCATTACATATAAACTTATAAACCATGAATCATGAGACCATAATCTATCGGAAACAAGACATAGCTTATTTATTGATTAACAACAAATGGTACTGGAAAGGTACAACCTGATCTAATCCAGGGCAACGACAAAACCTTCCTTCAGATTCGTCTAGCCCAAGCGTCAAATACCATCTCTCTAGAAAGTGCAAAAGGATGTCATACAAGGATGAATGAGAATCTATGCAAGGAAGCAAGGGTTTCCTATAAACTAGGAGTGCAGGAGGCACGGGGAAAAATCAAACATGATTTGGGGATCAAAATGGCTATAATGTCGATATCCTATCTCTTCCTGTCAATAGGCCTACCCATGAGGTGTATAAGTACCACCTGAAATTGGTTAATTAGGTTAAGCCATGGGCTCCTGTAGGTGGAATTTCGGTGAAATCTGTAAAACCTTGCCCAAAAAATAGGATATTATTTTAGTTTTTCATACTTTTATGAGTATATGTGGGTTTAGTATTATGGTACCCACGTGTGTACATGCTTTTATGTGGGAAGAGTCACGTATGGAAATTACAATATATATTTTTTTAATATAATATAAACTTTGCATGGGAAAGAGTTTCCCAAGGCCATATAAGAGCATCATATCTACAGGAGTGTTAAATGATGCTATAACAAAGATAACTCGAGTTGAATTATTAAAAAGATAAAAAATTTCCAAATGAGAGCCTCCATGCTCTATTTATAGTTGTTTTCTCTCTCCTCCTTGGTGCCCCCCACTCTCCACTAGTCCACACCCTTTCTATTTCTCTCTCCTCAAAGAAGTGTGAATTTCTCCATTGGGTCGAATTTTCTTCTCTTGTGGCCCCACATTCCACTAGAGTTGTAATTTTATGTTTCTCCTAAGTCCCATATGCCAAAAATTTCCCCAAAGCCCAAATTACAAAATTATGTTATGCTTAGCACCACCCCAAGAATCTGGTTGACCTCCTCAAGTGAAAAATAAAAATTGGGGATATTGTAATCCTCCTCGCTAAAAAAATTGTTTCCTCAATAAATTCCTGAACAAGCGTCACCACTATCTGTTGGCCCAACGATCACTGAAAACAATGTTGGGATCCAAAATGGGCCCCTAAGTCATCCCTGACCCCTAGAATTTCCTGTCATGAAGGAATCCCTTGATTCTAGGATCCAAAGCCACCTTGATCAATGTGAAGCGCCCTTTTATCTAATCATTGTCCAACGAGGTATAGGTACCAAAATCCATTTTCAGACTATCCATAAGTAGATCATCATGATAATGTAGAACTCTGTCCAACTCCCCATGAAGTTTCCCTACCGATTAGTCCATCTCATGCACTCCAAGAGTAAACTATTGAAAATACAACCCAATCCCTATGGGGATGTAGTATGTCCTGCATGAGCTTCCCCAGATATCATCCTTCTGACCAATATTCCATGTTGATGAAGTCTCCCACACCATCAGTGACTCACTAAAGCCCAATGGATGATCAGAATGATCTCCCCCTATAGTAGCCAGCTCATCCCTAAATATCGTTGAGTTGTCAAGTACTATGATGCTTGGGTCCCATTCTAGCTTGATAAGGGTGCCACCATGTTTTAGGTGTGCCATTCTAGATCTAACAATATTCCCATCGTGTGCACACTATATCCTTCTCTCCTAGAACCCAATGGTGAAATATTGATAGAGGTGAGATACATATTTCCTAGGCATATCCATGACGCCAAAACCTACCCATCCAAATATAAATTCTAACTTGTGCAACAACAGAGAAAGTATGCATCGCCATACCATGAAGGCCTATGTGAACCCCCATGTGTCAACCCAAGAGTGAACTAGATCACTCTTTTTCATTACTATGCTCATCACGAGACCGAGTGATCTATCAACCAATTGAATCCTTGCATCCCATAGCCATACCTTTTGCGACATAACTATTCAAACTAATGGAATCCATCTGTGCCTCATCTCTGGTCCCAAAATGTAGTTATATATAGGCTCTGTATATCATGAACTAATATGATGCATTTTAAATATCCTTGTGACTTCCACTGCATAATATTGATGACCATTGGAAACCACATGTGCCAAATAGATACCCCCTGAATGCAACCAATAGATGGGTATCTGATACTTTCAATTGACTTAGTGTATGTGGATCCATCTTGCTCCTACCAACCATCACCACTGGGTCTTCCATACTCCCTCTTGATAATGTGTTGATACAATGTCGGGAGCCCGGATACATACTGGAAAACTGCCTTAGCCGTACATGGTATCCTCTGCTTGTACATTGTCCACATATTGCCTATGAAAAGAATGAAATTGTCTCCCTCGTGACCATCTCCCCAGTCATAGGCTCGATGATAAAAAAATATGCCACCCCTACAAATTATCACCTCATCCCCCAACCTATGGTTGTCAACTCATGCACCAACCTAATTCCACCGTTGAGAAGTATCTCCTCTAGTGCATTGAGCATCATCCAAATATCTCGGGTGAGCTCCTCGTCCCCTGTTTCTCATGCCCATAGTTTCAAAGGACAATATCCAAATCGTTTGTGCCTGTAAGTGATGTACAATAGGGATATGCATGTTAGTCCCCATGGATACCATCAAGTATCACTCATCTACATCCTTGTCGATCCTGGGTAAACTATACCCAAAGGAATGCCCAGTGTCCCTATCCATAAGTCTCCTTGGAGGCAACAATCCATGACCCTGTTGTGCAAAACCATATGCCTTTGCATACCACCAAGCATCCTGTTACTCCTTGATATGCCATTTTACATCACGACCTACCCCTATAGACCACTATATACCCCCTGATATTGTTGTCCCACCATGTATCATCTTGTGTCTTTCCTGTCACTGTACCTGACACTTATCGCGGGTACTCAATGTGATACGAGTCACTCCTACTCCACATTGTAAACCGACATGCTATGGCACACCACCATTCATCTCCATGCTCCTATGCATGCCACTGCTCCTCCCTGCAGAACCCTGCACACCAGTAAATTTTATGGCCTAAAATTGTGTCTGTACACATCAATCTGCATCCCTCTACATAACACTAGACCCTACGAAATAAATCTTTGCAATCTTGTGTACCATGGCCTAATGTCATACCACCTTTTAGCATACAATATTCCGCATGTGCCACAGTATCTACTACTCTACTAGTGAGCCCACCATGACACACTTCATATCTCCTCATCTGTCTTGGTAGACCTAGGTGGCCTAACTCCATACCCACTAGAGGTGATAACTCTATTGTGCCAATCCTCGGTGACTCCTGTGCCCAATACCTCGATGGGAGAACATCATCTCCATACAATTCCCAGTCCAACATCCTATCCATGCCATCTCCTCCAACTAGATATTACCAAATAATTCTAATCATCATGAGACCCCTTGAAACCACATACCATAACAACCCATGGAGTCTGCTCACAAAAAACCTGGCCACTAGCCCCTACTAGAATTACCCTAAGTATGGTATGTACTCATTCACTGGGTTGACTACCTCATCAAGGCCATAGCCATCCCACATGTGTGATATTGGATAGGAAGCCCCACCTAGATCCCAATACCAACCTAGGCCTCCAGTACCCTCGGTGTCTAAGAGCTCCCACTGAGATTCACTTCAAACTATGACCATCTCCATGAGTCCAGCCCACTCCACCGGGTACCAATGCATAATTTATCATCATCCAAACCCTTGGGAATAATGGATTTTTCGTATAATTGAGAATGGTCCCGATTCACAATTGTGGTGTGAACCAACTACTCCCCTACATCAATCATCATTTGTTGCATCCTAATCACCTTATTCAAGGTCACTACCGTGTTTTTCTATTTTAATATTTCTTTGGATTCCATGATTTCTTAATTTCTTTTTCTTTATTCTATTCTTGTCATAGGATGAAGGGTTTCCCACAATATGGGCCAAGATTATGCATTGATGCCACTGTGAAATAACATTGATAAACAAAGAAAAATACACATACAACAAAGAAATAATTAAACAACAATCAAACACCCACATTTTACATCGGAATGACACCAAAATTTAGCCATTTTATTATATATGGAGATGAGTACAATGCATGAAATCTGTGCATTTGGGCTTTCCAAAGCAAGCTAGATAATCCTAGGTGAGAAAAATGATACCCAGATTTAGAGGAAAGGATTCTTCTCAATGTTATGCACTGGCCTTGAAAATTTTGCAACTGCTGGCTGGAAGAAACCCCTGTTTTTGCCTCCAAAAGTGCTCAGAACATTCTACCAAATTAATCTTGAGCTTTCCACCAAAAACCTAGAAAAAACTAGAAAGGAATTGGGATAATTATGAACTCCAGGAATTACCCAATTTTTGGAGCTACACAATTCCTGGCAGAAACTGCGTCCCCCACACTTCAGATGCTAGATTTGGCACTTGATCCTCCTCAATATACTGTAGAACTACCCTGGAAAATACCTCTAGAGTAGTGAGTGGATTTCCTTCCCCAAAACCCGCACAAGCATGAAGTATTCAACCCCATGAATTTTACCCAATGCAACTAATGTGCAAGCCCTAGAGTGGCATATTTGTCTCTCATAAAAGTTGCAACTTCTAGCCCTGAAAATATCCACAAATTCTAGTCCAACCTAAGGTAAATTTCTGCTAAATTCTCAGGCCAAAATACCCTTTTTCTCTACCCCAACTCAATGGTACGATTTGGATCCATGCATCCTCCCTGAAAATAGAACTAGCCAAGAAATGGGCTGAAGAGTACCAAAATATCCAAAAAATTTACCTTCCACTCAGTTTAGAAATTCCTCCTAATGGTGGCACTCGAAGTCCGCCAAAAGAGAGGCTGGAATTCCCGCTTGGGTGTTCCTTGTGCTAAACAGAACATGTTTCCTTGGCTAAGCAGCTCAAGAGAACTAGAGTTTAATTATTAAAATGATCAAATATGTCCAAATGAGATCCTCCATGCTCTATTTATAATTTTTTCCCCTCTCCTCCTTGGTGGCCCCCACTCTCCACTAGTCCACACCCTTTCTCTTTCTGTCTCCTCTAGGAAGTGTGAAATTCTCCATTGGGTCGAATTTACTTCTCTTGTGGCCCCCACATTCCATTAGATTTGTAATTTTATGTTTCTCCCAAGTCCCATATGCTACAAATGTCTCCAAAGTCCATATTAAAAAAAATTTCTATGCTTAGTACTACCCTCAAAGATCTGACTCACTTCCTCAAGTGAAAAAAAAATTGGGATATTACAGTCGTCCCCGCCAAAAATTTCTTGTCCTCAAGCCATGCCTGAACAAGTTCCCTCATTATCTGTTGTCCCAATGATCACTTCAAAAAATATTTGGATCCCAAATGTGCCCCTAAGTCATCCCCGAACCCTAAATTGTCCTGTCATGAAGGAACCCCTCGATATTAAGATCCCAAGCCACCCTGATCAATGTGAAGCACCCTTTTCTCCACTCACTGTCCAACCAAGTATAGGTATAGAAATCCCTTTGCAGACTATCCATAAGTAGAGCATCATGATAATGTAGGAATCTGTCCAAATCCCCATGAATCTTCTCTATTGAGTATTCCATCTCATGCACTCCAAGAGTAAACTCCTGAAAATATAACCCAAACCCTATGGGGATGTAGTCTATCATGCATGAGCTTCCCCAAATATTGTCTTGATGACCAATATGCCATGCTGATGAAATCCATCATGCCATCAGTGACTCACTAAATCTCAATGGAGGATCACAATGATCCCCCCCTGTAGTAGCCAGCTCATCCCTAAAGGTCATTGATTTGTCAAGAACTGTGATGCCCAGGTCCCATGCTAGTCTCATAAGGGTGCCACCATGTTGTTCTTGCACCAGTCTGACTCTAACAAGCTACCCATCGTGTGTCCAAACATGAGACAGAGTGACCTATCAACCAACTGAATCCATGCATCCCATAGCCATACCTGCTGCAGCATAACTCTGACAACTAGTGGAATCCATCTATGCCTCATCTCTAGTCTCTGCATGCAGTCAATATATAAGCTCCATGTATCATGAACTAATCTGATACATGCTAAATTTCCTTGTGACTACCACTATGTAGTACTGATGATCATTGGAAACCACATGTTCCAAATAGCTACCCTCTGAATGCATCCAATATATAGGTATTTTATACTTGCAATCGACTCAATGTATGTAGATCCATCCTTCTCCTACCAACCATCACCACTGGGTCTACCATCCACCCTCTCGATAATGTGTCGATACAATTTCGGGAGCTTGGACATACACTAGAAAACTCCCTTAGTTTTACATGGTATCCTCTGTTGATGCATGGTCCAAACATGCCCTGTGGAAAGAGTGACACATGTCTCCCTCGTGACTTGTTCCCTAAGTGTAGGATTAGTGATGAACGATATGCCACCCCTCCAGATGATCACATCATTCCCCAACCTGTTTTTTTCAACTCGTGCACTGAGCCAATTCCACCGCTGAGAAGTATCTCCCCTAGTGTGCTTAGTGTTAATAGAATATCTCGGCCCTCGGGTGAGCTCCTCATCCCCTACTTCTCGTCCCTAGAGTGCCAAAGGACAATAGCAAATCGTATGTGCTTGTAAGTGATGTATAATATGGATAGGCATGTGAGTCCCCATGGATACCATCAAGTATTGCTCATCTACGTCATTTTCAATCTTGGGTGAACTACACCCAAAGGTATGCCTGGTGTCTATGTCCATAAGTCTCCCTGGAGGTAACATTCCAAGACCCTATAGTTCAACACCATACGCCTCTGCATACCACCGAGAATCCTTTTACTCCTCTACATGCCACTGTACATTGCAGCCTACCCATGTACACCACTAGATACCCCTTGATATTGATGTCCCATCTTGTATCATCTTGTGGCCTGCCTGTCATTGTACTTGACACTCCCCACGGGTACTCAATGAGATGTGAGTCACTCCTCCTACTCCACATTGTAAACCGGCATGCTACGACACACCACCATGCATATTAATTCTCCTCTGTAGGTCATTGCTCCTAATTTCACAACCATGAACACCACTGGATGTTATGGCCTAAAATTGGGTTTGTACGCGTCAATTTTCATCCCTCTACATAATACTGGGCCCTATGACATAACTTTGTGTAGTCATGTGTACCACTACCTATTGTCGTACCACCTTGTAACATACGATATTTTGCATGTGCCACAGTATCTGCCACTTTGCTAGTGATCCCACCATGACACATGTCATATCTCCTCATCCATACTGGTAGAACTAAGTGGCCTAACTCTCTACCTACTAGAAAGGATAACTCTAATATTGCAATCATCAACGACTCGTGTGCCCAATACTTCAATGGGAGAACATTTTCTCCATACAATGCCTGGTCTGGAAGCCTACCCATGGCACCTCCTCTAACTATATCCTTCCAAAGAATGGTAATCATCATGTGACCCCGTGCATAACCAACATGCCATAACAACCCATGGAGTCTACTCACAAAAAACCTGGCCACTAGCGTTGACTGGAACTCCCTTAAGGAATGTATGCACTCAGTCACTGGTTCGACTACCTCATCAAGGCCATAGCCATTCGACATGCCTGATATTGGATAGGAAGCGCCACTTAGATCCTAATGGAAACCTAGACCTCGAGTACCCTTGGTGTTTGAGAGCTCCCATTGAGCTTCACTCTGGAATATGACCATCTCCATGATTACAACCCACTCCACTAGGTACCAACTTAGAATTTATTTCTATCCAGCCCCAATGGAAAGATCAAATGTACATGCACTTGCACGCCTAAAAACCCCAACATGTGAATGTTACGCCCTATGCAACTCTAGTCATATCATCACATTGTCCTTGTCAACACATGAAATATGACTAGGTAGATTTTCCTCTCTCTCCAATGGGAAAAGGTAACCTAACAGTGTTTCTAGCCCCATATATGTATGCCTGAAGAGGGTCGCTCCAATGCTCCACTATGCACTCTAGCTGAACCATTATGGAATCCAAATGCTACCCAATGAGAGTCAGTTTGGCCACTGAATCGACACAAACCGCTCTCAGGAGCTCCAACTCCTCGTTTTGTTGTAGGATGGCCCCTCACACTGACATAGCCTCCCTTTTCAATGCTAGAGTGTCAGTCTTAAATTGATGAAACTGGTGTGGGCGACCATCATCTAATACCACTATAGCCCCTACAACCTCATCAATGGTGGATACATCTCCTAGCACCTCACCCATCTGTTGTGCACTACTATCACCTAATAACTTGGTCATAACTCTAGATAACTCATCAATGGATACCTAAACAATGAATGGCATCACATCAATGGGTGTATGCTCAATTTTCTTCTTGACAACCATGGCCCCTTTAACTAATATTTCATCTTATGCCTTAATCCTCCTCATCGCCTCTGCATAATTCCATCGAATTCCCATTTATTTGTGCATGTATCTTAGTTCACAAAACTCCCAAAAAGTGAGGGATGCTTTAATTCCATGTCCCAATGATTGGTATGCCCCCCAATTTGTTTCCAATAACTCTACATCATTTTCAATCATGCTTTTGCATCTTGATGCATTATCCATAATTTTAGGCATAATGGATTTGCTTTATACTTGAGAATGGTCACGATTCCCAATTGTGGTGTGAATCAGTTGCTCCCCCACATCAATCATCATTTGTTGCATACTAATCACCTCATTCAAGGTTACTTCCATGTTCAATTTTAATTTCTTTCGATCCCATGATTTATTTATTTTATTATTATTATTATGGTATTATCATAGGATGAAGGGTTTCCCATAGGCAGAGCCAAGATTATGCTTTGATACCACTATAAGGTTCCAAAAAAGAAATAACAGTGATATGCAAAATAAACATACAACACTGAAATAGTTAAATAGTAATCAAACACCCACAATTTACACCGGGACTGCACCAAAATTCATCCATTTTATTATATATGGATATGAGTACAATGCATGAAATTTATGCACCTGGGCTTGACAATCCTGGGTGAGAAATATGCTACCTGGATGTAGAGGAAATGCTTCTCCTCAATGTTTTGTGTTGGCCTTGGAAATTTTGCAACTATTGGCTGGAAGAATTCCCTAATTGTGCCTCTGAAAGTGCTTAGAAAATTTCTCCAACTTAATCTTGAACTTTTCACCAAAAACCCAGAAAAACCCAGAAAGGAATTGGGATAAATCTGAACTCCTAGAATTATCCAACTTTTGGTGCTACAACCTTCCTAGCTGAAATTGTCCCCCACACTTCAGCTGCTAGATTTGGCACTTGGTCCTCCTCAATCTTCTGTAGAACTTCCCTGGAATTTAACTCCTGAGTAGTGAGTGGATTTCCTTCCCAAAAACCTGCACAAGCATGAAGTATTCAACCCCACGAATTTTACTGAGTGCCACTACTCCATAGGCCTTAGAGTGGAATATTTTCCTCTCACAAAATTCGCAACTTCCAACCCTGAAAATCTCCACAAATGCTAGTCCAAATTGAGGTAAATTTATGCTAAATTATCAAGCCAAAATACCCCTTTTCTCTGCCCCAAATAAGTGGTACGATTTGAATCCCTGCATCCTCCCTAGAAATTGAACTGGCTAACAAATGGGATGAAAGGTACCACAATCTCTAGCAAATTTACCTCCCACCGAGTTTAGAAATTCATACTTAGGGTGGCACTTGAATTCCACCTAAACAGAGGCTAGAATTCCATCTTGGGAAGTCCTTGTGCTAAACAACACAGGTTGTCTTGGCTAAGCAACTCAAAAGAACTAGAGAACTCTCCACTAGTCCACACCCTTTCTTTTTCTCTCTCCTCTAGGAAGTGTGAATTTCTCCATTGGGTCGAATTTACTTCTCTTGTGGCCCCCACATTCCACTAGAGCTGTAATTGTATGTTTATCCTAAGTCACATACCCCAAAATGTCCCCAAAGCCCAAATTACAAAAGTGTGCTATGCTTAGCACCACCCCAAGGATCCGATGGACCTCCTCAAGTGAAAAATAAAAATTTGGGATATTACATTAATCTACATTGACTTTTATTTTACAACACTTGAAAGTACACATATGTGATTAATGGGAAATTGGTGTTGTAGCTAGACATACCTTGGTGATCAACATGGTAGGTCCCTTTGTGGGAGGCATAACTTGCACATACACGCTCTGACAGAGGTGATTTTCACATTGTTGGAATGATTTCATGATGTATATTAACATCAAGGGTGTGTGCACAAGTTCCAACCACTATAATCATTAAAAAAAATCATTTGATTCCTCAAATTGGCTTTGGAAGGTTCCAAACCCTAATTTTCCAAACTAGGACCTTCCACTAAAATGCACACTTCATGTCAATTCCTCCAATTTTTATACTCAAAAAGTACCAATATAGATGAAAAATTATATAATGATCCAATTTGGATCACAATGATTGAACAATAAAGATCTACAATTTCTCTTAATTTCTTGACTTTTCTTCTTAAACCATCACAAAATAAAAGGACATCATTCGCAAAAAGAAAATGTGTCAATTGTATATATCCTTCCAACTTATACCTTTTAAAACTCTAGTTCTTATGGGCTCCAAGATGGCCCTTTTAATGCCCTTTACTACAATCAAGAATAAGGAGATAGAGGGAATCCATGTCTTAGCCCTCGATATGACCTTGGAAACTCAAAGGTTGATCCACTAACATAAATAGATGTTAAAAAATACATTGCCCAATTTACAAAATGAAAACCAAACCTAAAAATTGAAACAAGATAGCCTTATATATAACCAATTTTCTTTATCATAGGCTTTGCACAAATCAAATTTTAGGACCATAGCTGATAACCTTTTAGTTTTTAATGAATGCATACCCTCTTTAACCACATCAATGGCACTATGGACCTTTTTGTGATGTAAGAATCTAATTTATTCCCTTAACATAGATTCAAACAACATCATTTTGATCCTCATTGCAGTGATTTTGGATATGATCTTATATATGAAATTGCATAATGAAATGGGCCTAAAATCATTAAAGTAGGGTTATCCTTTTTTGGAATTAGTTATATGAAATTGGAGTTGAAAGACATCTTACCAATGTTCATTGACTCTTCTACTAATTAATTATATAATCTTATATCAACACATAGAACCCTAAAAACAACACCATTAGGAAAAAATTTAGGTCAAAAATTGGCCTCAAAACAAAAAAAATGTACTATGAAATTTAACTTTAAAAAATGGGTTCAAGATGACGTCATCCTCAGGGGTAAATATTTTTCTGGAAAAGAAAAAACTACATTTTGTAATCATATTTTTGACTTGCCTTCTTATAGGTTTACTCAAATATCAAGTGTAGCCATCCAATGGATCTAGAATTCATTTAAATAATCTACAAGTACCCACTCTAAATACTTTTGATTAGAATCATACTGAAAAGATAAATTTAAAAAAAAAAAAAAAAAAACATGAAAAAACATGTTTCTTGGAAAAACCATGTTTCTTGAAAGAAACTTTTTTTTTCATTTTTTCTCAATGTAGGTGGTCTATAGAGTGGGTACTCATTTTTAATTTTTCATTCAATGAGTACGACAAATGCTATTTGAGTAAGCCTATAAGGCGACAAGACATAAATACCTTAACAAAAAAAAATCCCCTGCAAAAATCAATAACTCGTATTTTATTATCTTAACTATTTTTGTATAATTTTTCCTTAGGAGGCCCATTTTAAACCTAAAAAATTCCCCTAATGCATATCTCATCCATTAGGGCCAAGGCTCTTGTCCTTTTGGAAACTAAGTATTGTTTTTTACTCTTTTTTTGAAAATTTCTCCATAATTCACCCATTTCCCAGATAATCGAGAAAATTAGGAAAGAAAGATGTCAAGTTTATGACCTCAGTAATTTTTACCCTATCATCCTTTATCAATCTAACCTAAATACTCCAAACCCACCACAAGGTCAATATTATCCTTATTTTTCCTAGAATTTGCAAATTATGAAAATATTGGGGGTCTCATCACCTTTGCAAAGCCATAAAGCTCTGTTGTTTAGCCTCCCAAAAGTTGCTTTCCTTTTGGGAATTTTACTGTTTTTCCTACTCTAGCACCTTCAAAAAAAATTTGGATTTCTCGTCTAAACCGTTCTTGGAGTTCAATAATTTAGAGCTCTATTGAAATCCACTCTTTTTCATCCTTTATTAATTTCTAATGAGACCCGGAAGACACCACCCTTTTGATAGATTTTGTAGAAAATCATATAACTAATTCGTTATATGTCTAATATTCTCCTGATCATACACTATTTGACTTCATGCACAATACAGAATCTATTCCACCATTTATCATTACTTGTGGAAATTAAATCAATTGCATGCACACATTGAAACCATAAAAATTCACACATATGAACATAATGTTTTAACGGGAAAGCCTAAAGCTGAAAACCCCAACTATTTGTATATAATATATGTCATAGAGATCATGTAACAATCCTCATACAAAGCTGATCATATCAAGCTCTTAGTACAATACAATCGCTACACACTAATTAGGCCTGATCTAGCAAATCCATGCACTGATCTCTGCCACCTGCTAGCATGCCTCTACTGTGCAATCACTGCTGAAGAATGGCTCTGAATGAACTTGAATTGGTCCATCCTCTCTCACGCAATCCTCATTGGAATCTCCTATCACTGGGTGTTGCAAATCATGCAACACTATAGTCACAACTGATAGTCAACCTGCTCTTTCACCTACCTCTCCACTGGTCTCCACTGAAACTGTCCATGCACTGTAGTTAACTGATGTATTCTTCAGTTGATTAATGAGTTAATATTTAGTGAATTAATTAATAATTAATTCACACCACTCCTGGTGTATCATTCAGTTGAATAATAACTCTGTGTATATAGCGAGTTAAAGCGGGTACAACTCCACCAACTACCTCAATAACTCCACCAAACCTACAGCCGCATAGTCTAAGTATCCATGCAATAGCTCCACATAACCCTCAGGAATAGCATAATTCCTTCTGTCATCTCCTGTGCCATATCTGTGCACTTAACTGAAGTGCTCCAAGAGAATAAGATAATGCTAAGAGTCCAAATATTATTGAGAGCTAATAATATTCGACATATATATTTTTAGACTGGCAATCTAAAAACAGATTCCGCCCAATATGTCTAAAAATATGACGGGAACAAAACTGAAAGTCATCCCCAAGGAGGGTTGGTTTGCTAATATCCCTCTGTCAGCATTTCCCTTCAATCTACTTGGTTCACCTCCACGTGGTCTTCTTAGTTCTTTTGGAATTTTATTTATCAATTTCAGAGAATTAATTGACAAATAAACACATTCAGCAGCTTTTGAATGTTAAATTAGATTTCCCGGTATATATATTTATCTTCGAACCTTAGGACTAAGGTTATAACCCCTCGCGCTTATACACCTTCAATCATGGGAATTCAATTATTTGTATGCGCCCTACTTTACAACCAATGTTTAACCCTTTGAGATTTTATATTAATACCGATGCTCTATTTCTTAAAAAAATGGCTGTATATTAACCTTTTGCTCCGGGCCCACCTCTACGATCAATAGACCAATCAAATGCACGCACCGTACCCTGGTTATCGTTCGTGCATCTTCATCAAACGACCACCGTCTGATGACTCCCTCCCAGATCGACGACGTTCCACGATATCGCTCGATCTCCTTGGTCGAACATTAACGTGCGATGGCGCACATTGAAGGGTGGTTTTGGGCTTCCGTCCTGTGCCACGCATCGAAGGCTCTATGGAATCGCTCGCGATTGGAGAAAACCGCTTGCTCCAGAAAAGCAGTGCGATATGGGCAACCGGGTTTGCTAATCCACCCGCGGTTTTGGTACAGTGATTAATCAAGGTTTAACGCCTCCGTCCTATACTCTCGGGTTCCGATCTCGGTTCAGGATTTAATTAAACAACGAGCAGTCTATTCTCCTTACAGTGGAGTCCTCACAACCTCAGAATAGAGTTCATTGACCACCACTTACACAGACCTCGCCTACACACGGGATTCTTCACTTACTCGGACAATTCAAGAGAAAGAAATGGACAGAGAATTACAGAGGTTTCGTGGTGACTTGATTCACCAAAGTTCTGCACACAATATCAGTTCAACCCAAATTGAAAATCAACGAGCACTGCATTTTATTCAACGGGAAGCGATTGCTCAACACCCTAATTTTATTGCAGAAATCTCCGTTCTTCCTCCCCCTATGCATTCGGGGGAATACAGTTTATATACATCAACATATGACTCCTCGATTCCTCTGTGAGGACCGTTAAGGGAAAATCAAAGGCCTAATTACAATTTATTTAACTAACTGAAACATAACAGATGGGTCGAACCTAACTGTTCGACTTCTACTAATCCTAACTGATATAAATGAAACAAGTAGCTGAGGTATTGACACCTAGCTATTACAATTCAAATGATTTCAAACCCTCCTAGCCACAACATGTGGACCAAACCTCCTACATTGCTGGCTAGTGTCTAATGCCCCTGCATCAGACTCCCGAGGGCAATTTTCTTCATGGACTCCTATTCATGAGCTCGTCCACTGATCTGCCTATCTTCTGCAACATTTCTTCAGTCATCCAGGTGGCATCTTCCTCTGGCTTGTCTTTCCATTTGATTAAGTATTGAAAGTACTCTTGTCCTCTGGTCTTCCTGAACACTCTTTTGTCCAATATCTTCTCTGGTTGCAATGGCTGTGCTGGAGGTAGCTGCTCTTTCCACTCAATCTGTTCCTTGTCTGCTGACCTTTCTTTTGCACCATCATCCTCATACTTGTATAAATCTGCAACATTAAAAATGGGAGATATTCCAACATCAGGAGGTAATTCAATCTCATAAGCATTTGCAGAAAATTTTCTAAGTATCTTGCACGGCCCAATCTTTTTGAACTTCAACTTGTTATATTGTTTCTTTGGGAATCTCTCCTTTCTCAAGTGTGCCAAAACCATATCTCCTACTTCAAAATGAACTTCTTTTCTACTCAAGTCTGCTCTGCTTTTGTATCTGATGTTGTTGCCTTGTAGTTGTTGTTTCACTTGTTCATGTATGGCCTGGATCTCTGAAGCAAATTCCTCACCATTTGCACTCCTCAATTCTGCCTTTCCCAGATTTCTTAACTCTGATATTCCTCTGGGGTGCATTCCATAAAAAATATGGAATGGAATATTCGATGTGCTTCTGTTTGGTGAGTCATTATATGCATATTCTGCTTGGGGAAAAATATGATCCCACTGCTTGGGATGCTCTCCTACAAGACTTCTCAACAAATTTCCCAGACTTCTATTTACTACCTCAGTTTGTCCATCAGTCTGAGGATGGTAAGTTGAGCTGAAACTTAGTTTGGTACAAATTTTCTTCCACACTGTCCTCCAAAAGTGACCCACAATCTGGTGTCTTTATCTAAAACAATACTCTTGGGCAACCCATGCAATCTAACAACTTCTTTGAAAAACAAGTTAGCAACATGGGTGGCATCACTAGTTTTATAGCATGGAATAAAATGTGCCATTTTGGAGAATCTGTCCACTACAACAAAGACTGCATCATTCCCTCTCTGAGTCTTGGGCAGTCCTAGAACAAAATCCATACTCACCATGTCCCAAGGCCTGTCTGGAATAGGCAAGGGGGTGTACAATCCTGCATTCTGGCTCCTTCCTTTAGCATATTGACAGATTTTGCTATTCTTCACAAACTTATCCACTTCTGCTCTCATCTTAGGCTAGTAATAGAAGTGACTCAGCTGCTCATAAGTTTTATCAGTACCAAAGTGTCCAGCAAGTCCACCACTATGCTTCTCCTTGATCAAATTTTCTCTAATGGAACATTTTGGTACACACAGTTGGTTTCTCTTGAATAACAAGTCTTCCTGCAAGAAATAATCCAACCACTAGCTTCTATCTGTTAGAACAGGGTTACAACATGCCTCAAATGCTTCCTTAAATTCTGAATCTATTTTATACAATTCTTTGAAAAAATCAAACCATACAACTTCAAAATTAGTTTCTTGAACAAGCATGTGCCTCCTACTCAAAGTATCAACTACTTTATTTGATTGGCCACTTATGTGTTTCAAAACAAAATTAAAACCTTGGAGATACTCAACCCATTTGGCATGCTTATGCTTCAACTTGGGCTGCTGTACAATATACTGCAAAGCATGATTGTCAGAATACAATACAAATTCCCTGGACATCAAATAGTGTCTCCACTTTTTCAGTGCCTGAACAATTGCATAGAATTCCTTCTCATAAGAGGAATACTTTCTCCTGGTGCCATTCAGCTTTTCACTGAAATATGCTATAGGCCTATCCTCCTGACTCAACACAGCTCCAATGGCCTCTCCATTGGCAACACATTTTACTTGAAATGGTTTGGTAAAATCAGGCAGAATCAAAACAGGCTTCTCCGTTATCTTTTGCTTCAACACTTTAAAGTTTCTTTCTGCTCCAGCAGTCCACTTAAATGGCTATTTTCTCTTCTTTATTGTCTCAATTATGGGTGCATTAATCCTACTGAAGTTTCTTATAAAATTTCTGTAAAAATTGGCAAGTCCATGGAAACTTCTTACCTCAAAAACATTCCTGGGTGAAGGCCACTCCACAATTGCCTTAACCTTTTCTGGGTCCATCTTCAACCCTTCTGCAGAGACAAAAAAACACAAATACACCAACTCTTCCTTCATGAATGAGCATTTCTTTAAGTTGATCGGCAGTTTCTCTTGGTGCAACTTCTTCAAGACATGATTAAGATGCCTTAAATGTTCTTCTTTAGTTCTGCTAAAAACTAACATATCATCCAGATACACTATCAAAAATTTACGAATGAATTCTTTCAATACTTCATTCATAAGTCTCATGAAAGTGCTAGGTGCATTTGACAACCTAAAAGGCATTACCATCCATTCATACAGTCCTTCATTTGCTTTAAAGGCAGTTTTCCACTCATCACCCTCTCTTATTCTAATCTGATGGTATCCACTTTTTAAGTCTATCTTTGAAAAATATTTAGCACCACTCAAACAGTCCATTAAGTCCTCAACTCTGGGCAAAGGAAATCTGTACCTAATTGTGATCTTATTGATTTCTCTGGAATCAGTACACATTCTCCAGCCTCCATCTTTCTATGGGCTCAATACTGCTGGTACTGCACATGGACTCAAACTTTCTCTAATCAGCCCCTTGTCCACCAATTCCTGTACTTGTCTCCTGATTTCCTCATTTTCCTTTGGAGTCATTCTGTAGGCTGCCTTATTTGGCAGATTTGAACCAGGGATAAAATCTATCTGATGGTTGATCCTTCTCACAGGTGGCATCTCATCAGGTAAATCATCCACAATAATGTCACAATAATCATCTAGCATCTCTTCGATTTCTACTGGAAAATCAGAAATCTTTGTAGAAGCAAGAACTACTTTAGGTTTGCAAACTAAAGAAAAACTTACCTCTTCTTCTTCTATCTGCTGCAGATATTCCTTCCCGCTCAGCAACAAGGTCTTTGGATCAATCACTCTGCTGGATGGTTCTCCTTCTTCCATGGGTATCAATGTATGGTGTACCCCATCTTTGAATAACTTGTAAGTGTTCTTCTTGCCATCATGCATTGTTGCTCTGTCAAACTGCCAAGGTCTACCCAGTAGTATATGACACACATCCATGGGCATTACATCACACAGGACCTTATCTTTATATTTTCCCATTTGCAACTCTATCTCACATTGTTCTTTTACAACCAACTGGTGCCCTTTATGCAACTAGGACACCCTGTAGGGAGTGGGATGCTCCCTTGTCTTCAACTTCAACTTCTCTATTACCTCAGTGGAAACCAGATTGTCTGTGCTGCCACTATCAATGACTAGCTGGTAACACTTCCCTTGGACTTTGCATATGCTCCTAAACCAAGTCTTCCTTTGTGTAGGCTCAGTGACCTCTTTAGCTTGCTTCAACAGGACCTTATTAACCACCAAGGACTCTCCCCTCTCTGAAAGAATTTCTTCTTCAATTTCTGCCTCTTCTCCAGCCTGGGCAACAACAGTATTTCTTGGACCAGCACCCACATTCTCTGGACACTCATAGTGCTTATGTCCCACTTGCTGACATCTGTAGCACCTCAATTCTCTACCTTTGCCTTTGTCTCTGCCTCCTCTTCCTTTTCCTCTATAAGAACCCCTTCTGCCCCTTGCATCATATTCTGCAGATGCATTCTAAGGTGAGCTACTGTTAGCTCCATCCCTGGGTGTAGTAGGCTTTCCTCTACCACCCTGACTTCCCTTTCTCTGGTAAGTACCTCTCTTCTTGGCAGACTGTTTCCTCAGGAGTTTCTCCTCTGCTTTCAAGGCCATCTGGTAGGCCTCTTCCACTGTCTTAGGAGATTGAAGACCAATATCATCTTGGATTTCCAGCTTGAGACCATTCACATATCTGGCAGTCTTCTCTGGTGTGTCCTGGAATTGCCCAGATCTTATGCTTACTCTGTAGAATTTCTCTGTGTATTCTTTTACTGTCAGTAACCTCTGTCTTAATTTTTCATTTTCCTATACAATGTCAGCTGATAATCACTAGGCAAGAATTTACCTTTTAATTTAGCCATCATTTTGGTCCAACTTTTGATAGGTTTCTTGCCAACTCTCCTCCTTTCTGCCTGCACTCCATCCCACCAAAGTGCAGCATTTCCTTTCAGCTTTGTCACCGCAAAATTGACCTTTTTATCTTCACTTATTTCTTCATAATCGAAGCACTTATTCATTTTATTTATCCAGTCCACCAGCTCCTCTGGATTCAGTCCCCCTGCATAACTCGACACTTCAATCCTGGGCTTAACTGTAGACCCCATAACAATTCTAAGGAGTCTCATGTCAGGAGGAATTTCAACATTTTCTTCAGCTTCTTTTGTTTCAGGTTCACTGATGTCTTCAGGATCTCTAGGCTGTCTTCGCTCCATGGCATCAATTCTGGCCTCGACCCTCTGCAACATCCCCAACAACTCTGCTATGGCAACATGTCTCCTTCTGCCAGCACCTCTACCAACTCGGATTGCCATGTCATATTTCTGAAAAAACAACCTTAAAAAAAATAGCTCTGATACCACAAATGACGGGAAAAAACTGAAAGTCGTCCCCAAGGAGGGTTGGTTTGCTAATATCCCTCTATCATCATTTCCCTTCAATCTACTTGGTTCACCTCCACGTGGTCTTCTTAGTTCTTTTGGAGTTTTATTTATCAATTTCAGAGAAAATGATAAATAAACACATTCAGCAACTTTCAAATGTTAATTTATATTTTCCGGTATATATATTTATCCCCGAACCTTAGGACTAAGGTTATAACCCCTCGCACTTATACACCTTCAATCACGAAACTCAATTATTTGTATGCGCCATACTTTACAACCAATGTTTAAACCTTGAGATTTTATATTAATACCGATGCTCTACTTCTTAAACAAATGACTGTATATTCAACCTTTCACTCCGGGCCCACCTCCACAACCAATGGCCCAATCAAACTCATGCACTGTATCTGGGTTATCCTTCGCACATCTCCGTCAAACAACCACCGTCCGATGACATCCCCTCAGATCGACGGTATCCGGCAATATCGCTCTACCTCCTGGTACGAACTTTAACGTGCGATGGCACGCTTTGAAGGGCAGTTTTGGGCTTCCATCCTGTGCCATGCGTCGAAGGCTCTATGGAATCGCTCGTGATTGGAGAAAACCGCTTGCTCTATAAAAGCGATGCGATAAGGGCAACCCGAGTTTGCTAATCCACCGTGGTTTTGGTACAGTGATTAAAAAGGGGTTAACGCCTCCGTCCTATACTCTCAGGTTCCAATCTTGGTTCAGGATTTAATTAAACAACGAGCAGTCTATTCTTCTTACAGTGGAGTCCTCACAACCTCATAATAGAGTTCATCGACCACCATTTACACAGACCTCACCTACACACAGGATTTCTTCACTTACTCGGACAATTCAAGAGAAAGAAATGGACAGAGAATTACAGAGGTTTCAAGGTGACTTGATTCACCAAGGTTCTGCACACAATATCAATTCAACCCAAATTGAAATCAACGAGCACTGAATTTTATTCAACGGGAAGCAATTGCTCAACACACTAATTTTATCGCAGAAATCTCCGTTCTTCCTCCTCCTATGCATTCGGGGGAATACAGTTTATATACATCAACATATGACTCCTTGGTTCCTCTGTGAGGAGTGTTAAGGGAAAATCAAAGGCCTAATTACAATTTATTTAACTAACTGAAACATAACAGATGGGTCGAAGCTAACTATTCGACTTATACTAATCCTAACTGATCTAAATAATACAGTCAGTTGAGGTATTGACACCTAGCTGTTACAATTCAAATATTTTCAAACCCTCCTAGCCACAACATGTGGACAAAACCTCCTACATTGTTGGCTAGTTTCTAATGCCCCTACATCAGACTCCCGAGGGAAATTTTCTTCATGGTCTCATGTTCATGAGCTCGTCCACTGATCTGCCTATCTTCTGCAACATTTCTTCAGTCATACAAGTGGCATCTTCCTCTGGCTTGTCCTTCCATTTGATTAAGTACTAAAAGTACTCTTGTCCTTTGGTCTTCCTGAACACTCTTTTGTCCAATCTCTTCTCTGGTTGCAATGGCTGTGCTGGAGGTAACTGTTATTTCCACTCAATTTGTTCCTTGTGTACTGACCTTTCCTCTACACCATCATCCTCATACTTGTATAAATCTGCAACATTAAAAATGGGAGATATTCCAACATCAGGAGGTAATTCAGTCTCATAATCATTTGCAGAAAATTTTCTAAGTATCTTGCACGGCTCAATCTTTTTGAACTTCAACTTGTTATACTATTTCTTTGGGAATCTCTCCTTTCTCAAGTCTGCCAAAACCAGCTCTCCTACTTCAAAATGAACTTCTTTTCTTCTCAAGTCTGCTCTGCTTTTGTATCTGATGCTACTGCCTTGTAGTTGTTGTTTCACTTGTTCATGTATGGCCTGGATCTCTGAAGCAAATTCCTCACCATCTACACTCCTCAGTTCTGCCTTTCCTAGATTTCTTAACTCTGATATTCCTCTGGGGTGCATTCCATAAACAATATGGAATGGACTATGCCCTATGCTTCTGTTTGGTGAGTCATTATATGCATATTCTGCCTGGGGGAAAATATGATCCCACTGCTTGGGATGCTCTCCTGCAAGACTTCTCAACAAATTTTCCAGACTTCTATTTACTACCTCAGTTTGTCCATCAGTCTGAGGATGGTAAGTTGAGCTGAAACTCAGCTGGGTACCAAGTTTCTTCCACACTATCCTCCAAAAGTGACCCACAAATCTGGTGTCTCTATCTGAAACAATACTCTTAGGAAACCCATGCAATCTAACAACTTCATTGAAAAACAAGTTAGCAACATGGGTGGCATCACTAGTTTTATAGCATGGAATAAAATGTGCCCTTTTGGAGAATCTGTCCACTACAACACAGACTGCATCATTCCCTCTCTGAGTTTTTTGCAGTCCTAGAAAAAAATCCATACTCACCATGTCCCAAGGCCTGTATGGAATAGGCAAGGGGGTGAAAAATCCTGCATTCTGGCTCCTTCCTTTAGCATATTGACATATTTTGCAATTATTCACAAACTTATCCACTTCTGCTCTCATCTTAGGCTAGTAATAGAAGTGACTCAACTGCTCATAAGTTTTATCAGTACCAAAGTGTTCAGCAAGTCCACCACTATGCTTCTCCTTGATCAAATTTTCTCTCATGGAACATTTTGGTACACACAGTTGGTTTCTCTTGAATAACAAGTCTTCCTGCAAGAAATAATCCAACCATTGGCTTCTATCTGTTAGAACAGGGTTACAACATGCCTCAAATTCTTCCTTAAAATCTGAATCTTTTTTATACAATTCTTTGAGAAAATCAAACCCTACAACTTCAAAATTAGTTTCTTGAACAAGCATGTGCCTCCTAATCAAAGCATCAACTACTTTATTTGCTTGGCCACTTATGTGTTTCAAAACAAAATTAAAACCTTGGAGATACTCAACCCATTTGGCATGCTTATGCTTCAACTTGGGTTGTTGTACAATATACTGCAAAGCATGATTGTCAGAATACAATACAAATTCCCTGGACATCAAATAGTGTCTCCACTTTTTCAGTGCCTGAACAATTGCATAGAATTCCTTCTCATAAGAGGAATACTTTCTCCTGGTGTCATTCATATTTTCACTGAAATAGGCTACAGGCCTATCCTCCTGACTCAACACAGCTCCAATGGCCTCTCCACTGGCATCACATTTTACTTGAAATGGTTTGGTAAAATCAGGCAGAATCAAAACAAGCTTCTTAGTTATCTTTTGCTTCAACACTTTAAAGTTTCTTTCTGCTCCAGCAGTCAACTTAAATGGTTTTTTTCTCTTCTTTATTGTCTCAATTATGGGTGCATTAATCTTACTGAAGTTTCTTATAAAATTTCTGTAAAAACTAGCAAGTCCATGGAAACTTCTTACCTCAAAAACATTCCTGGGTGAAGGCCACTCCACAATTGCCTTAACCTTTTCTGGGTCCACCTTCAACCCTTCTACAAAGACAAAAAAACCCAAATACACCAACTCTTCCTTCATGAATGAGCATTTCTTTAAGTTGATCAGCAGTTTCTCTTGGTGCAGCTTCTTCAAGACATGATTAAGATGCCTTAAATGTTCTTCTTTAGTTCTGCTGAAAACTAATATATCATCCAGATACACTATCACAAATTTACCAATGAATTATTTCAATACTTCATTCATAAGTCTCATGAAAGTGATAGGTGCATTTGACAACCCAAAAGGCATTACCATCCATTCATACAGTCCTTCATTTTTTTTAAAGGCAGTTTTCCACTCATCACCCTCTCTTATTATAATCTGATGGTATCCACTTTTTAAATCTATCTTTGAAAAATATTTAGCACCACTCAAACATTCCATTAAGTCCTCAACTCTGGGCAAAGGGAATCTGTACCTGATTATGATCTTATTGATTGCTCTGGAATCAGTACACATTCTCTAGCCTGCATATTTCTTTGGGCTCAATACTGGTGGTACTGCACATGGACTCAAACTTTCTATGATCAGCCCCTTGTCCACCAATTCCTGTACATGTCTCATGTTTTCCTTATTTTCCTTGGGAGTCATTCTGTAGGCTACCTTATTTGGTAGATTTGAACCAGGGATAAAATCTATCTGATGGTTGATCCTTCTCACAGGTGGCAGCTCATCAGGTAAATCATCCAAAATAATGTCACAATAATCATCTAGCATCTCTTCGATTTCTACTGGAAAATCAGAAATCTTTGTAGAAGAAAGAACTACTTTAGGTTTGCAAACTAAAGAAAAACTTACCTCTTCTTCTTCTATCTGCTGCAGATATTCCTTCCCGCTCAGCAACAAGGTCTTTGGATCAATCACTCTGCTGGATGGTTCTCCTTCTTCCATGGGTATCAATGTATGGTGTACCCCATCTTTGAAGAACTTGTAAGTATTCTTATTGCCATCATGCATTGTTTCTCTATCAAACTGCCAAGGTCTACCCAGCAGTATATGACACACATCCATGGGCATTACATCACACAGGACCTTATCTTTATATTTTCCCATTTGCAACTCTATCTCACATTGTTCTTTTACAACCAGCTGGTGCCCTTTATGCAGCTAGGACACCCTGTAGGGAGTGGGATGCTCCCTTGTCTTCGACGTCAACTTCTCTATTACCTCAGTAGAAACCAGATTGTCTGTGCTGCCACTATCAATGACTAGCTGGCAGCATTTCCCTTGGACTTTTCATATGCTCCTAAACAAAGTCTTCCTTTGTGCAAGCTCAGGGACCTCCTTAGCTTGCTTCAACAGGACCTTATTAACCACCAAGGACTCTCCCCTCTCTAGAAGAATTTCTTCTTCAATTTCTGCCTCTTCTCCAGCTTGGGCAACAACAACATTACTTGGACCAGCACCCACATTCTTTGGACACTCATAGTGCTTATGTCCCACTTGCTGACATCTGTAGCACCTCAATTCTCTACCTCTGCCTCTGTCTCTGCCTCCTCTTCCTTTTCCTCTATAAGAACCCCTTCTGCCCCTTGCATCATCTTCTGTAGATGCATTCTAAGGTGAGCTACTGTTAGCTCCATCCCTGGGTGTAGTAGGATTTCCTCTACCACCCCGACTTCCCTTTCCCCGGCAAGTACCTCTCTTCTTGGCAGACTGTTTCCTCAGGAGTTTCTCCTCTGCTTTCAAGGCCATCTGGTAGGCCTCTTCCACTGTCTTAGGAGACAGAAGACCAATATCATCTTGGATCTCCAGCTTGAGACCATTCACATATCTGGCAGTCTTCTCTGGTGTGTCCTGGAATTACCCAACTCTTATGCTTACTCTGTAGAATTCCTCTGTGTATTCTTTTACTGTCAGAAACCTCTGTCTAAGGTTTTGCATTTGCCTATACAATTTCAGCTGATAATCACTAGGAAAAAATTTACCTTTTAATTTAGCCATCATTCTGGTCCAGCTTTTGATAGGTTTCTTGCCAACTCTCCTCCTTTATGCCTACACTCCATCCCACCAAAGTGCAGCATGTCCTTTCAACCTTGTCACCGCAAACTTGACCTTTTTATCTTCACTTATTTCTTCATAATCGAAGCACTTATTCATTTCATTTATCCAGTCCACCAGCTCCTCTGGATTCAATCCCCCTGCATAACTCGACACTTCAATCCTGGGCTTAACTGTAGACCCCATAACAGTTCTAAGGAGTCTCATGTCAGGAGGAATTTCAACATTTTATTCAGCTTCTTCTGTTTCAGGTTCACTGATGTCTTCAGGATCTCTGGGCTGTCTTCGCTCCATGGCATCCATTCTAGCCTCGAACCTCTGCAACATCCACAACACCTCTGCGTTGGCAACAAGTCTCCTTCTGCCAGCACCTCTACCAACTCGGATTGCCATGTCATCTTTCTGCAAAAACAACCTTAAAAACAATGGCTCCGATACCACAAATGACGGGAAAAAAACTGAAAGTTGTCCCCAAGGAGGGGTGGTTTGCTAATATCCCTCTGTCTGTATTTCCTTTCAATCTACCTCGTTCACCTCCACTTGGTCTTCTTAGTTCTTTTGGAATTTTATTTATCAATTTCAGAGAAATTGATAAATAAACACATTCAGCAACTTTCAAATGTTAATTTATATTTTCCTGTATATATATTTATCTCCGAACCTTAGGAATAAGGTTATAACCCCTCGCGCTTATACACCTTCAATCACAGAATTCAATTATTTGTATGCGCCATACTTTACAACCAATGTTTAAACCTTGAGATTTTATATTAATACCGACGCTCTACTTCTTAAACAAATGACTGTATATTCAACCTTTGACTCCGGGCTCACCTCTACGACCAATGGCCGAATAAAACGCACGCACCGTATCTGGGTTATCCTTCGCACATCTCCATCAAATGACCACCGTCCGATGACATCCCCTCAGATCGACGGTATCCGGCGATATCGCTCTGCCTCTTGGTACGAACTTTAACGTGCGATGGCACGCTTTGAAGGGCGGCTTTGGGCTTATGTCCTATGCCACTCGTCGAAGGCTATATGGAATCGCTCGCGATTGGAGAAAACCGCTTGCTCCAGAAAAGCGGTGTGATAAGGGCAACCCGGGTTTGCTAATCCATCGTAGTTTTGGTACAGTGATTAACCAAGGGTTAACGCCTCCATCCTATACTCTCAAGTTCCGATCTCGGTTTAGGATTTAATTAAACAACGAGCAGTCTATTCTTCTTACAATGGAGTCCTCACAACCTCAGAATAGAGTTCATCGACCACCATTTACACAGACCTCACCTACACACGGGATTTCTTCACTTACTCGGACAATTCAAGAGAAAGAAATGGACAGAGAATTACAGAGGTTTCGGGGTGACTTGATTCACCAAGGTTCTGCACACAATATCAATTCAACCCAAATTGAAATCAACGAGCACTGAATTTTATTCAACGGGAAGCGATTGATCAACACACTAATTTTATTGCAGAAATCTTCGTTCTTCCTCCTCATATGCATTCGGGGGAATACAGTTTATATACATCAACATATGACTCCGCGGTTCCTCTATGAGGACCGTTAAGGGAAAATCAAAGGCGTAATTACAATTTATTTAACTAACTGAAACATAACAGATGGGTCGAACCTAACTGTTCGACTTCTACTAATCCTAACTGATCTAAATAATACAGTCAGCTGAGGTATTGAAACCTAGCTGTTACAATTCAAATATTTTTGAACCCTCCTAGCCACAACATGTGGACAAAACCTCCTACATTGCTGGCTAGTGTCTAATGCCCCTGCATCAGAATCCCGAGGGAAATTTTCTTCACGGACTCCTGTTCATGAGCTCGTCCACTGATTTTCCTATCTTCTGCAACATTCTTCAGTCATCCAAGTGGCATCTTCCTCTGGCTTGTCCTTCCATTTCATTAAGTACTAAAAGTACTCTTTTCCTCTGGTCTTCCTGAACACTCTTTTGTCCAATATCTTCTCTAGTTGCAATGGTTGTGCTGGAGGTAGCTGCTCTTTCCACTCAATCTGTTCCTTGTCTGCTGGCCTTTCCTCTGCACCATCATCCTCATACTTGTATAAATCTACAACATTAAAAATGGGAGATATTCCAACATCAGGAGGTAATTCAGTCTCATAAGCATTTGCAGAAAATTTTCTAAGTATCTTGCATGGCCTAATATTTTTGAACTTCAACTTGTTAAACTATTTCTTTGGGAATCTCTCCTTTCTCAAGTGTGCCAAAACCAGATCTCCTAATTCAAAATGAAATTATTTTCTGCTCAAGTCTGCTATGCTTTTGTATCTGATGTTGCTGCCTTGTAGTTGTTGTTTCACTTGTTTATGTATGGCCTGGATCTCTGAAGCAAATTCCTCACCATCTGCACTCCTCAGTTCTGCCTTTCCCAGATTTCTTAACTCTGATATTCCTCTGGGGTGCATTCCATAAACAATATGGAATGGAATCTGCCCTGTGCTTCTATTTGGTGAGTCATTATATGCATATTCTGCCTAGGGAAAAATATGATCCCACTGCTTGGGATGCTCTCCTACAAGACTTCTCAACAAATTTCCCAGACTTCTATTTACTACCTCAGTTTGTCCATCAGTCTGAGGATGGTAAGCTGAGCTGAAACTTAGTTTGGTACCAAGTTTCTTCCACACTGTCCTCCAAAAGTGACCCACAAATCTAGTGTCTCTATCTGAAACAATACTCTTGGGAAACCCATGCAATATAACAACTTCTTTGAAAAACAAGTTAGCAACATGGGTGGCATCACTAGTTTTATAGCATGGAATAAAATGTGCCATTTTGGAGAATCTTTCCACTACAACAAAGACTGCATCATTCCCTCTCTAAGTCTTGGGCAGTCCTAGAACAAAATCCATACTCACCATGTCCCAAGGCCTGTCTGGAACAGGCAAGGGGGTGTACAATCCTGCATTCTGTCTCCTTCCTTTAGCATATTGACATATTTTGAAATTCTTCACAAACTTATCCACTTCTGCTCTCATCTTAGCCCAGTAATAGAAGTGACTCAGCTGCTCATAAGTTTTATCAGTACCAAAGTGTCCAGCAAGTCCACCACTATGCTTCTCCTTGATCAAATTTTCTCTCATGGAACATTTTGGTACACACAGTTGGTTTCTCTTGAATAACAAGTCTTCTTGCAAGAAATAATCCAGCCACTGGCTTCTATCTGTTAGAACAGGGTTACAACATGCCTCAAATGATTCCTTAAAATCTGAATCTGTTTTATACAATTCTTTGAGAAAATCAAACCCTACAACTTCAAAATTAGTTTCTTGAACAAGCATGTGCCTCCTACTCAAAGCATCAGCTACTTTATTTTCTTGGCCACTTATGTGTTTCAAAACAAAATTAAAACCTTGGAGATACTCAACCCATTTGGCATTCTTATGCTTCAACTTGGGCTGCTGTGCAATATACTGCAAAGCATGATTGTCAGAATACAATACAAATTCCTTGGACATCAAATAGTGTCTCCACTTTTTCAGTGCCTGAACAATTGCATAGAATTCCTTCTCACAAGAGGAATAATTTCTCCTGGTGTCATTAAGCTTTTCACTAAAATACGCTACAGGCCTATCCTCCTGACTCAACACAGCTCCAATGGCCTCTCCACTGGCATCACATTTTACTTGAAATGATTTGGTAAAATCAGGCAGAATCAAAACAGGCTTCTTAGTTATTTTTTGCTTCAACACTTTAAAGTTTCTTTCTGCTCCAGCAGTCCACTTAAATGGTTGTTTGCTCTTCTTTATTGTCTCAATTATGGGTGAATTAATCTTACTGAAGTTTCTTATAATCTTTCTGTAAAAACTGGCAAGTCCATGGAAACTTCTTACCTCAAAAACATTCCTGGGTGAAGACCACTCCACAATTGCCTTAACCTTTTCTGGGTCCATCTTCAACCCTTTTGCAGAGACAACAAAACCCAAATACACCAACTCTTCCTTCATGAATGAGCATTTCTTTAATTTGATCGGCAGTTTCTCTTGGTGCAGCTTCTTCAAGACATGATTAAGATGCCTTAAATGTTCTTCTTTAGTTCTGCTGAAAACTAATATATCATCTAGATACACTATCACAAATTTACCAATGAATTCTTTCAATACTTCATTCATAAGTCTCATGAAAGTGCTAGGTGCATTTGACAACCCAAAAGGAATTACCATCCATTCATACAGTCCTTCATTTGTTTTAAAGGAAGTTTTCCACTCATCACCCTCTCTTATTCTAATCTGATGGCATCCACTTTTTAAATCGATATTTGAAAAATATTTAGCACCATTCAAACAGTCCATTAAGTCCTCAACTCTAGGCAAAGGGAATCTGTACCTGATTGTGATCTTATTGATTGTTCTGGAATCAATACACATTCTCCAACCTCCATCTTTATTTGGGCTCAATACTGTTGGTACTGCAAATGGACTCAAACTTTCTCCGATTAGCCCCTTGTCCACCAATTCCTATACTTGTCTCCTGATTTTTTCATTTTCCTTGGGAGTCATTCTGTAGGCTGCCTTATTTGGCAGATTTGAACCAGGGATAAAATATATCTGATGGTTGATCCTTCTCATAGGTGGCAGCTCATCAGGTAAATCATCCATAATAATGTCATAATAATCATCTAGCATCTCTTGCATTTCTACTAGAAAATTAGAAATCTTTGTAGAAGAAAGAACTACTTTAGGTTTGCAAACTAAAGAAAAACTTCCCTCTTCTTCTTCTATCTACTTCATATATTCCTTCTCGCTCAGCAACAAGGTCTTTGGATCAATCACTCTGCTGGATGGTTCTCCTTCTTCCATGGGTATTAATGTATGGTGTACCCCATCTTTGAAGAACTTGTAAGTGTTATTCTTGCCATCATGCACTGCTGCTCTGTCAAACTACCAAGGTCTACCCAGCAGTATATGACGCATATCCATGGGCATTACATCACACAGGACCTTATCTTTATATTTTCCCATTTGCAGCTCTATCTCACATTTTTCTTTTACAACCAGCTGGTGCCCTTTATGCAGCGAGGACACCCTGTAGGGAGTGGGATGCTTCCTTGTCTTCAACTTCAAATTCTCTATTACCTCAGCGGAAACTATATTTTCTGTGCTGCCACTATCAATGACTAGCTGGCAGCATTTCCCTTGGACTTTGCATATGCTCCTAAACAAAGTCTTCCTTTGTGCAGGCTCAGGGACCTCTTTAGCTTGCTTCAACAGGACCTTATTAACCACCAAGGACTCTCCCCTCTCTGGAAGAATTTCTTCTTCAATTTCTGCCTCTTCTCCAGCCTGGGCAGCAACAGCATTTCTTGGACCAGCACCCACATTCTTTGGACACTCATAGTGCTTATGTCCCACTTGCTGACATCTGTAGCACCTCAATTCTCTACCTCTTCCTCTGTCTCTGCCTCCTCTTCCTTTTCCTCTATAAGAACCCCTTCTGCCCCTTGCATCATCTTCTGCAGATGCATTCTGAGATGAGCTACTTTTATCTCCATCCCTGGGTGTAGTAGGCTTTCCTCTACCACCCTGACTTCCCTTTCCCCGGCAAGTACCCCTCTTCTTGGCAGACTGTTTCCTTAGGAGTTTCTCCTCTGCTTTCAAGGCCATCTGGTAGGCCTCTTCCACTGTATTAGGCGACAGAAGACCAATCTCATCTTGGATCTCCAACTTGAGACCATTCACATATCTGGCAGTCTTCTCTGGTGTGTCCTGGAATCGCCCAGCTCTTATTCTTACTCTGTAGAATTCCTCTGTGTATTCTTTTACTGTCAACAACCTCTGTCTCAGGTTTTGCATTTGCCTATACAATGTCAGCTGATAATCACTAGGAAAAAATTTACCTTTTAATTTAGCCATCATTTTGGTCCAGCTTTTGATAGGTTTCTTGCCAACTCTCCTCCTTTCTGCCTGCACTCCATCCCACCAAAGTGCAGCATGTCCTTTCAGCTTTGTCACCGCAAACTTGACCTTTTTATCTTCACTTATTTCTTCATAATCGAAGCACTTATTCATTTCATTTATCCAGTCCACTAGCTCCTCTAGATTCAGTCCCCCTGCATAACTCGACACTTCAATCCTGGGCTTAACTGCAGACCCCAGAATAGTTCTAAGGAGTCTCATGTCAGGAGGAATTTCAACATTTTCTTCAGCTTCTTCTGTTTCAGGTTCACTGATGTCTTCAAGATCTCTGGGTTGTCCTCGCTCCATGCAATCCATTTTGGCCTCGACCCTCTACAACATCCCCAACACCTCTGCGTTGGCAATAAGTCTCCTTCTGTCAGCACCTCTACCAACTCAGATTTCCATGTCAGCTTTCTGCAAAATCAACCTTAAAAACAATGGCTTCGATACCACAAATGACGAGAACAAAACTGAAATTCGTCGCCAAGGAGGGCTGGTTTTCTAATATCCCTCTATCAACATTTCCCTTCAATCTACTTCGTTCACCTCCACGTGGTCTTCTTAGTTCTTTTGGAATTTTATTTATCAATTTCAGAGAAATTGATAAATAAACACATTCAGCAACTTTCGAATGTTAATTTATATTTTCTGGTATATATATTTATCTCTGAACCTTAGGACTAAGGTTATAACCCCTCGCACTTATACACCTTCAATCACGGAATTCAATTATTTGTATGAGCCATACTTTACAACCAATGTTTAAACCTTGAGATTTTATATTAATACCGACGCTCTACTTCTTAAACAAATGACTGTATATTCAACCTTTGACTCCGGGCCCACCTCTACGACCAATGGCCCAATCAAACGCACGCACCATATCTGGGTTATCCTTCGCACATCTCCGTCAAACGACCACCATCCGATGACATCCCCTCAGATCGACGGTATCCGGCAATATCACTCTGCCTCCTGGTACAAAATTTAGCGTGCGATGGCGTGCTTTGAAGGGTGGTTTTGGGCTTCTGTCCTGTGCCACGCATCGAAGGCTCTATGGAATCGCTCGCGATTGGAGAAAACCGCTTGCTCCAGAAAAGAGGTGCGATAAGGGTAACCCGGGTTTGCTAATCCACCGCGGTTTTGGTACAGTGATTAACCAAGGGTTAACGCCTCCGTCCTATACTCTCAGGTTCCGATCTCGGTTCAGGATTTAATTAAACAACGAGAAATCTATTCTTCTTACAGTGGAGTCCTCACAACCTCAGAATAGAGTTCATCAACCACCATTTACACAGACCTCGACTACACACGGGATTTCTTCACTTACTCGGACAATTCAAGAGAGGGAAATGGATAGAGAATTACAGAGGTTTCGGGGTGACTTGATTCACCAAGGTTCTACACACAATATCAATTCAACCCAAATTGAAATCAACAAGCACTGAATTTTATTCAACGGGAAGCGATTGCTCAACACACTAATTTTATTGCAAAAATATTCGTTCTTCCTCCTCGTATGCATTAGGGGTAATATAGTTTATATACATCAACATATGACTCCTCGGTTCCTCTGTGAGGACTGTTAAGGGAAAATCAAAGGCGTACTTAAAATTTATTTAACTAACTGAAACATAACAGATGGGTCAAACCTAACTGTTCGACTTCTGCTAATCCTAACTGATCTAAATAATACAGTCGGCTGAGGTATTGACACCTAGCTGTTACAATTCAAATATTTTCGAACCCTCCTAGCCACAACATGTGGAAAAAACCTCCTACATTTTTGGCTAGTGTCTAATGCCCCTGCATCAAAATAGAAGTCCATCTATTTTTCCAACTTGACCAACCATCCACAAATAGCATCCTGCAACTCATAGAATATGATCGACATGTCTAAAAATAGACTTTGCACCAAAAATAGCCTGCAGGCCCACTTAGTGAAGGCGACTCTTTTCACTAAGCTCATCATCTTGTTGCAATCTCAACACTCCCCCTAAACAAGATAGGGATTTTCTGCCACCCCGATCCTGCCTCTGTGGTATTCGAATTTTCTCCTGGTGAGCGCCGTCGTCAAGATATCAGCATCCTGATCCTCCGTAGGAATGTATGAAAGTAACATGATATTCCACTGCACACAATCTCTGATATGATGATACCAGATGTCAATGTGTTTAGATCTATCATGAAATAATGGATTAACCGAGAGTTTTATGCAACTCTGATTATCACAATATATCACAGTAGGATCTAAGTGTGAACCGAACAACCCGACCAAGATATTCCTCATCCATATAGCCTCGAATGTAGCCAATCTTTCTACCATGTACTCGGCCTCTGTTGAACTGAGTGCCACGGATCTTTGTTTCCTACTGTACCAAGAAAATGTTGTAGACCCGATATTGAATATCCCTCCAGATGTGCTCTTTCTGTCTATTGGGCTCCCTGCCTAATCTGCATTCGTGAAGCCATGCAGCTTCACCTCATCCGACTTTCTGTACCATAATCCATATCCCAATGTGCCTTTGAGATATCTCAATACATGCTTCCCCACCTTCCAAAAGAGCTTGGTAGGCTTAACCATAGCTTGTGAAAGCTAGTTAATAGCATATCATTTGTTCGGTCGTGTATTGACTAGATACATGAGCGAACCAACCAACTGTCGGTAAATAGTGGCATCCACTACCTCTGCCGATGTAGCATCCTCTTTCCTCCAACCACCAGGAAGAGGAGTGTCGATAGGCTTGCAACCATGAATTTTGAACTTCTCCAGTATCTCCTGGGCATACTTTCCTTGAGACACAAACAGTCCATCACTGCGCTGCCAAATTTCCAATCCCAGGAAATAGAAGAAGGCCCAAGTCCTTCATCTCAAAATCCTTTGGAAGATCAGCCTTGCATGAGAGTATCAACTGTTCATCACCCGTCAGAATCAAATAATCTACATAAAGTACAATGATAAGCAACTTACCCTCCACCACAATCTGGTATAGGTTTGGATCTGCCTCACTCTTGGTGAATCCAAGACTGGTGAAATAACTCTCTATCCATGTGTACCAAGCACAAGGTGCTTGTTTCAACCCATACAACACTCTCTTGAGCCTGCACACATGCGACTCACTGCTGAAGATCTCAAAACCTTCGAGCTGCTCTATGTACACCTCCTCCTCAATGACTCCATTGAAGAACACAGTCTTCAAAATACACACGATAGTTGTGGGGTGTTTCTGTGTACCCCATAAATATCCCAACCTATGCGGTCGGTTCCAGCTTCTTCCTGGCATCCTTCGTCACATGAATGTAAACAGGTGAGCCAAAATTCTTCAAATGAGAAATATTAGGCTTCTTACCAGAAAACGCCTCCTCGGGTGTGCTCTGTGCACCAAGTACTCTGTAGAGGACAACGATTTTGCATAAACCACGGTGTTACATTCCTCAATGCAGTGTATGGGAAGGCCACAGTCAATGTAACATCTGCTAAATGCGACAACCGATCATTCTATTCTTCAGCTCATCTCGCGACCCCGTTCTGCTGTGGGTTATGAGGTGCTATGAGCTCTCTTCGAATTCCTTCTGCACTGCAAAAGTCCTTGAATTCGCGAGAGATGAATTCACCACCATTTTCGCTCCTAAGAGCCTTCACCTGCTTCCCCGATTCTTTCTCAACCAGTGCCTTGAACTCACAGAACTTTGAGTATGTCTCGCTCTTCTTCTGCATGAAGAAGATCCAACACTTACGAGAAAAATCATCAACAAATATCATATAATACCTGTGCTTTGCTGTCAAAGCTACTGAGAAAGGTCCACACACGTCTGTGTGAATTCTCTCAAGGATCATCGTGGCACGACTATCCTTCTCATGAAAGGTGGATTTCACAAATTTTCCCAAAGTACATCCCTTGCACTGATCTGACTGCACAAGTGTACCCTTAGGAAGCCCAGTAGAAATATGCTACAAAATTTTCAAAGCACCATGGTGAAGATGGCCCAATCTCCTGTGCCATAGCTCGCCCTCATCCCGGCTCAACACTCCTTCTGCCTTGCCTGCCATTGTTGCGCAGCCATCTACCTGCAACTGATAAAGGTTCTTAACTCGAACCCCTATCCTCCGGGTTTCTCCAGTTGCCTTACTGCGCAGGAAAGCCTTTCCCTCGCTAAAGACATCATATCCCTTGTCTTCCAACATCGCCACAGAGATCATATTCTTCTTCAATCCTGGAACATGCATGACATCCTTTAATATGAAGGGTTTACCAGACTCCCTCTCAAATGAAATGGTACCGATACTAGTTGCACTGTATCTACCATCATCGCTCATCTCGATGTGCACTCCAAGATCCTTCTCATCCAGATCAGCAAACAAATCTTTGTCTCTGGTCATGTGGAAAGATGCACCACTGTCAAGAAACCACACTAATCCCACCATACTTGAAACCAAGCATGCGATCAACGAAAAATCCAACTCAAACTACGAGGCTAAGGCCTCTCCAGCTGTAGATCCAACAGCCTGCTTATTTCTCTTCTTCTGTGGACAATTAGTGGTGTATTGTCCGTGTTGGTGACAGTGAAATCACTTCACCTTGGACATGTCCTGCTTCTTGCCTTTCACAACGGATTGAGAAGTATTTTTCTTTCTCTTCCCCTTCCTTGCTTTGGCAGCCAAAGCGCAATTTTCTTCATCTTCATTCTTCAATGAATATCCATCCCTAGTACTCTGCCTTATCTCCTCCTGCACAAGATCCGACCAAAGTCGCTCCCATCCTGGCAGTTTCTCCCAACCATTGACAGAGTCCTCATAGGAATTCCAACTCTTCGGAAGCCCAAGGAGAGCCAATCTGACCAAGTCCTGTTCATCTACAGTCACCCCCACACTTCCCAGCTCATCCCTGCACTGGAAAAACTTCGTGAGGTACTTGGGTATACTGTCGCCTTTCTTCATTTTTATCTTCTTGAGTTTATCCTTGAGCGCCAACTTCCTCTGGTCGCTCTTGCTTTTGAAAAATTCTATCAAAGATTTCCACATCAAGAATGGAGAAGCTTTACCATGAAGGCTAGACACTATGTGATCATTCACACCTTCCAACAGAATCCTTTGACATTTAGCTGTCTTCTTTTGCCATGCATCAAGTGCGGAAACATCGCTAGAAGCAGTTTTTGGAATTTCTGCATCTATGAACTCCTTCAACCCATTGTTCTCCAGCACCACCTCCATCCTGTCCTTCCATGCAATATAATTCGAGCTTCCCTCAAGGGCATACTCCAATCGCAATCCGTTGAAAGACATCTCAACTTTGACACCAAGAAAATGTTGAAAATGCAACAAGATGATGGAGCTTAGTGAAATGAAGTCGCCTTCACTAAGTGGGCCCGCAGGCAATTTTTGGCGCAAAGTCTATTTTTAGAATATGTCTATTTTAAGACATATGGAGCATGATCCAGGGGTTGCAGTATGCTATTCTTGGAGTATTGGTCATGTTGGTAAAAATAGATGGACCTCTATTTTTAGACATTTAGGTCGACTTCTATTTTTAGACTGCCTATCCTAAAAATAGAAAAGTCAAATATTATTTACCCTTAATAATATTTGGACTCTAAACTTCAGTTTACTCTCTTGGAGCACTTCAGTTCGAGCTACAGAAGTGGATCGTGCATCTGACAGAGGAATTACGCTATTCCTAGGGGTTTGGTGAGCTCATGCATGGTTGACTTCAGTTGGGACTTCAGTGGCAGAAGTTTGGTGGAGTTGATGAGACAGTTGGTGGAGTTATGTTCGGTTTAACTTAGTTGAACTAGTTGAGATTAGTTTAACTAGCTAATCAACTAGTAATGAGTGGAGTGAATTAAATATTATTTAATTCACTAATTATTAACTCATTATTCAACTCAATAACACATCAGTTCACTACAGTGCATGGACAGTTCAGTGGAGACCGGTGAAAGAGGTAGATGAAAGGGTTGAGATAGCTATCAGTTGTGACATCAGTTGTGCATGAGATTTGCACCACACTTGGAGGAATTTCCCATGATGATTGCGCTGTCAAGCCAAGGAGATTCAAACCTTGTATCTCTCATTAGACCAGCCTTGACTGCACAATAGAGGCAGGCAATTAGTGGATGAGTTTTGAACCTGTGACTTGTTCAAAACCAAGCTAGTTTGTGTGTAACTTTATGAGATAGTACTGAGTACTTGTGAGTATTGTGCTATTCTTATTTACATGTTTTCTCCATTATAATATACACAATAGCTGCGGGGTTTTCAGCTATAAGCTTTCCCCATACATACTGTGTAATGTGTGTGATGTTTTGATGATCTGTTGATCGCATACCGCTTGTTTTATTTCCGCATGTGTGATGATCTGAGTGGAAGAGATTATGTGTTGCATATGAATTCAAATTGATATGTTATCAGGATAATATCAGTGGATAAATATAATTATTCAACAAATTTCTACATGGTATTGGAGCTATTGAAGCAGAGATTGATCATCATAGTGATTACAAACTTATTTCAGTAGACAGAGTCTGCATGCGAGCCAGGTAGCCTCCGGATTCATCTTTCTTCGGAAAGTGAAAGGTCTGGTAAATGCCCCTTGCAGTCAATCTATGTGCTAGAAATAATTTTTTCTCACAGATCTAGAGCGGTTGAGCTTTGAGGTGGAATTCGAAATTTTGCAGCAGTTTTGTTTTCTTGGTGCCGGTGTTGAAAATGTCTTTCAACAGTTTGCGACTCGAATATGCTCTTGAAGGCAGTTCGAATTATGTTGCATGGAAGGATCGCATGGAGGCAATATTAGAATATAATGGACTAAAGGAGTTCGTAGATACGGATGTCCAAAAGCCCACTGATCCTGCTGAAGTCGAAGCATGGCAAAAGAAGATGGCGAAGTGTCGAAGGATCCTGTTGGAGGGCGTCAAGGATCATATTGTATCCAGCCTGCATGGAAAGGCTACTCCATATTTAATGTGGAAAGCTTTGACGGATCTATTCCAGAGTAAGAGTGACCAAAGGAAGCTGGCGCTCAAAGATAAGCTCAGGAACATCAAGATGGAGAAGGGCGACAGTATCGCCAAATACCTCACGAGGTTCACTCAATGCAGAGATGAACTGGGAAGTGTGGGGGTTACTGTCGATGAAGAGGACATGGTCGACCTGGCTCTCCTTGGTCTTCCGAAGGCTTGGCACTCATATCAAGATAGTGTCAATGGTCGAGAGAAGTTGCCGGGATGGGAGCGCCTTTGGGCGGATCTCATGCAGGAGGAGATAAGGAGGACTACCAGGGACGGATCTTCATCAAAGGGAGCTGATGAAGAAAATTGCGCTTTGGCTGCCAAAGAAAAGAAGGGGAAGGGTAAGAAAACTTCTCATTCCGGTGCAAAGGGCAAGAAGCAAGACATGGCGAAAGTGAAGTGTTTTCACTGCCATGATCACGGACATTATGCCACAAATTGTCCGAAGAAGAAGAAAAACAAGCAAGCGGGAAGATCTGCAAATGGAGAGGCTTTGGCTTCGCAGTTCGAGCTTGACTTTTCACTGATCACATGCTTGGTTTCAAGTGTGATGGGATCAAGGTGGTTCTTGGATAGTGGTGCGTCATTTCACATGACGGGAGATCGGGATTTGTTCTCAGATCTGGAGGACAAAGATCTGGGCGTGCACATTGAGATGGGCGATGATGGTAGATACAGTGCGACTGGTATCGGTACCATATCCTTTCAGAGGGAGTCTGGTAAACCCTTCGTGTTGAAGGATGTCATGCATGTACCTGGATTGAAGAAGAACTTGATCTCTGTGGCGATGTTGGAAGATAAAGGGTATGATGTGGTCTTCAGCGAAGGAAAAGCCTTCCTGCGCAGTAAGACTACTGGAGAGACCCGGAAGATAGGGGTTCAAACCAAGAACCTTTATCAGTTGCAAGTAGATGGCTACGCAGCAATGGCATGCAAGGCAGGAGAAGTGGTGAGCCGGGATGATGAGGGAAAACTGTGGCACAGGAGATTGGGCCACCTTCACCATGGAGCTTTGAAGATCCTGCAGCAGATTTCTACTGGGCTTCCTAAGGGCACTCTTGCGCAGTCAGATCAGTGCAAGGGGTGTACCTTGGGAAGTATGTGAAAGCCACCTTTCACGAGAAGGATAGTCGTGCCACGACGATCCTTGAGAGAGTTCACACAGACGTGTGTGGTCCTTTCTTAGTAGCTTCGACAGCAAAGCACAAGTACTATGTGATCTTTTTTGATGATTTCTCTCGGAAGTGCTGGATCTTCTTCATGCAGAAGAAGAGCGAGACATTTTCAAAGTTCTGTGAATTCAAGGCGCTGGTTGAGAAGGAATCGGGGAAGCATGTGAAGGCTCTTAGGAGCGACAATGGTGGTGAATTCATCTCGGCTGAATTCAAAGACTTTTGTAGCGCAGAAGGGATTCAGAGAGAGCTCATCGCACCCCATAACCCACAGCAGAACGGGGTGGCTGAGCGGAAGAACAGAACGATCGTGGGTGCTGCACGAGCGATGTTGCATGATCAGGGCCTACCCCTTCACTTGTGGGCTGAGGCATGCAATACAATAGTGTATGTGCAGAACCGTTGTCCTCACAAGGTTCTTGGCATGAGTACACCGGAGGAGGCGTTTTCTGGCAAGAGGCCTGATATTTCTCATCTGAGAATTTTTGGCTCACCTGTCTACATGCATGTGACGAAGGATGCCAGAAAGAAGCTGGATCCAACCGCAAAGGTTGGAATATTTGTGGGGTACACTGATACACCCCACAACTATCGGGTGTATTTGTCAGACAGTCGAAAGACTGTTGTGCGACGGGATATCAAGTTTCAGGAGGAGAAAGCCATGCAGTGTTCGCTTGAGAGGAAGCTACACTTGCATGCAGATGAGGAGCTGTTAGTTCCTAAGGAGGAGCTTCCGGATGTGGATCAGCCACAAGAGGAATTTCAGGAGGTGGAAGAAACCACCGATGCAGCGCCAACCATCAGAGGGCGCATGCGTACTATAGAACCTGAGCGACTGGCTCGAGATGCAGAGAAGGTTGTAGGACCACCTACAGCACAGCGCAGACAGAGGCAGTCACCGGATCGGTACACTGGATACATGGCTCTTGTGAGTCAATGTGTCGTGATGGAGCCATCCTCTTTTGAGGAAGCTATGGAGGAACCCGCATGGGTTGATGCCATGATCGAAGAATATGATTCGATCGTCAGGAACAGTGCATGGGAGATTGTCCCAAGACTGGAGGGGAAATCAGTGGTGGGTTCGCGATGGATCTACAAAGTGAAGCAGGCGGCTGACGGGAGTGTGGAGAAGTACAAGGCGAGATTTTTCGCCCATGGCTTTTCACAGATCGAGGGGATTGACTATGAGGAGACCTTTGCACCTGTCGCAAGGTACTCTTCCATACGGACGATCCTTGCTCTCTCAGCGCAGATGGGGTGGCACATTCATCAGATGGATGTGAAGACTGCGTTCCTCAATGGAGTTATTGAGGAGGAGGCGTACATAGAGCAGCCTGAAGGTTTCAAGATCTTCAGCAGTGAGTCGCATGTGTGCCAACTCAAGAGAGCACTGTACGGGCTGAAGCAAGCACCTCGTGCTTGGTACACTCAGATAGACAGCTACTTCACCGGGCTTGGATTCTCCAAGAGTGAGGCGGATCCTAACCTGTACCAGATTGTGGTGGAGGGGAAGCTGTTGATCATCGTACTGTATGTAGATGATCTGATTTTGACGGGAGATGAGCCGTTGATACTTTCATGCAAGGAGGATCTTGGACGAAAGTTTGAGATGAAGGACTTGGGCATCCTTCATTATTTCCTGGGATTGGAGATTTGGCAGTGCAGTGGAGGACTGTTTGTTTCTCAGGGCAAGTATGCCCGGGAGATTCTGGAGAGGTTCAACATGCATGGTTGCAAGCCTGTTGACACTCCTCTTCCTGGTGGTTGGAGGAAGGAGGATGCTACTTCAGCGGAGGTAGTGGATGCCACTGTCTATCGACAGTTGGTGGGGTCGCTTATGTATCTGGTCAATACACGACCCGATATATGCTATGTAGTTAACCAGCTTTTGCAAGCTATGGTTAAGCCTACCAAGCTCTTTTGGAAGGCAGGCAAGCATGTATTGCGTTATCTTAGTGGCACATCGGGATATGGTCTATGGTACAGACAGGAGGATGGAGCAAAGCTTTCTGGCTTCACTGATGCAGATTGGGCAGGGAGCCCAACGGACTGGAAGAGCACATCTGGAGGAGTTTTCAGCATTGGGTCGACAGCAGTTTCCTGGTACAGCAGGAAGCAGAGATCCGTGGCACTCAGTTCAGCAGAGGCCGAGTACATGGCAGCTAGCTTGGCTGCATGCGAGGCTATTTGGATGAGGAAGATCCTCGTTGGATTGTTTGGGTTGCATTTGGAGCCTACAGTGATTTACTGTGATAACCAGAGTTGCATTAAACTCTCGGCTAATCCATTATTTCATGATAGATCCAAACACATCGACATCAGGTACCATCATATCGGAGATTGTGTTCAGCGGAGAATCATGATGCTTTCATATGTTCCCACGGAGGATCAGGATGCCGACATCCTGACGAAGGCGCTCACCAGGAGCAAGTTCGAATTCCACAGAGGCAAGATAGGGGTTGCAGATAATCCATATCTTGCTGAGAGGGAGTGTTGAAAATGCAGCAAGATGATGGAGCTTAGTGAAATGAAGTCGCCTCACTAAGTGGGCCCGCAGGCAAATTCTGGCGCAAAGTCTATTTTTAGACTATGTCTATTTTTAGACATATGGAGCATGGTCCAGGGGTTGCAGTATGTTATTCTTGGATTATTGGTCATGTTGGTAAAAATATATGGACCTCTATTTTTAGACATTTAGGTCGAAGTCTATTTTTAGACTGCCTATCCTAAAAATAGAAAAGTCAAATATTATTTACCCTTAATAATATTTGGACTCTAAACTTTATTTTACTCTCTTGGAGCACTTCAATTAGAGCTACAGAAGTGGCTCATGCATCTGACAGAGGAATTACACTATTCCTAGGGGTTTGGTGAGCTCATGCATGGTTGACTTCAGTTGGGACTTCAATGGTAGAAGTTTGGTGGAGTTGATGAGACAGTTGGTGGAGTTGTGTTCGGTTTAACTTAGTTGAACTAGTTGAGATTAGTTTAAATATATAATCAACTAGTAATGAGTGGAGTGAATTAAATATTATTTAATTCACTAATTATTAACTCATTATTCAACTCAAGAACACATCAGTTCACTACAGTGCATGGACAGTTCAGTGGAGACCATTGAAAGAGGTAGATGAAAGGGTTGAGATAGCTATCAGTTGTGACATCAGTTGTGCATGAGATTTGCACCACACTTGGAGGAATTTCCCATGATGATTGCATTGTCAAGCCAAGGAGATTCGAACCTTGGATCTCTCATTAGACCAGCCTTGATTGCGCAATAGAGGCAGGCAATTAGTGGATGAGTTTTGAACCTGTGACTTGTTCAAAACCAAGCTAGTTTGTGTGTAACTTAATGAGATAGTACTGAGTACTTGTGAGGAGTATTGTGCTATGTAATGTTACATGTTTTCTCCATTATAATATACACAATAGCTGAGGGGTTTTCAGCTATAAGCTTTCCCCATACATACTGTGTAATGTGTGTGATGTTTTGATGATATTTTGATTGCATACCGCTTGTTTTATTTCCGCATGTGTGATGATCTGAGTGGAAGAGATTATGTGTTGCATATGAATTCGAATTGATATGTGATCAGGATAATCTCGGTGGATAAATATTCATTATTCAGCAAATTTCTACAGAAAACACTGCTGTAAATTCGAATTCCACCAGCACAAAACTCAACCGCTTCAATACTTTGCAATTTCTCCAATGATCAATATAGCTCTGATACCATGTAAAAAATCATATAAATAATGTGTTATATGTCTAATATTCTCCTGATCATACACTATTTGACTTCATGCACAATACAAAATATATTCCACCATTGATCATTACTTGCGGAAATTAAATCAATTGCATGCACACATTGAAACCATAAAAATTCACATATATGAACACAGTTTTTAACGGGAAAGCCTGAAGCTGAAAACCCCAAATATCTGTATATAATATATTTCATAGAGATCATGTAACAATCCTCATACAAATCTGATCATATCAAGCTCTCAGTACAATACAATCGCTACACACTAATCAAGTCTGATCTCGCAAATCCATTCACTGATCTCTACACCTGCTAGCCTGCCTCTACTGCGCAATCACTGCTGAAGAATGGCTCTGAATGAACTCTAATTGGTCTAGCCTTTCTCACGCAATCCTCATTGGCATCTCCAATCACTGGGTGTTGCAAATCATGCAACACTATAGTCACAACTGATAGTCAACCTGCTCTTTCACCTACCTCTCCACTGGTCTCCACTGAAACTGTCCATGCACTGTAGTTACCTGATGTATTCTTCAGTTGATTAATGAGTTAATATTTAGTGAACTAATTAATAATTAATTCACACCACTCTCACTAGTATATCATTCAGTTAGAATAGATACAACTAGCTCAATTGTGTCTAACTAAGTTAAACTGAACACAACTCCACCAACTACCTCAATAACTCCACCAAACTCTGTCACATGAGTTCTAATTGAAGTCTCCATGAAATAGCTCCACTTAACCCTCAGGAATAGCTTACTTCCTTCTGTCATCTCCTGTGCCACATCTGTGCACTTAACTGAAGTGCTCCAAGAGAATAAGATAATGTTTAGAGTCCAATTATTATTAAGAGCTAATAATATTCGACATATCTATTTTTAGACTAGAAATATAAAAATAGAATCTTCCCAATATGTCTAAAAATAGAAGTCCATCTGTTTTTCCAACTTGACCGACCATCCACAAATAGCATCCTGCAACTCATAGAATATGATCGACATGTCTAAAAGTAGACTTTGCGCCAAAAATAGCCTGTGGTCAAACTTAGTGAAGGCGACTCTTTTCACTAAGATCATCATCTTGTTGCAATATCAACAGATTTGAGGTTTGAAGCATCATAACGTTTCCACTCCTTTTTTATCAAGTTAATAAAATCATCATCCTCCAACCTAGAATGATTGAAGTTAAAGACACTTAAGGACTTTGTGTCTTGATTTTTATATTGAAATATAATGGGCATATGATGTAAATCCCCTCCAAGTTAAATCCACGACTTGATATTAGATTGGTCTTGCACTTATACCTTTGAAATGAGAAAATGATCTTATATTTTTTACAACTTGATCTTCCTCCATCCTCTCATTCCTCTATGTAGGTGCCATGTTGATGGTTTCTGCAAAGATACATCAAATTTCCTCTCACTTATTAACAAAAAAAACTACTCACATATCAACCCTTGCAACACTTGCCCAAATTTTAACATTGCTTAGGGTTAAATTTAAATTCCTGCCTAAGATAAAATTTTGTTCCTCGTTGAATCATTTGTCATGAACAAATCCTCCCAATAATATACCCTATTTTCATAGGGTCCATAGACATTCACCACAAATAAAGCATCCCCCAACTCCAATTAGTTAAGTTCAACTTTGATTCCTAATAATCACAATATCAATTAGTCTCATCATGGTATTTCCAGAACCTATGATCAACCCACCAACCTACCTATAGGATTAATTGATAGAAATGAAATTCCAATATTTCATAAATCTGGATAACCCCTTTGTAATTTTTTCCATAACCCCCATTGTTGCTTGTAACAAAATTACATTTGGCTTATGTAGATCCACAATCTTTGAAAGGGTAAATTTCCTCGAAAGGTTTCCCAACCCTCTTACATTGAATGTCATAATGATCATGTTAAACCCTCATGTGGGGTATGAAATCTACCCTTGGATACACCTAGCAAAAAATTGGGAAATGAACCCTCCAAATTAACAAAATTCCCAAAGTTTAAATCCAAAGGAGATTAAGCCCCATGATTACATAGTTCTGGATTTGCTTCATATTTTATACATTTATAGGAATTTTTAGGAACTAAAGGTGAAGGAATAGGCCTAATGGACTTACTTGAATCATCAACTCCCATGGATGTATAGGATAGATATTTCTTCCATTCCTTCAAAAAACATGTATGTATGTTCATTATCATCATTTGACGAATTCGTGACCAAAGCTTCCATATTGGTGTCTTCCATATCGTCTTCTTTGTCTAGTTCCATTTTCTATATATGCACAAATATTGTCATCCCCTTACAACATTTTTCCATATTTCCTTTCTCCAAGACATGTTATGTAGCCAAAGACCCTTCATTTTGTTCCACTAGGTTACATGTGATTTTATACCTCCATATTTTCTTCTTTAGCTTCAAAGAGTAGTTTATACCCAAATTACCATATGCGTGACACCTCACACCTTGTAAAGGCTCCCCTATATAATCAAGGTCCTATCATGTTGTCTTCATCTAAATTTAATCACAATGTCTTCACATATTTCCCTAGTAATTTTTTCCTCAAAATTAGCAGATCTTGTAAGAGGCTTTACAAGGCAAGGGTAGACCTAGTTGCAACAATAAGGTGGATTACCACTGTCACCTCAACAATCCTTCTATTGTTCTTAACTGGAATTACACCACATGGGAGGTTTCCCAATTTTCACCTAAAGGATACTCTAAGCTAGATGGCTCAAGGGCACAATTATTTATGTGGAGGAGAAATATAACATATACAAAGCCCTAGAAGAGGCACTTGTGTCCTAGAGTTTCTAGATATATATCAAAAAATTCATGCCTAAGCATATAAGTACCAATAAAAGGTTTTAAAATGGTATAACCAATAAAAAGGAGAAGGAAACCCTTAAAATTAAGCCCCATTTTGAAGCCCTAATCAAGGTTATTGTTTTTTTAGAGAAAAAATTACTTAGGGTGGATGACATCAGCCCTAGTAGGGAAAATTCAACCATGAAAAGTGCTATATTTTGAGTGCCAAGGATCAATAAATATGAATTCAAGCTACAAAAGACTCAAATTATACCCAATAAGTGCCCTAATTGAAGTCAACCCTATGCCCTAGTGACTTATCTTAAAGGACTTTAAAAAAATAGAGAAGAAAAGATAAAGGTTTTTATCATTTTTTACCACCACAAAGATTCCCAATGCCTTTTCCTATTTGAGTGATGGAGTCTTTAGGGAAAAATTTAAGACAAATGCTTGGAGTAAGGGTGGGGGGGGAGCGTAATTAGTTTTCAATTGATAAACCCTAGCTATCTTTCTATGAGGGGAAAAAATAAATAGAGGAAAACTCTCTAGGAGGTCCCTTATGGTATTCAAGGAAGACAAATTTAACATGCAACAATCAAGCAAGATCTTCCATAAAAGGTATGCATTTAGACATGGAATAATAAAAACCCTAGTATAAATTCATCACATGAAAAACATTAAAAATATGCAATTAAATTTACAATTCTTCCAAGAAACAACATTATTTCCATACCAAAAATACATCTCTAAGACACAAATCATTCTCCCAATAGCATTATTTCCAAAAAGATCACATTTCCACAAGTAGCGAGTTACATCTAGGCTAATTTGAGCTCTCTAAAGGAAGTCAAAATCTACGAGTGATGATGAGAAAATAAATGGAATGATCCTATATTTATATGAGGTCAATCACTTCCATTAATTTTCCTAAACACCCCATGAGAAATTTTATTTTGAGTGTAGATGAAGAAAATGAGTTACAATCCAACCCAATAGCTCAATAAAATAAAATATACCACTAATAGCCCACACATGTGGGTCGAAGCTCCTCCTAAGCATAGCATCGTGCCATTTTATGGCTAATAAAGCTCCAAAAGTGGAAGATAAGGGACAAATGCATCTCCAACCATCATAATCAACCATGGATTGAGGTTGACCCCTCAAATAATGCCTCAAAACATCTCTATGTGTCAAAATCCAGCATTGGGTGTCCTATGTCATCTCCATGGGGACCATCAAGAGAACGTGGTATAATCTCTCTCAAGAATTGGGGCTCCATGAGATGGTACAATCCCTCCTTAATCATCCTTGGGATGATCATCATCATATGGACTTTGGATCATGGCATGCCCATCAAACAATGTCAAGGCCAGCTTGGGGGCATCCTCGATCTGTGTGGTACATATTAATAATATCCAACACCAAGAAAAATGATTTCAACATTTCAAGATTTGGAGGTGCTTTGAGGTGTCAATCAACTATTAGAATCATCAAAGTGCCCAACAACTTGTCGTGAAAGGGAAACACTACATCTGCAAGGTCATAACTACACTTCAAAAGTGTAGTAAAACTTAGGCATATTGTGGAGTAAGCATGAAGTGAGTGTGACCATAAGGCCTTTGTTTTTATAAGAAGGACCGCTTGGAAAAACCATCTTAAATTCAAGCGAAAAAAACCACTCATTAGAAAGATGACCGTAAATGCATCATAGTGGATCATACTTAATTGTTAAGGGCATATCAAGACTTCAAACCAATTTTATCAAAATCGAATCAATGACTGAACTAGAAAACCTTGTGGACTGAGAACTGATTGGAACCAGACCAAAACTGGACCACAAAACCAGTTGACCGAAAACACATAAAATATTCAAAATTTAAAGAAAATTATATATATTCATGTGTATCCATACGAATCCAAACTATTTATACACAAATAAACAAAAGTTCTTATTTGTATAGCATGTAAGGGTGCACATAACCAAAATAACATCGAGTGCAATCCATCTTTAAACTGAAAATGCATCAACAAATAGGCTCTAGATGGCCTCTAGCATAAAAAATAATCATGCTACAAAAAATATGTACATATCATCAAAATCATTGCATATATTGGGATCCTTGTCATGAATATAACCCTCTAAACATTAAAATAAGATAGAAAAAATGTAGCACATCAAGTCAAGATTTTGTTTGAGTGATAGGTACAATTTAAGTAGTGTCATGATAGAGGAGTTTCATAACCAATGCCACTATGATTAAAATACATAAAGGGCTTTCTACCCATGATTAAATACTATTTATATACCCTCATACATGACAAAATCCAATGGAAATGTTGCAATCCCCCCAATCCTAAAATCTTGAAAAATTGTTAGGATTTTGAGTGAGATCTAAAATTATACTTTCTCCATATGAAATCCAATGAGGTTGAAACCGATATCAAACACCCTTATTCATTTTATGGTAATGTTAATGTTACCATGAATTGCATAGAAATACTATGGGAATAATCTTGAATATTAGGTTGGCCTTATGGGAAAATTAGAAGCGGACCAACCAAATGAAAAAAAATAAAAATAAAAAAGGTATTTTTTTAAGCTAGCCTGCATGGGTACATAGCACATAGAATCAGTCCTGAACTGTCTGGTTTGGTGAAATAGGCTGGTTCCATTGTGGAACTGGACGATTCAATACCGACCTGACCTATTCTGGTTCCAAAGCTCGAAATGGACTAGTTTTTAGCCCAAACTAATTGAACCAATATGTTCTAGTTCGATTTTGATAACATTGCTTCAAACCAAGATTTAAAATATCTAACAATTTTTATGTACCTTGTTAGAAGTGGATATATAATCAACCCTATTAGGTGCTTCTAGCCCTTAAGGGGAGGTGACATTTCCAAGGTCAACCCTCGAATTCATAGTTGTTTGTGATAGTGTTGGCAATGTAGGGGAAAACATTCATGTCTAGGTGTCATGGCCATGGGACCAATTGATCGAGATGCATCATCTGGAGTGTATAGATGCATGGAGGGAGAAACTATGGATGCATGTTACCCCTTTCCTTGTCCTACTTTTTCCACCCGTTTTGTGCACCCTTTATTTTATTTTTTATAATGTTTTGATATAGACCATACTTCAAGTGTCCAAGCTTGCTTTTAATGATATAGCATTTATTTACCCCCTAAGGATGAGTTGATTTCTCACTCATCTAGGTTGGGATAATAAGGGTTCCTTTATTATGTGATGGAGCATCTAGTGCTCAAGAATTGACAGATAGTTAATGAGGGGACTAGAGCTCATCTTAGGCTTCTTGCCACACACTAACCATTGTCCTGTCCATATTTTGGATTTTAACTTTCATTTTTCTTTTGTTGTGGCTATCTTATGCTTATATATATATATATATATATATATATATATATATATATATATATATATATATATATATATACATATATATATATATATATATATATATATATATATATATTTATTTATTTATTTATTTATTTATTTATTTATTTATATTTAGTTTTTTTAACCTCCAAGGCTCTCTTACCCTGACTCGAGGATGTGGATGTGAGAGCGCCAAATCCCAATGAAAAATGGAAACAAACCAAAGGATGGACGTGAAATCAAGGGAATAATGGAAGGTGTTAAGTATGAAATGGTTATGGACACACTACTTTAATCCAATTTTCCCTAGTAGTTCCCCCTATAACCTTAAGGCATAAGAGGATGTCCCATTGCACTAGGGCTAAATACTAACCCCCGTGATAAGGTGAGAGAACAAGTTTACCATCAAGATCGTGCAATCATCCAAATCAACCCTTTATCCATGTTAGAATGCCAAAAACATTAAGTAAAAGCACTTGATTGAAAAATGGTCAAATTACATGCCAAGTGGTGACCCACCTCCCTTCAAGAGGAATGGTAGGGGGTGAGGGGTGTATGATAGGTGAATATGGCAGAAGAATCTGAAATATCATCATAACTAAACAATGTATAGCGTGTTGGTTAGCTATATGTCCAAGATAGGAGACAAAATTTTCTCCAATGTGGTTACCCATTTTTTGTAGGTAATAGGACCAATTTAACATTATTATTTTATTTTCGTACACATTTTTCTCTTGCCTTATTTTCTTGAAGCATCAACTTTCTCTCTTCTAATCCTATCAACAATGTCTACATCTAGAATTGGTCAAGCCTTAGTACCTCTTCCATCAACTTATCAAATAAACAAAAAAACTCAAGAATGATAAATCCCTCATCATTATATAGATTTTATAGGTCCACATACGAATTTACCAAATTAGGAAGACAATGGTTGAAACAACAATGTCCTTGACAATTTAATTCCAAGGTTTGCACAAGTCTTACCATCCTATAGTTGAACCTCCACATTTAAGGATCTAGAGATGTCAATGGCTTCTCCATCAATGACACCTCTAACTAGTCACTTTGGCTCCATACTATTCCTTTATAAATTGGAGAAGACACATCTTGAGAAACGTATGGAGGATTCAACCTCCATGTGATCCTTTTTTTAGAGCATCAATTAAGAAAAAATGACCTCTAATGAAAATATATTGTTCTTTAACCTACCATGGGAGTATTCAATTTTCTTCTCTTCCATCAATTCAGAACTACAAGAGCCCTAACCCCATCTCTATATTTCCATACTTAAATTTTATATATTTTATACAAATATAATGTTCAAAAATAATAAATAAATATTAATTATAAAAATTATTTTTAAAAATAATAAATAAAATGTAACACAATAAATTTAGTATCAATAGCAAAACAAGAAAATTAATAAAATTACCTTGTCTCATGAAGCAATCTACCTTTAATTACATTGATAGGTAGGTGTATTTTGGAATTGGAAGGGAGGTTCTAGATTGAACGGTTGGGGTATTTCAATCGTCATCCTCCCTTTTAATCTCCATCGTCCGACATTAAACTCATGTGGGGATTAACAACATCACTCCAAATTTGTGGTCGTCACTTTGTCATCAAAGGGACAAATCAAATATCTAAAAGTAACACACCTCCTTAAGGATGGATCACCATTGTAATGGAAAAAAGACATTCCATTTTTGTTGTGGTGGAAATATAATATATGACAAGAAATTTTTTGACGAGCTAACATATACTTCGGATTTTCCAACAAGAAAATTTTCAAACAAGCTAAAAAATACAATGAATATTCAACGAGCTAAAGTACACAACAATATGTGACGATATATATGGTTAGAGGTGTTTGTTGGGGTGTTGTTACTTTGTAAGAAAATGTTGGTGAGTGTATGATATTGGGCATGTTAGTAACCAAAATGGGTAACCCCATAGAAGAAAGTGTTTCTCCTACATTGGATAGCCAACAAGCCAACAACCATTGACATTCACATCTTGATGATGATATGTCATATTCCATGCATCTCTCACCATCTATCATTCCTCCATATTTCCACTCAATAAGTACTTTGATCATTTTGAAATAGGGTGCTTATACTTGATTTGGGAATTTAGTATGGATAAAGAGGTGATCTGTAAAATTGATCGAACTTGATTTTAAATTTGTTCTCTCACCTTACTAGGGGGGTAAATCCTTAGCCCTAGTATAGTGGGACATCCCTTGAGTCCTTAGGGTTATAAGAGGCGCACTACTTGGAAAACATGGATTGAAGTACCGTGTTCATTCTTCGGGTCTAACTTGTCATTGGTTCATTAGGATTTGGGACCTTCTTATCCACATCCTTTAGTAGGTCCGAGAAACATTTCTCTAGAGGTTAATCCAGTGAAAAGAATGGAAAAGAATAATATGGCTTAAACAAAAGAAAAATAAAATCAAAACACAAAAGATGGCAATGACACAAGTTAGCATGTGGGAAAAATCCTATCATGATCTCTACCCTCCTCATTGGCCATCACCCAATTCCTAACCACTTGATGCTCCATCTCATCAAAAGGAACCCTTGCATGTCCCAACCCTAATGACCAATAAATTGTGTTGTATCTTAAGAGACAATCACTTGGCTTTGAAAGGAATCAGTGATTAAAACATTTTAAAAGTGTGTCACAAAAATAATTCTATCATGAGGTCTTGATTCTATCCCACTAGAAACTAGTTTTCTAAACCCCTTAATGATCTAGAATAATAAAATATTTCACAATTCCATTGATTGTTGATATCTAAATGGAAAATAAGCACTGCTTGTAAACACAGAATCTATTACTTTTAAGTTTCAGAGGAAATTCATGGAGAGAGAGGAAGCTCAAAATAATATGTTGTAAACATAGAATCTATTACTTTAAAGTTTAAGAGAGAGTTTGTGAAGAGAGAAGAAACTCAAAATAATATGATGTAAACACAGAATCTATTACTTTTAAGTTTCAGAGAGAATTTGTGAAGGGAGAAGAGATGGAGTGAAGGAGCGCCTATTAAGGCTATTTAACTCTTACTTACAAACGCAAATCAGAGACCAACTTCTTCTTTACTTCACTTTGTTCAAGGAAGAAACCACATAAAATGGCACAAGAAACACGAATCACCATCAACAGTTGCAGGAAACTTGTTGCTTATTTCATTCACCCATTATAAAAATAAGTACAAAAATGTAGTCCCCAAGAGGTCCAAAACTCGAAACCCCTCCTCTCTCTTTCTCTCTTCCTTAAATACAAACAAAAGCAGTTTGTAACTACTCGAGCTTCTTGAACCTCCTATACTGCCTAAACTGTGAAACTACTTATTAAATTGAAATCGAGGACATCATTGTAGCTTCTATCTTAACAAAGCAAACAAAATAAAACTTGAAATATAATCCTTTTGCTGAATCTGATTTGTTGCTGATGTGTCTCCTTTTTTTTTTCTGTTGTGATATCCTAACAGTCTACATAAACGCATTTCTACCTGACTATGCCCATGCCTTTGTGTTTCAAACACTGTCATCATGTCACCTACTACCTAACTCTTCCTCTTCCGCTCGTGCTCGCAGTGCTTAGTCTTTTACTAATAAACTGCCGCAAATGCATATCGATGTTCTGCACGTAGTGTTGGGTCTTTTCTTACCCTAGTTTGCCCTACATTCAGACTTTCCTTTGTAACTGTCGTAAGACTGGAATTTGAAAGATATTCCATTACCTTTGAAAAATTTTATCGTGTCCGCTTCTATGTCGCATTTCAACATTCTAACGTTCCACATTATAATTCGATTTTTCCCTCCGATGTGATTTTTGCAAAGGAAAAACCCATGTACCAGGACTTAAAAACCTTTATACTTTTAGCGATAACTTCCATTATGTCCGCTTCGTTATCACATTTCGCATTTCGGCATTCATAACAGATTCATAAGCGTCATTCCTCCTGATCTTGCGATGTGCGATGTGCAATAACGGTAGGGATGGCATGGCAAGTGGAGGTGGGTCCGATCAGGAATCGCAATCAGAGATATGAAACCTTGTCGCACTTTGCATTTCAACCATTATAACATATTCCTTAGTGCCATTCCTCCTGATCTTGCGATGTGCAATGTGCGATGTGCAATTTGTGATGTGCGATGTGCGATGTGTGAGAGGGTCCCACGGCTAGACTTTAAATACTTTAGACCCGAGCTTCGAACTATATCGCATCCGGTCCTCGTATCGCATTTCGCATTTTTTCGGTTTTAACCTTGTTCTATTCCTCTTGAGATTTGCAATCGCAATTTGTGATATGCGATCAAGCCTTCCACATGCTATTCCGATTAAGCCTCTGAAAATTGTTCTGCACGTATATTTGCATGACTTGACCTTGACCTGTGTGTAATGTTTTGAACACATCAATCAGCCCGACTCCTGAACTGTTCTGCACGCGAATAAGCCCAACTTGACCCTTGTTGCACATTTTTCTTCTTTGTTGCTCCTCTGGCTTATATTACACCTCCAATGTTGTTTTTTCCCTAATTTTGGTTCCAATTCCCATGTGATGATGAATCCTCTTTGAGCTTGTGGTTATCCTTTTGAGAATGTTGCAGGTTTTCTTGAAATTTTAACAATTGTTCCTCAACAACCTTGAATTGCTCAGAACCTCTCTTGAATTTTAGCTGAGTCAAATGATGCTACAACATCTGGCTCCAATTGGGGAGAGCACTTTGGTAGCAAAGTGTTGAGAACTTGTAGATCAGTAGCCTTTATTGGGCATGGAGTCAAAGAGCACTTGTAGATCAATAGCCTTTATTAAGCATGGAGTCAAAGAGCACTTGTAGATCAATATCTTTCATGGAGTTAATCCCAAATGGGAGTTGATCCAGTATGAAATCATCCCAAAACCTACTACACTTTGGACTTCTTCCTTTACTCTTAAACTTAAAATACCAAAGTCGAAGTACTACAACTAAAAATTCTCAACTTCTGAGCTTATTTATGCACAACTCCTACATATGTATTCATGCCTAAACTTAATCAGGTGAATTCAGCCTTCCAATGGCACCAATCCAAAATCTACATGTTAGACATAATTCTTCCATACTGTTGAAATTTGAAGATCGCAATAGGGAGGTACCATGAAAGTTTTCTAGGTAAAAATATTTGCACATACCTTTTCATAAATGCTAGTTGCTGACAAAAGAATGTTTTCATATGGTTAGCTATTCGATCATAGAACTAATGAGACCAATTTTATGCTACCTCCTTTTCTTAAACATCTTGCTGATTTAGACTTCTTTGACCAAGGCAAATTCCTTCACTGTTTGACTCCTCAATTTGAGGTTGTATGTGAGCAGATTGATTGTTGTTTTCTACTGACAACCATTTAGGTTGAAAAGAGAGATCTAAGGTTTATTCCTCATAATGCATATTTTCTTCGTATAATGCCAATTCTTGACGAAAATATTCCCCCTCCTACTAACACACCTAAGGAGCTCCACTAGTCTCTCCTCTATTCACAAGATCATTGAATTTATGAAAATAGTAATGATCTTCCAAGATTTCAACGTGTAGCTCAGTTGTTGCAACGAATTTTTGACCAGAATCTTCAGAATTCTTAAATTCTTGTGTTTCAGTAATACAAGAATCCTCTGACACCTTTTGAAAATCCTTGTTCATCTATGAATTTGCATTCTCTTGTAAAGAAATCCCAATGTTTTCTTGACAACCCCTCTTGTCTTCAACAAAACTTGTTCTTTCAACATGACAGGAAAAATTTCTACAAGCCCACACATTATCTTCGATTTCCTTTGCATAAAGAAACATCAGCTTCAGAGTGCAAGGCTTTCTCTCCTTGCTATAAAAATCCAAGACAATAGAAAGAGCCCTCAAATAATAAACCATAGTTGCAGCTTCAGGAGGTCGAATTTCTTTTGGCATGTTGAAATAATTTTTTTGAAACCTCCTATTAAACTCAACGATTGATTCATTACGCTGCCTTTGGATAGAATATAATTCTAAAAGGTGTTTTTCATATGACTTACGTCCGCCCCAATATCTAAGAAATATATCTTGAAAACCTTGCCATGAACTAATTAAACTTGCTTCCAAACACTGGAACCATTGTTTAGTACCCTGCTTAATGAATGACAAAACATCATTAAATCCACATCTTCATAAATAATTTTAAATTTTCCCAGAAAGTACTCAAATTCCAAGATATGTTGTTCAGCTGAAATATCCTCCTCCTCTCCCGAGAAACCTGGAAAATTTTTGAATCCTTTTGAAGGATACTGATGGAGAATTGTGGGCAGCTTCAAGGGTTTAAAGACTTCTTTGTTTTTGAGCTAAAAATCATTCAATTGCTTGTGAGACAGAATATTATCACCCAAAGATGATGAATCATCACCTTTATGCCCCGATTGTGACTGATTATCTTCAGGAATTGCAATGCAACATTTATCTCTCCTCTCATATTTAGGAGATAAATTTGTGTCAAGATCAATAATACAAGAAGAAGAAAAATCTTCTTTCTCCAATAAAGAATGTACATTTTGGGCCTTATAATCTTCTAAGAATATAAAGTAGGAAAAAATATTCTTGGTATTGAAGGGAAAATATACCACTAAAATGATAGTGAAAAATAAAACTTCCTTTATCTAATGAAATCTTCATCAGTGGAGTCACCAAGTGAATAATAAACAACCAAATTTTGTATCTAAATCTTGTCCACCATCAAGAAATAGATCTCAATACCTACGGAAAAATAACTTCGTGCCTTCATCCCTGATAACAACGCCAAAAAATGTTGTATCTTAAGAGACAATCCCTCGGTTGTGAAAGGAATCAGTGCTTAAGACATTTTAAAAGTGTGTCACAAAAATAATTTTATCATGAGGTCTCGGTTCTATCCCACTGGAAACTAGTTTTCTAAAACCCTTAATGATCTGGAATAATAAAAGATTTCACATTGCCATTGACTGCTGATATCTTAATGGAAAAGAAGAACTGCAGGGGAAACTCAAAGAAATATGTTGTAAACACAGAATCTATTACTTTTAAGTTTCATAGAAAATTCATGGAGAGAGAGGAAACTCAAAATAATATGTTGTAAACACAGAATCTATTAATTTAAAGTTTGAGAGAGAGTTTTTGAAGAGAGAAGAAACTAAAAATAATATGTTGTAAACACAAAATCTATTACTTTTAAGTTTCAGAGAGAATTTGTGAAGGGAGAAGAGATGGAGTGAAGGAGTGCTTATTAAGGCTATTTAATTCTTACTTACAAAAGTAAATCAGATACTAGATACTTCTTTACTTCACTTCATTCAATGAAGAAACCACATAAAATGGCACAAGAAACATGAATCACCATCAACAGTTGCAGGATGCTTGTTGCTTCTTTCATTCACCCATCAGAAAAATAAGTACAAAATGTAGTCCCCAAGAGGTCCAGAACTCGGAACCCCTCCTCTCTCTTTCTCTCTTCCTTAAATACAAACAAAAGCAGTTTGTAACTACTCGAGCTTCTTGAAACTCCCAAACTGCCTATTGTTAAACTACTTAATACATTACAATCGAGGACATCATTGTAGCTTCGATCTTAACAAAGAAAACAAAATATACTTGAAATATAATCCTTTTGTTGAATATGATATGTTGTTGATGTGTCTCCTTCCGTTTCTGATATGATATCATAACAGTCTGCATAAACACATCCCTACCCGACTCTGCCCATGCTTTTGTGTTTTGAACATTGTCATCATGTTACCTACAACCTGACTCTACCTCTTCCGCTCGTGCCCACAGTGTTTAGTCTTTGATTAATAAATTGTCGCATACGCATATCATTGTTCTGCACGTAGCATCGAGTCTTTTCTTACCCGAGTCTGCCCTGCATTCAAACTTTCCTTTGTAACTGCTGTAAGACTGGACTTTGAAAGATATTGCATTACCTTTGAAAAAAAGTATCGTGTCCGCTTCTCTGTCTCATTTCAGCATTCCAACGTTCCAAGTTATAATCCGCTTTGCCCTCCGATGTGATTTTTACAAAGGAAAAACCCATGTACCTAGACTTAAAAACCTTTATACTTTTAGCGATAAACTGCATCGTGTCTGCTTCGTTATCACATTTCGCATTTCGACATTCATAACAGATTCATAAGCGTCATTCCTTCTGACCTTGCAATGTGCGATGTGCGATAACAGTAGGGATGATGTGGCAAGTGGAGGTGGGGCCGATCGCGAATCGCAATCGGCAATATGAAACCTTGTCGCACTTCACACTTCAGCCTTTATAACATATTCCTTAGCGCCGTTCCTCCTAAGCTTGTGATATGCGATGTGCGAGAGGGTCCCACTTCCGAACTTTAAATACTTTAGACCAGAGCTTCGAACTATATTGCATCTGGTCCTCGTATCACATTTCACATTTCGTCGGTTTTAACCTTGTTTTATTCCTCCTGATCTTTGCAATTGTGATTTGCAATATGTGATCATGCCTTCCACATGTGATTGAGATTAAGCCTCCAAATATTGTTCTGCACGTATATTTTCACGACTCGACCCTGACTTGTGTGCAATGTTTTGAACACATCAAACGGCCCGACTCCTCAATAGTTCTGCATGCGAATATGCCTGACATGACTCTTGTTGCACACTTTTCTTCTTTGCTGCTCCTCTGGCTTAGATTACACCTCCAATGTTTTTGCTTCCTTGATTTTGGTTCCAGTGCCCATGTGATGATGAATCCTCATTGAGCTTGTGGTTATCCTTTTGAGCATGTTGCAGGTATTCTTGAGATTTTAACAACTATTCCTTAACAACCTTGAATTTCTCAAAACCTCTCTTGACCTTTAGCTGAGTAAAATTATGCTACAACAAATTGCTTCATCTCATGGGGTAAAATTAAATTCTATATCATAACGAACAATCTCTAACCCTTGAGTTGTGCTCCCAAAATAAAGAGCATTACAATGAAGTAAAAGGTGCACTAGAGGGCTGGAAAAAGCAGGCATAGCAAGGTAACTCATGCATCCATTACGTCTATATACTTAGGATGTGGACTCCCATTAGCCAATCCCCTGACCATAGCAATTGGCCATGAAGCCTTTCCCTTTCAATTTCACTCATTTACACCAAAATATATTGATTGAAGGGCTAACCTTGGAAATGACAACCCCCCTTGGGGGCTAGAAGAACCTAATAGGGTTGATTATTAGCCACCCCTACCAAGGTAGAGAACACCTTTACATGACTTGGTTTAGTTAGATATCGGAAGGTGATCCCAGTTTGAAGCAAAATCTTCCCTTAACACACAATTTTGGTTGACCTAGATGATTATATGATCTTAGTCTCTAATGAATTGTTGATTTCATTGAAATTTAAGTTGGTCTTTCCAGGTGACCCATAACAACGCAAGGCTTGATGGCACCCACTTCACAAGTTCCCAGGCCCTACAAAGAGATTGATGACTTAGCAGATGCAACATTTCCCACTTACAACAGAGTGTTGGGAAGTCTGATGACTTGAGCGGCCGATACAAATCCCAGAGTACCCCTTGGATCCAAGGCATTGATCTTCTTTTGCCTAGCCTGGAGGATTCTTGATGATTGAACCACTAGACCGAGAATTCCCCAAGATAGCCTTAACAGTATGTGATGGGCAAGCCATGATTAAGAGCTTATATGAGAATGGTCTTCCATGAGATGACTAGGAAGGGCTTGTTGCGCCTAATGGAGCCCTAACACTGGAGAAATGAGGCACTACGTTGAGCATTGGAAGCCCATGGAGATGACATGGGGGTACCCCAACTTGATTTTGGAACCTTCGAGCTTCTTTGAGGTTGGGTTTGAGGACTACTCAAATAATGGATGATTATGATGCTTGGAGACACCTTTAACCTTCTCTTCACTATCACCTAAAAATTGGAGCCCAAAAAGGGCATGAAATCAGCATATTAGAGGCTTATGGCTCACACGTGTAACTCTACCTTGGAATTATTTCATGTTGAGTTAGTGGGTTGGCTTATAACCCAAGGTTTATTTTATGTTTGTTCTTTATCAAACTTGTTTTATGGGCTTCTTAATTAAAATTACGTGAGGTAGACCTCATATAAATAAAAGGTCACCTCACTTTGTTCATTCATCATCACTTGTGGAATATTTCAACCTCTTAGAAGATTTTGGCCTAGCTCTTGTGCCTTGCTACTCTTGTGGAGATGTGATATTTTTAGATATTTTTCTATTGAAGACTAGTCCTTTTATGGAGACATCATTTTGGGATAAATAAGGGTTTTTCATTGATATCAAGTACTTTTATTGTTGAATATCTTTTTATGGTTATTGTATGAAATATATTGCTAGGGTTTTTATATTCTAATGCTAAATCCACATCTTTATATGGATTTTTTGGTAAAATATTGCATGCCTTAATTAAGAAACTTGAACATCCCTTGAGAACCTCCTCGAGAACTTTTCTCATGTTTTTTACCCCTACATTTAATGATAGCTAGGGTTTTAAAGTAGAAACTTGGGGTTTCCCTCTTTCTCCATTCCATGCTTTGATATTTCTATAGTATTATTTCCTTAGAATCCATCACCCAAGTAATTAGTAGGTAGTGGAATCCACATAAATGGTCAAAACTATAAAAACTTTATTCTTCTTTGTCTCTCACCTAATTCGGCTCTACAAGGCAAGTCGCTAAGGCTAGGGCATAGGGTTGAATTCAACTAGGGTAAAGTCGTTTACCTATTTTGAAGTTGCTCTTGCTGGTTGGAATAACCTCTTTAGGGTTGTTGTTACAAACCCTAGGTAACTATAACCTATAAAACCCTAATCTAGCATTAGGGCTTCAACTTATGGCTTGTTGAAGGTTATTTTCTCCAATTTCTTGATCATATATTCCTTCAAAATATTTTCTTGGTGTTATATACCTAATTGTGTTTTTTTGCATCATATCACCTAAACCCTAGGCTATAAGCACTTCTTTGTAGATACTTTTGAGGGTACATTATTCCTTATTACATTTGTTTGAGACTTATTCTTAGTTTGAGCCTCCCTGAAAATCGAACTAGCTAAGAAATGGGCTGAAGGGTACCACAATCTCCAAAAAATTTACCTTCCACTTAGTTTAGGAATTCCTCCTAATGGTGGCACTCGAAGTCCACCGAAAGAGAGGCTACAATTCCCGCTTGGGAATTCGTTGTGCTAAACAGAACGGGTTTCCTTGGCTAATCAGCTCAAGAGAACTAGAGTTGAATTATTAAAATGATCAAAGATGTCCAAATGAGATCCTCCATGGTCTATTTATAATTGTTTTCCCTCTACTCCTTGGTGGCCCCTAATCTCCACTAGTTCACACCCTTTCTCTTTCTGTCTCCTCTAGGAAGTGTGAAATTATCCATTGGGTCGAATTTACTTCTCTTGTGGCCCCCTCATTCCATTAGAGTTGTAATTTTATGTTTCTCCCAAGTCCCATATGCTACAAATGTCTCCAAAGCCCATATTACAAAACTTTTCTATGCTTGGCACTACCCCCAAAGATCTGGTTCACTTCCTCAAATGAAAAAACAAAATTTGGGATATTACAGTCCTCCCCGCCAAAAATTGCTTGTCCTCAAGCAATGCCTAAACAAGTTCCCCCATTATCTATTGGCCCAATGATCACTGCAAAAAATACTAGAATCCCAAATGTTCCCATGAGTCATCCCCTACCCCTAGATTTTCTTGTCATGAAGGAATCCCTCGATGTCAGGATCCCAAGCCACCCTAATCAATGTGAAGCACCCCTTTGTCCACTCAATGTCCAACCAGGTATAGGTACCAAAAGCCCTTTGCAAACTATCCATAAGTAGAGCATCATGATAATGTAGGAATCTGTCCAAATCCCCATGAATCTTCGTTGTTGAGTAGTCCATCTCATGCACTCCAAGAGTAAACTCCTGAAAATACAACCCAATCCCTATGGGAATGTAGTCTGCCATGGATGAGCTCCCCCAACTATCATCCTGATGACAAATCTACCATGATGATGAAGTCGCCCATGCCATCAGTGACTCATTAATTCCCAATGGAGGATTGCAATGATCTCCCCCTGTAGTAGCTAGCTCATCCCTAAAGGTCATTGAGTTTTCAAGTATTGCGATGCCCGAGTCCCATGCTAGTCTCATAAGGGTGCCACCATGTTGTTCTTGCACCAATATAGCTCCAAAACGCTGCCCATTGTATGTACATTGTATCCTCCTCTCCTAGAATCTGATGGTGAAATATTGATAGAGGCGAGATACATCCTACCTAGGAATCTCCATGATGCCAAAACCTACCCATCCAAATCTAGCTCTGAAATTGTGGAAAAATGAGGAAAGAATGCGTCTCCATACGATGAAGGCCTATTCAAACACCCATGTGTCAAGCCAAGAGTGAACTAGATCGCTCTCTTCCATGACTAGGCTAATCACGAGACAGAGTGATCTATCAACCAACTGAATCCATGCATCCCATAGCCATACCTGCTGCAGCATAACTCTTACAACTAGTGGAATCCATCTATGTCTCGTCTCTAGTCTCTGCATGCAGTTAATATATAGGCTCCATGTATCATGAACTAATCTGATGCATGCTAAATTTCCTTGTGACTGCCACTGTGTAGTACTGATGATCGTTGGAAACCACATGTTCCAAATAGCTACCCTTGGAATGCATCCAATATATGGGTATTTGAAACTTACAATCAACTCAATGTATGCAGATCCATCCTTCTCCTTCTAACCATCACCATTGGGTCTACCATCCACCCTCTCGATAATGTGTCGATACAATTTCGGAAGCCTGGACACACACTAGAAAACAACCTTAGTCATACATAGAATCTTCTACTGATGCATGGTCCAAACATGCCCTGTCGAAAGAGTGACACATGTCTCCCTTGTGACCTATTCCCAAGGTGTAGGCTTAGTGATGAACGATATGCCACCCCTCCAAATGATCACCTCATTCCCCAACCTATGGTTTTCAACTCGTGCACCGACCCAATTCCACTGCTGAGAAGTATCTCCCCTAGTGTGCTTAGTGTTAGCCAAATATCTCAGCCCTTGGGTGAGATCCTCGTCCCCTACTACTCATGCCTAGAGTGTCAAAGGACAATATTCAAATTGCATGTGCCTATAAGTGATTTATAATATGAATAGCTTTGTGAGTCCCCATGGATACCATCAAGTATCATTCATCTATGTCCTTGTCGATCCTGGGTGAACTACACCCAAAGGTATGCCTGGTGTCTTTGTCCATAAGTATCCCTAGAGGAAACATTCCAAGACCCTCTAGTGCAACACCATACACCTATGAATACTGTTAGTGTCATTCTATTCATACTTCCATCAGTGATCAAAATTTCTCTTTTGCATCTGCATTTTAGGAGTCCCATACCATAAATTTTCACCATTCCATTAGGTCATGGATTCACTGATGGTAGTGGTCTTTCACCAGTTTTCCCTCATGTGAAACTTGCTGATTCTCCTCTCTATGGTCTTTATTCATGAGGTACTTTCACTTTGTGAGTCATGACAGTAGGTCATAGGATGGGTCTCATTAGGTTCTAGGATCTCACCATGGTTAAATTAATGAGTCAAGTGTCATAAATATCAGCAAGGTCATGAAGAAGTCAATAAACTCAAAGTCATAGCACCTGGGAAGATCAAAGAAATGCTTTATTCAGTTTGATATAATTTTCACGTCAAAACCATGTTTTGAGATGAAAACATGATACTTTAATTTTATTATCATCTTTATGTAATTTTATGTCATTATATGTAATAAGTCACACTTTAGAAGGTTGCTATCTCCATAAAGTTACCGCCTTGCCCTTCAGAGAGGTTTTCCACGGCATTTTTAGTGTCAAATCAGGTTCTAAGTATGTTCAGCAGAAAGATCCCGGAAAGAGCTTTCCAACGGTATATTACACTCTCAAAACTAAATTCTGGATTGAAATTTATGCCTAAGTGAATAAAGCTCCCCTATACCCTAAAACAATCCCTTTTCCCACCTTCCCCTTAAACTTTATGTTATTAAATTTTAAATATTTTCTTTTATAAAACCCCTTTTTTCCCCCATCCGATGGAAAAATCGCATTATTAAAATATTTTTAAACACATATGTGATTTAATAAACCACTTCCCCTCCATACCCCTTTATAATAAATTTTAAAGGTTCTTATATTATAAATCCCCTCCGGTCCGATACAATCCTTTCCTTTTCCTGATTGCAATTGCAACATTTAGAAGGTGCATTCCAATTGGCCCTTGTAAAATTCCAATGTGATTGGACAAACCCCAATCCGATGTAATAAACCACTTCCCCTCATGCCTTTTAAACTTTATAATAAAAATTTAAAGTTTTGCATTGAAAATCCCTTCCTCTGATTCTCTCTTCCCGATTTCCATACCTCTCATTGAACCCCGCCCGATGTTATCCTGACCGTTGATCCGATCAATGATCCGACGGCCTGTATGCAATCCGCGCTTTCAAATGATCCCCTCTGATTGACTCCTCCCAACTGACTTTGCCCGATTACTCCTCCTCCGTCGATCTGCCCATCCGATCTGACGGCCCACAGTCCGTCGCTCCATCACAATCGGCGATTTTAAATTATGCTTTGCTTCCGCTCCCCTTTCGCTTCTGATCCGATTGGCCTTTGGGTCCCACCACATAAACCTCCACCCATTCAATATAAAAGGGCTTTTCCCTTTGTAAAACTTAAATTTCATTTTGATTCATTTTACAAAGGACTTCCTCCCATTGCTTATCCCCATCGCATCGGCGAAATATTATTATGTAATATGCCTGCCCCAAAGCCCCGATTCCGATTGCGATCTATACTCCCGAGTCCCACCTAAAAAGCCCTCCGCTCTTTCATGCAAAAATCACCTTTTCCCTGTGTAAAGCACAAAAGTTTTTCTTTAATTTGTTTTAAAGGGGATTTCATTATTACACCATCGGACCTCTTTTCCCTCGCCCCTGTATTTTATTACCCAATCACATCGGGATTTTTCGTGTCTCGTTCCAAATATGTCCAAACCGTCGATCCCTGATTGTGATTACACCATCACAACATGTATTCTCAAACGCTCCACTGTATGATGCATTCCCTTCCTCCCCTCTGATTCCAATTGCGATTGCGATTATGATCCCACCTCCTTTCCCTTTGCTCCCTCCATTCAAAATGGGTTTTCCCTTCACTAAAAGGCATAATTTAATTTTAATTTATTCCAAAGGAATTTTCTTCAAAAATGGATTTTTCTTCAAGAGAGTAATAATAAAAAGGAAAATTAAAAGGGCTGAGAGCTAATATGAGACAGAGACTTCTACAGCAGCAGTAAAATAGGAATCTGTTTTTTAGATTGCCTATTTTTCTTTCAGGGGCAGACTGTTGGTTCTCTTTTCTATGATCAGACTTCAGTTCTTGAGCTGGAAAACAAATCCTCTTTTTGTGGATCTACTTCCCTCACATCCTGATCTATTTAATGTAATTTTAAATCATTTATAAACCAATCTGTAATTTTGTAACTCAGAAGTAAGGGAATAGTGTGGAAAATCAAGAAGACGCTCTGTGCTCCATTGTAACAGTTTGACAGGGAATTAATAAGATATGTAGCTCTGATTTGTGGGATCCATGTGGTATGAGTTTTAGCACTTTTTATCTCCTTTGTGTTCACATGCAAATTGTTATGTGTACCATTTATTCATAGACATCTATGGTTGAATGTTTTCAAGATAGATAGGTAGAATCCATCTTTAATGCTCTGCCTTGGGAAATCATTCAATATTCTGTGTTCTTCTTCTGTTTGAAAAGGATCCATTCTTATGCCCTTTTCTGCTCCTCACCAATCTTGCCATTCCATCATTATTTAAGTTTAATTGCTAAAATTTGATGCCTACCTTGCCCCATGAAATAACCTATATCCCTGATTTAATTCCCCGATTCAAACTGTCCCATTTGTTCCATACAACCCTGAAATTCATTCATTTAAACATTTCCCATCATTATACCTAGCCTAATATCAGTTTCATAATTGTACTTTGTTGAATATCTTTTCACGGAGAGAGCCCTCTCCTGACCTTGTAGGGCTAGCTACAAGGCTGAGCATGGTTTAAAGGTTACCCTGATTTTCCTTTTTCTGCCTGAGGTTCAGATCAGGTGGTAACATTTCTGGCGACCGTACTGGGGAAAATTTTGTAGCATAAGAGATTCATCACCCCAGTAATATTTTCCTTGTAAATTCCTGGACTCTGGATAATGATGTTCAGAGCTTGCTAGGCTGAAATAAAATTTTGTAAAGTAGAAGTTTAACCACACTGGCTTCAAGAAGATACACAAGGGCCAATCCAGATCCAAATCCTCCCCCTGTGTTTGAGAATCCTAATATTATCCCAAGAATAGTCAGAAGACAATAGGGATCACTAAGTCCTAGACCAATTTTCAAATCCCATACTTGGCCCAGTGAATGGTTGTTTGTAAAAGATCTTTCTTTTGATGAGACTTTTGAGCTTTCTTTGTTTAGAAGTAATTCTCAAACTGCACTTGATGACATAGTTTTAGATCCAGAATTCCTTGTAGATATTGAAGTTCCAAGGGAAAATACTTCAATTGATGATTACATTTTGAATTCCCCTCAATCATCTGTCACTGTAACTAATATCCCTGAGCCTTTAGAGTCATCAAGAACATCATTTCCTCCCCCTAATTCATCGACATTCCCATCATTCAATTCTCAACTTTCATCTCCTCCATCAACACCTCCCTTAAATCCTAATAGCACAAACACTGTTGTAAATCCACCTCAAGTCATGGCTGTCCGGTATGCACCCCTGGTTTTACCTCAGGTTCTAAATGATATGCTTGCCGATTATCAAAGTATAATTCCTATCTTTGATGCCACTCAAAGAATCACAGCCCAGTAGCATGTTGATAAGATGAATGACTTTTTTGATCTTCATGAGGTAGAGGCAGAGAATGTAACCACAAGGTTGTTTGTCCAAATCTTTGGAGGTGAAGTTAGAGAGTGGTTCAGAGCCTTACCAGCAGGCTCTATTCGCACTTTGCAGGAGTTACATACACAGTTTTTAGACCGATGGGAGGTAAAGAAAAACCCACTCCAAATTCTGTCTGAATATGAAAATATTAAAAGGAATGTGGGTGAAACTGTGCAGGACTATTGCCTAATATTTAATGTTGTATATAATCTTATTCCGGCTAACCTAAAACCTCCTGTGGGATTAAACTTGCTAAAATTTCCATATGGTTTTTATGTTGATATGGCATATCAGCTACGAGAGAGAGATCCCACTACGCTTGAAGACATGCAGAAGATAGCTGTAAGTGTAGAAGCGAATCTGCTCGCCAAAAGAGTGCGGAATAGAGCTGAAAAAAGAGTCACTATGAAAGAAGAATCATCTCCTTCAGACAACAAGATGGACACTTTGATTCGGACAGTGGAAAAGATGGTTTATCGATTAACCATTTCAGATAGACCTGAAGCACAAATTAGAAATCCTAATTTCAGAGGACAGTAGCCGCAATTCAGAATCAAGCAGAGAGAACAGAGAGCGCAGGACCAAGCACCACGACAATAGCAAATCAGAACTCCATTACAACATAATTATGTTCAAGGAACGGAGACGGATGATGATGATCCTGTGATTGAAGCCAATCATTTTTTCACTGCGAATGGTGTGCCCATCTTTCTTACTAAAGATGAAGAATACACAGCGACTGCAGACATTCGAAAGGACGAATATTTCATATTGAATAATGACACGGTGTTAGAAGAAGAGTCTGATGATTTCCAAAGAGGGTACATGAACGCTTTATCAACCCAACAGAAGCAGTATTCTTTGAGGAACAGAGATGTTCCCATTAGTCCCATTCAAAAGAGAAAAGAGCTCCAATCGAAAAACGATTCTTAAAATACTCAGAGAAAAGGAAAAGAGCCAGTCAAACCTTCCTCCAGCAAAAAATCTTCAGCGATTAACACTGCAATTGAAAAGAACCAGCAGAGCGCAACAAAGGAGAAAATAGAGAAGAAAGATCCTCCAGTTAAAGAGGTAGAAAAAGTTCCTTCCTTTAATTTAGAAAATGAGATTTCTAAGCTCAAAGTGTCCATGCCCTTGACTGAGTTGGTGAAAAATAGTACTTATAAACATCAGGTGTCTAGAATCTTGCAAATAGACTCTGCATCAGATATGGTAAATGTAAAATATGACTACCCTGAACTCATCTTTGGTCCAGCCACAGAAGATCAATCTGAAGAAAGTGAAGTACCTCCCTTTTTCTTGAGTCTTAGATTGCATGAGTTAATCTTACATAATGATATGTTGGACTTTGGAGCCTCACATAATTTGATGCCCAAAGCCATTATGGAGAATTTAGAGCTTGATATTACCCGCAAATACCATGATTTGTATTCTTTTGACTCTGGTAGGGTCCATTGTATTTGTCTTATCAGAGACTTGGTAGTATCTCTAGATAAAATCCCAGCCAAGAATTTTTTGATGGATGTAGTTGTTGTCGATGTTCCACCGCGGTTTGGAATGCTTCTATCCAGGTCTTGGGGTGCAAAACTTAAAGGAACCATGCAGCTTGACTTCTCTTATGCCACCATTCCTGTGTTTGGCCAGTTGAGAAAACTACATAGGGAAAAGAAAATGAAATACATGATCACTAGTAAAGAGAAGCTAGTTAATCATCCTATTAATGCAGTTCACACAGATTTAGAGTCCTTTGTCTTATATTCAGATGGTGGTTTGAATGATGAAAATGTTCAGTTGGTACAAGTAGATGAGATACCTGAAATTTCAGAGAATTTTAGGCAAGTCCTCAAACAGGAAAAAGATAAAGCAGCAAGCACTTCTGAGCCTCCTACCTACCAGCAAAAAAAAGACAGTGAACAGCAGAAATATGCAGAAATCAGTCAAGATAAAGTGGAGAAAGAAGCAAAATTTCAGCATCTAGAAGAGGAAGAAGAAGGCCTTTGGAGCATGGATTTTGATGGAGCTGTTGGTAAGGATGGAGCTGGTATTGGAATATGGATTCGGAGCCTTGTTTTCCAAACTGAAAATATTCCTAGTAATGTTAGAGTATTGGCTTTTGACTGCTCTAACAATGAAGCGTAGTATGAAGCTTTGATTGCAGGTCTGAATATTTTGAAGAAGTTAAATGCAAAGAGGATTTCTGTCTACGGAGATTCAGAGCTGATAATCAAATAGGTAAAAGGAGAGTACCAAGCTAAGCATCCCCGATTGAGGGCCTATCAAAATGCAGTCCTTGATATCTTGAAAAAATTTCCTGAGTACACTTTGACTGTAGTACCCAGAATGCAGAATATTATTGTTGATTCTCTTGCCACTACTGCAAGCAACTTGAATATTCCGATGAACTCCAGCAACAAGTTTGAAATTTATGTCAAACATAGGCCTGTTGTTCCTGAAAATTTAAGATATTGGCAAGTGTTTTGGGATGACAATGAGATTAATGTTTTTTTGCAGAGTGATGGAAAATTCAAAGATACTCTAATAGAAGGTGATTATGAGGTTGATGATCAAGAAATTGAAACAAATCAGATGGACATATTGCAGCTGAAGGATAATGTAATTCCTAGAGGTCTTATACCTTTAGAGGATCTTTTTGTTCAGGATGATGTTGCTAAGAAACCAAGCCTGGTGCCTACTGAGAAAGGAGTTGAAGATGTGAATCTTGGAATAGCTGACAAGCCCAAGCTCGTGAAGTTATCAAAGGCATTGTCCCCTGAGGTAAAGGAAAAGTATGTTAAGTTACTTTCTGAATTTTCTGATGTGTTTGCATGGGATTATTCAGATTTTAAGGTGTGTGAAAAGAACATAATTCAGCATACTATTCCCATCAAGCCAGATTAGAAGCCATTTAGACAGAAGCTGAGAAGAATCAATCTAAAGCTGTTGCCATCCATTGAAAAAGAGGTAAACAGATTGTACAAGGCTGGTATCATTGTTCCAATTAGATTTTCTGACTGGATTTCAAATTTGGTCCCGGTACATAAGAATACAGGAGAGATAAGCTTGTGCATAGATTTTTGGAATCTGAATAAAGCATCCTTAAAGGATAATTATCCACTTCCGAAGATGGACCATATTCTGCAGAGAGTATTTGGAGCATCTAGGATGTCACTACTCTATGGCTACTCAGGCTATAACCAGATCTTGGTGCATGAGAAAGACCAAGACAAAAATGCCTTCACAACCTCCTGGGGAACCTTCCAGTATGCCAAAATGCCATTCGGACTGAAGAACGCTGGAGCCACTTTCTAGCGATCAATGGACATTTCTTTTTCCAATGAAAAATATGTTTTTCTTGTTGTTTATTTGGATGATCTAACAGTGTTTTCTGGTTCTGATGATGAACATTTGCACCATTTGAGATTTTTTTTTTCAGCGATGTAGAAAGTTTGGGATTTCTCTCAATCCAAAGAAGAGTGTCTTTACCATGGATGAAGGCAAGTTTCTAGGGAATATCATCTCTAAAGATGGTATCTGCATCGATCCATCTAGAGTAGAGGCAATTCAGCAAATAGACCTTTCACGGAACAAAAAGGAGAATCAAGCATTCAATGGTAAGATGAAATTCTTGCGCAGATTTATACCCAATTTGGTTGAACATTTAAGAGAAATGACTAATATGTTGAAGAAGGATAGCTCTGTCAAATGGAGTGAGGAAGTTATTAGGTTATTTAATCTGGTAAATTTTTCTCTGTCCAATGCCCCAGTCTTGGTTAGTCCTGATTATACTTAAGACTATAATATTTTCATTTGCATCGGAGTATACTATGGCTGCGGTTTTGATGCAAAAGAGAGATAAGATTGAAAAGCCAATTGCCTTTTTCAGTAGAACTATTAGAGATGTTGCCTTGCGGTATAATATTATTTAAAAACAAGCATTGGCTCTTATAAAGGCACTGAAGGATTTTAGGGTCTATATTCTGCATTCACATACTATAGCATATGTTCCTAATGCAGCAGTAAAGGATGTGTTGATGCAAATTGATCCAGAGGGTCGAAGAGGTAAGTGGATAGCAGCAATGTTGGAATACGATTTAGAGATCAAGCCTACAAAGCTGATCAAAGGACAAGGTTTGGCAAAGCTGATGGCCCAATCAAATCTATGTGCCTTGGATATAAACCTCATAACAACAATGTCAGAGGATGAAGATAAAGGTTTTCTTGTTCCAGTTTCAGATATTTTTCTACAATCCCCATGGTATTCATATATTGTTTATGTTCTTCGGCATCTTTCACCACCTCCAGGGATGTCTAAAAGAAAAGGTAGATCACTAAAACTTAAGTCTGCTAAATACTGTATTTTAAACAGTGCTCTTTATTGGAAAGATCCAGGAGGCATTTTGCTCAATTGTTTGGTTGAAGAAGAAGCTCAGAAGGTAATGCACGACTTTCACAAAGGTGATTGTGGTGGCCATTTGTTTTGGAAAACTACAGCTAACAAAGTGTTGAGAGATGGATATTATTGGCCCATGTTATTTTCAGATTTGTATAAAACAGTGATGAGTTGTCATGAATGTCAAATTTTCCAAGGCAAGAAGAAATTGCTTCCTCTTCCTTTGAAACCAGTTTCAGTAAATGCTCCCTTTCGGCAGTGGGGACTCGATTTCATAGAAGAAATCCATCCCGCATCATCAGCACAGCATCGATGGATATTGATAGGTACAGATTACTTCACCAAATGGATTGAGGTAATTCCAACAAGGCAAGCTACAGATACGGTAATTATTCAATTCCTAGAATTGAATATTTTATCTCGTTTTGGCTGCCCTCACAAAATTATAACAGATAACGCAGTAGAGTTCAAGTCTAAGAATATGATGGAGTTCTGCAACAAATACAATATTGTGTTGGGCCATTCAACAGCGTACTACCCACAAGGCAATGGCCTGGCAGAATCATCAAATAAGTCCTTGATAAATATAATCAAGAAAATGTTGGAGGCAAACAAAAGAAACTGGCATCAAAAGCTCATCAACGCATTGTGGGCAGACAGGGTTAGCAGTAAGAAATTCATAGGTATGTCACCTTTTGAATTGGTTTATGGTATTGATGTTGTCTTTCCTACATCTCTTACAGTTTCGGTCATGATGTTATTGCAAGAAGTTGATAGTGAAGACGATGACAATCAACGAAGAATCAATCAGATGATCCACCTTCAGCAAACAAGAGAGGAAGTGTCACAAAACGCTATTCAGTTACAGGAGAAGATAAATAAGAGCTATGATCGTAAGACAAAAGCAGAAAAGTTTCAGTTAGATGATTTGGTGTTGAGATGGGATGCACGAAACGAGGACAAAGGGAAGCACGGTAAGTTCAACAACCTGTGGAAAGGACCATACAGGATTTTAGCATATAGGGGACAAAATGCTTTCTTGCTTTCAGAGATGTATGGCCAAGATTTCCCTGGAGGAGTAGTGAATGGTAGGCTTTTGAAGCACTACCATTATTGAAGATAATGGATCAGAAACTATGTCAGAGTTCAAGTACACACTCATTGAAGTTTGGGGCCCGAGGTCAAGGTTATAAAACTTGAATGATATGTGTATGGTTTGGTTTTATTTTAGTTTTTTAGTCCTAGTCTTGAGTTAGAGTCAGTTTGCATTTTGTCAGTTTTCAGTATTTTTGACTCCATGCCCAATGGATAGGGCTACTTGGTCTAAGGTGTTCTTGGCACCTATAAGGAGCTACCATCCCCATTGGAGCCAATGTTAGTGTCAATCTAGTCATACTACCATCATTGATCAAAATTGTTCTTTTGCATCTGCATATTAAGAGTCCCATACCATAAATTTTCACCATTCCATTAGGTCATGGATTCACTGATGGTAGTGGTCTTTCACCAGTTTCCCTCATGTAAAACTTGTTGATTCTCCTCTCTATGGTCTTTATTCATGAGGTAATTTCACTTTGTGAGTCATGATAGTAGGTCTCATTAGGTTCTAGGATCTCACCATGGTTAAATTAATGAGTCAAGTGTCATAAATATCAGCAAGGTCATGAAGAAGTCAATAAACTGAGAGTCACAGCACCTAGGAAGATCAAAGAAATGTTTTACTCAGTTTGATGTAATTCTCACCTCAAAACCATGTTTTGAGGTGAAAACATGATACTTTACTTTTAATATTATATTTATATAATTTTATGTCATTATATGTAATAAGTCACACTTCAGAAAGCTGCTATCTCCACAAAGTTACCGCCTTGCTCATCAGAGAGGTTTTACACAACATTTTTAGTGTCAAATCAGGTTCTAAGTATGTTTAGAAGAAAGAGCCTGGAAAGAGCTTTCCAACGATATATTACACTCTCAAAACTGACTTCTGGATTGAAATTTATGCCTAAGTGAATAAAGCTCCCCTGTACCCTAAAACAATCCCTTTTCCCACCTTCCCCTTAAACTTTATGTTGTTAAAGTTTAAATATTTTCTTTTATATAACCCCTTTTTTCCCCCATCAGATGGAAAAATCGCATTATTAAAATATTTTTAAACACATATGCGATTTAATAAACCACTTCCCCTCCATACCCCTTTATAATAAAGTTTAAAGATTCTTATATTATAAATCCCTGCTGGTCTGATACAATCCCTTTCCTTTTCTCGATCGCAATCACAACATTTAGAAGGTGCATTCCAATTGGCCCTTGTAAAATTTCGATGCGATTGGACAAACCTCGATCCGATGTAATAAACCACTTCTCCTCGTGCCTTTTAAACTTTAAAGTTTTGCATTGAAAATACCTTCCTCCGATTCTCTCTTCCCGATTGTCATACCTCTGAGTGAGCCCCGCCCGATGTTATCCTGACCGTTGATCCGATCAATGATCCGATGGCATGTATGCAATCGGCGCTTTCAAATGATCCCCTCCGATTGACTCCTCCCGATTGACTCCTCCCAAATGACTCCACTCGATTACTCCTATGTCGTCGATCTGCCCATCCAATCTGACAGCCCACAATCCGTCGCTCCATTACAATCGGCGATTTTAAATTATGCTTTGCTTCTGCTCCCCTTTCGCTTTCGATCCCAATTGGCCTTCGAGTCCCACCACATAAACCTCTACCCATTCAATATAAAAGGGCTTTTCCCTTTGTAAAACTAAAATTTCACTTTGATTCGTTTTACAAAGGACTTCCTCCCATCGCTTATCCCCATCGCATCGGCGAAATATTATCATTTAATACGCCCCCCAAAGCCCTAATTCCGATTGCGATCTATACTCCCGAGTCCCACCTAAAAAGCCCTCCGCTCTTTCATGCAAAAATCATCTTTTCCCTATGTAAAGCAGAAAATTTTCCCATTAATTTGTTTTAAAGGGGATTTCGTTATTACACCATCGGACCTCTTTTCCCTCGCCCCTGCATTCTATTACCCAATCGCATCGGGATTTTTCGTGTCTCGTTCCAAATATGTCCAAACCATCGATCCCCAATTGCGATTACACCATTGCAACATGTATTCTCAAACGCTCCACTGGATGATGCATTCCCTTCCTCCCCTCTCATTCCAATTGCGATTACGATTTGGACCCCACCTCCTTTCCCTTCGCTCCCTCCATTCAAAATGGGTTTTCCCTTCACTAAAAGGCATAATTTCATTTTAATTTATTCCAAAGGCAGTTTCTTCAAAAAAGGAATTTCTTCAAGAGAGTAATAATAAAAAGGAAAAGTCAAAGGGCCGAGAGCTAATATGAGATAGAGACTTCTACAGCAGCAGTAAAATAGGAATTTGTTTTTCAGATTGCCTATTTTTCTTTCATCTAGTGTAACAGTGAATCCTCAGATAGCCCGAAATGTATTGTTGTTCCTTATTTTCAGGGGCAGATTGTTGGTTCTCTTCTCTATGATCGGACTTCAGTTCTTGAGCTGGAAAACAACTCCTCTTTTTGTGGATCTACTTCCCTCACATCCTGATCTATTTAATGTAATTTTAAATCATTTGTAAACTAATTTGTAAGTCTGTAACTCAGAAGTAAGGGAATAGTGTGGAAAATCAAGAGGATTCTTTGTGCTCCATTGTAACAGTTTGACAGGGAATTAATAAGATATGCAGCTCTGATTTTTGGGATCCATTTGGCATGAGTTTTAGCATTTTTTCTCTCATTTGTGTTCATATGCAAATTGTTATGTGTACCATTCATTCATAGACATCTATGGTTGAATGTTTTCAAGATAGATAGGTAGAATCCATTTTTAATGCTCTACCTTGGGAAATCATTCAATCTTCTATGTTTTTCTTTTGTTTGAAAAGGATCCATTCTTATGCCCTTTTCATCTCCTCACCAGTCTTGCCATTCCATCATTATTTAAGTTTAATTGCTAAAATTTCCTGCCTACCTTGCCCCATGAAATAACCCGTATCCCTGATTTAATTCCCCGATTCAAACTGTCCCATTTGTTCCATACAACCCTGAAATTAATTCATTTAAACATTTCCCATCATTATACCTAGCCTAATATCAGTTTCGTAATTGTACTTTGTTGAATATCTTTTCATATAGAGAGCCCTCTCCTAACCTTGTAGGGCTAGCTACAAGGCTAAGCGTGGTTTAAAGGTTACCCTGATTTTCCTTTTTCAGCCAGAGGTTCAGATCAAGTGATAACAAATACCACCGAGAATCCTTGTACTCCTCGACATGCCACTGTACATCATGGCCTACCCCTGTACACCACTATATACCCCCTAATATTGATGTCCCATCTTGTATCATCTTGTGTCATGCATGTCATTGCACCTGAAATTCCCCGCGGGTACTTAATGTGACGTGAGTCACTCATCCTACTCCACACTTTAACCCGACATGCTACGACGAACCACCATGGATCTAAATTCTCCTCTGTAGGTCATTTCTCCTCATTGCACAATCATGAACACCATTGGATGCTATGACCTAAAATTGGGTTTGTATGTATCAATTTGCATCCCTCTACATAAAATTGGACCCTATTACATAACTTTGTGTAGTCATGTGTACCACTGCCTATTGTCGTACCACCCTATAACATACGATATTCTGCATGTGCCATAGTATCTACCACTCTGGTAGTGATCCCACCATGACACACGTCATATCTCCTCATCTGTACTGGTAGACCTAAGTGGCTTAACGCTCTACTTGCTAGAGGGTATAACTCTACTATTGCAATCCTCGATGACTCGTGTTCCCAATACTTCAATGGGAGAACATTTTCTCCATACAATTCCTGGTCTAGCGGCCTACCCATGACACCTCCTCCAACTAGATCCTTCCAAATAATTCTAATCATCATGTGACCCCATGCACAACCAACATGCTATAACAACCCATGGAGTCTACTCACAAACAACCTGGCCACTCGCGTCAAGTGGAAATCCCTTAAGGAATGCATGCACTCAATCATTGGTTTGACTACATCATCAATGCCATAACCATTCCACATGTCTGATATTAGATAGGAAGCCCCACCTAGATCCTAATGGAAACCTGGGCTTTGAGTACCCTTGATGTTTTAGGGCTCCCATTGAGCTTCACTCTGGACTATGACCATCTCCATGATTACAACCCACTCCACTAGGTAACAACTCATAATTTATTTCCATCCAACCCCAAGGGAAAGATCAATTGTACATGCATTTGAAATTGCACGTGTAACAACCCCAACATGTGAATGTTTTCCCCTGTGCAACTCTAGTCATCTCATCACGTTTTCCTCATCAACACTTGAAATATGACTAAGTAGATTTTCCTCTCTCTCTCTAATGGGAAAAGGTAACCTAACAGTGTTTCTAGATCCTCCGTGCTCTATTTATAATTTATTTCCCTCTGCTCCTTGGTGGCCCCCAATCTCCACTAGTCCACACCCTTTCTCTTTTTGTCTCCTCTAGGAAGTGTGAAATTATCCATTGGGTCAAATTTACTTCTTTTGTGGCCCCCACATTCCATTAGAGTTGTAATTTTATGATTCTCCCAAGTCCCATATGCTACAAATGTCTCCAAAGCCCATATTAAAAAAAATTTCTATGCTTGGCACTACCCTCAAAGATTCGGCTCACTTCCTCAAGTGAAAAAAAAAATTTGGGATATTATAGTCCTCCCCTCCAAAAATTTCTTGTCCTCAAGCAATGCTTGAACAAGTTCCCCCATTATCCGTTGGCCCAACGATCACTACAAAAAATACTAGGATCCCAAATGTTCCCCTGAGTCATCCCCGACCCCTAGATTGTCCTGTCATGAAGGAATCCCTCGATGTCAGGATCCCAAGCCACCCTGATCAATGTGAAGCACCCTTTTGTCCACTCACTGCCCAACCAGGTATAGGTGCCAAAATCCCTTTGCAAACTATCCATAAGTAGAGAATCATGATAATGTAGGAATCTATCCAAATCCCCATGAATCTTCGTTGTTGAGTAGTCCATCTCATGCACTCCAAGAGTAAACTCCTGAAAAATACAACCCAATCCCTATGGGGATGTAGTCTGCCATGCATGAGCTTCCCCAACTATCATCCTGATGACAAATCTGCCATGTTGATGAAGTCCCCCATGCCATTAGTGACTCATTAATGCCCAATGGAGGATCACAATGATCTCCCCCTGTATTAGCTAGCTCATCCCTAAAGGTCATTGATTTGTCAAGTATTGTGATGCTCGGGTCCCATGCTAGTCTCATAAGGGTGCCACCATGTCGTTCTTGCGCCAGGCTAGCTCTAACAAGCTACCCATCGTGTGTACATTGTATCCTCCTCTCCTGGAATATAATGGTGAAATATTGATAGAGGTGAGATACATCCTGCCTAGGCATCTCCATGATGCCAAAAACTACCCATCCAAATCTAGCTCTGAACTTGTGAAAAAACGATGTAATCATGCATCTCCATACGATGAAGGCCTATTCTAACCCCCATGTGTCAACCCAAGAGTGAACTAGATCACTCTCTTCCATGACTAGGCTAATCACGAGACGGAGTGATCTATCAACCAAAAGAATCCATGCATCCCATAGCCATACCTGCTGCAACATAACTCTTAAAACTAGTGGAATCCATTTATGCCGCATCTCTAGTCTTTGCATGAAGTCAATATATAGGCTCCATGTATCATGAACTAATCTGATGCATGCTAAATTTCCTTGTGACTGCCACTGTGTAGTACTGATGATCGCTGGAAACCACATGTTCCAAATAGCTACCCTCAGAATGCATCCAATATATGGGTATTTGAAACTTGCAATCGACTCAATGTATGCATATCCATCCTTCTCCTTCTAACCATCACCATTGGGTCTACCATCCACCCTCTCGATAATGTGTCAATACAATTTCGAAAGCCTGGACACACACTAGAAAAATTGCCTTAGTCATACATGGTATCTTCTGCTAATGCATGGTCCAGACATGCCCTATGGAAATAGTGACACATGTCTCACTCGTGACCTATTCCCTAGGTGTAGGCTTAGTGATGAACGATATGCCACCCCTCCATATGATCACCTCATTCCCCAACCTGTGGTTTTCAACTGGTGCACCGACCCAATTCCATTGCTGAGAAGTATCTCCCCTAGTGTGCTTAGTGTCAACCAAATATCTCAGCGCTCGGGTGAGCTCCTCGTCCCCTACTTCTCGTGCCTAGAGTGTCAAAGGAAAATATTCAAATTGCATGTGCCTATAAGTGATTTAGAATACGAATAGGTTTGTGAGTCCCCATGGGTACCATCAAGTATCTCTCATCTATGTCCTTGTCGATCCTAGGTGAACTACACCCAAAGGTATGCCTGGTGTCTTTATCCATAAGTATCCCTGGAGGCAACATTCCAAGACCCTGTAGTGCAACACCATACGCCTATGAATACCACCGATAATCCTTGTACTCCTCGACATGCCACTGTACATTGCGGCCTACCCCTGTACACCACTAGATACCCCCCGATATTGATGTCCCATCTTGTATCATCTTGTGTCATGCTTGTCATTGCACCCGACAGTCCCCGTGGGTACTCAATGTGACGCAAGTCACTCCTCCTACTCCACACTTTAAACTGACATGCTATGACACACCACCATGGATCTCAATTCTCCTCTGTAGTTCATTTCTCCTCATTGCACAACCATGAACACCACTGGATGTTATGGCCTAAAATTGGGTTTGTATGCATCAATTTTCATCCCTCTACATAACACTGGAACCTATGACATAACTTTGTGTAGTCATGTGTACCACTACCTATTGTCATACCACCCTGTAACATACGATATTCCACATGTGCCATAGTATCTACCACTCTGCTAGTGATCCCACCATGACACACGTCATATCTCCTCATCCGTCCTGGTAGACCTAAGTGGCTTAACTCTCTACCTGCTAGAGGGGATAACTCTACTATTGCAATCCTTGACGACTCGTGTGCCCAATACTTCAATGGGAGAACATTTTCTCCATACAATTCCTAGTCTGGCGGCCTACCCACGGCACCTCCTCCAACTAGATCCTTCCAAATAATTTTAATCATCATGTGATCCCATGCATAACCAACATGCCATAACAACCCATGGAGTCTACTCACAAACAGCCTGGCCACTAGCGTCGAATGGAAATCCCTTAAGGAATGCATGCACTCAGTCATTGGTTCGACTACCTCATCAAGGCCATAGCCATTCCACATTTCTAATATTGGATAGAAAGCCCAACCTAGATCCTAATGGAAACCTGGGCCTCGCGTACCCTCGATGTTTGATGGCTCCCACTGAGCTTCACTCTGGACTATGACCATCTCCATGATTACAAACCACTCCGCTAGGTACAAACTCAGAATTTCTTTCCATCCAACCCCAAGGGAAAGATCAAATGTACATGCATTTTCAATTGCACGCGTAACAACCCCAACATGTGAATGTTTCCCCCTGTGCAACTCCAGTCATCTCATCATGTTTTCCTCGTCAACACATGAAATATGACTAGGTAGATTTTCCTCTCTCTCTCCAATGGGAAAATGTAACCTAACAGTGTTTCTAGCCCCATATATGTATTCCTGAAGAGGGTTCCTCCAATGCTCCACTATGCACTCTAGCTAAACCATTATGGAATCCAACCATTACCCAACGGGAGTCAGTTTGGTAATTGAATCGACACAAACCACTCTCAGTAGCTCCAACTCCTCGTTCTGTTGCAGGATGACCCCTCGCACTAAAATAGCCTCCCTTTTCAATGCTAGAGTGTCAGCCTGAAACTGATGAACCTAATGTGTGCGACCATCATCTAATACCACTATAGCCCCTAAAACCTCATCAATAGTGGATACATCTCTTGGCACCTCACCCATATTTTTTTCACTGCTATCACCTAAGAACTTGGTCACAATGCTAGATACCTCATCAATGGACAACGAATGGCATCTCATCAATGGGTGTATGCTCAATTGTCTTCTTGCCAACCATGGCCCCTTCAAATACTCTTTCATCTTATGCATTAATCCTTTTCATCACCTCTGCATAATTCCATCGAATTCCCATTTATTTGTGCATGTCTCTTAGTTCACAAAACTCCCAAAAAGAGAGGGATGTTTGAATTCCATGTCCCAATGATTGGTATGCCCCCCAATTTGTTTTAAATAACTCCACATCATTTTCAATCATTTTTTTTTTCATCTTGATGCATTATCCATAATTTTAGGCATAATGGATTTGTTTTATACTTAAGAATGGTCATGATTCCCAATTGTGGTGTGAATCAGTTGTTCTCCCACATCAATTATCATTTGTTGCATACTAATCACCTCATTCAAGGTTACTTCCATGTTCAATTTTAATTTCTTTCGATCCCATGATTTATTTATTTTATTTTATTTTACTTTTTTTTTATTATTATTATTATGGTATTATCATAGGATGAAGGGTTTCCCATAGGCTGAGCCAAGATTATTCTTTGATACCAACATAATGTTCCAAAAAAGAATTAACAATGATATACAAAATAAACATACGACACTGAAATAATTAAACAGTGATCAAACACCCACAATTACACCAGGACTGCACAAAAATTTAGCCATTTTATTATATATGGATATGAGTACAATGCATGAAATTTATGCACATGGGCTTTGCAATCCTGGGTCAAAAAAATGCTACCTGGATGTAGAGGAAAGGCTTCTCCTCAATTTTTTTTGTTGGCCTACGAAATTCTGCAACTGTTGGCTAGAAGAAACCCCTAATTGTGCCTCCAAAATTGCTCCGAAAACTTCTCCAAATTAATCTTGATATTTTCACCAAAAACCCAGAAAAACTCATAAAGGAATTGGGATAATTCCGAACTCCCGGAATTATCCAACTTTTGGTGCCACGGCCTTCCTAGCAGAAATTCCCCCCCACACTTCAGTAGCTAGATTTGGCACATTGTCCTCCTCAATCTACTGTAGAACTTCCCTAGTATTTAACTCTGGAGTAGTGAGTGGATTTCCTTCCCGAAAACCTGCACAAGCATGAAGTATTCAACCCCACGAATTTTATCGAGTGCCACTACTCCGTAGGCCTTCTAAGTGGCATATTTTCCTCTCAAAAAAGCTGCAATTTCTAGCCCTGAAAATCTCCACAAATGCTAGTCCAGCTTGCGGAAAATTTATGTTAAATTATCAGGCCAAAATACCCCTTTTCTCTGCACCAAATCAGTGGTACGATTTGGATCCCTGCGTCCTCCCTAGAAATTGAACTGACTAACAAATGGGATGAAAGGTACCATAATCTCCAGCAAATTTACCTCCCACTGAGTTTAGAAATTCATCCTTAGGGTGGCACTCGAATTCCACCGAAGGAGAGGCTGGAATTCCATCTTGGGAATTCCTTGTGCTAAACAACACGGGTTGTCTTGGCTAAGCAACTCCAAATAACTAGAGAACTCTCCACTAGTCCACACCCTTTCTCTTTCTCTCTCCTCGAGGAAGTGTGAATTTCTCCATTGGGTCGAATTTACTTCTCTTGTGGCCCCCACATTCCACTAGAGCTGTAATTTTATGTTTCTCCTAAGTCACATACCCCAAAAATGTCTCCAAAGCCCAAATTACAAAAGTGTGTTATGCTTAGCACCACCCCAAGGATCCGACGGACCTCCTCAAGTGAAAAATAAAAATTTTGGATATTACAATAATCTACATAGACTTTTATTTTCCAACACTTGAAAGTCCACATATGTGAGTAATGGGAAATTGGTGTGGTAGCTATACATACCTTGGTGATCAACATGGTAGTTCACTTTGTGGGAGGAATAAATTTCGCATACACACTTTGATGGAGGTGATTTTCACATTGTTGGAATGGTTTCATGATGTATATTAACATTAAGGGTGTGTGCACATGTTCCAACCATTGTAATCACTAAAAAAAATCATTTGATACCTCAAATTGGCTTTGGAAGGTTCAAAACCATAATTTTCCAGTGGCCTCCACCCCATTGTTGTATCTTGGTCTAGTCCTCGTCTTGTGAAGCCTCTCAAAAAACCTACTAGATTTTGAGGCAATAGGACCTATTAGTGATCATGTAATATGTTAGGGAAATTGTTGCACTTCGGGTTTGTCATGAAACTAGGGTTTTTTCAACATAATTCCTTCATTTATTCAATAATGGAATAGACAGTGCTTTCCAATAGTAACAAAAATAATGTATGATTGAGTAAATATGATTTTTAAACAATCATCAATAAGGACTTCCAAGTAAATAATTGTATTCAACAATGATTCTAACACTTAAAAACAAATGATCTTAGTTTGTGAACTGATCCATAGACAAGACAACAAGAAAGATAAAGTCTATTATTACAGTTGTTACTTGTTCCCTCAAGTTATGAAAAGGCACAAGAAGATACTCTTGCGTATGTTACTCAAAATGATAGGAATAGCCAACAATATAATGCTATATTCAACCAACCAGCAAATCCATAAATCATCATAACACAATATCAATAGTTATAGTTTTGAACTGACTATAATAAATTCAATAGCGCAACAGTACCCTAAACAAAGATCCAAATTAATCTAGATTAATCCACAAACTGATAAAAACACTATGCGAACTATGTTTGGATGAATGCCCGAGTAGCCTTAGGAACGCACTTGTTATCTACCTTTACTCAACAAATTTCAGATTTGATGCAACCTTATACCCTCACATTCCCTTAGGTACCTCTTCCATTTTGTTACAAGAGACACAATTCCCTCGGAACTTCGTGTTGAAAAGTGTAACTAGGATCGGTCTCCATATTGACTATGTAATTATGTATTTATGTAAAGAAGAAGACAAAGATAGTAAAATGCATTTATGTTATGCTTGCTTCATGGGTTTCATGGGAAAGGATTTATTATAGGTCAATAGACTTCTTCTTGATGTCTATTAGGATTTGTCTTCTAGTTATAAATGTAATTAAGAGTCATAAATATGAAGAGTCTGGTCAAAAAATATGCTCTAAGACCTTGTCATAAATCCGTGAAGAAAATGGCTCTGAATGATGTTCAAATATACCCTCATGTCATCCTCCCTAACGATGGAATATAAGCCCTCCATGTCGACCTATAAACAGAGGTAAAAGTCATCCTACCAAGCAGCCTGGAGATTCGGCCTAAATATGGAAACAGTGCACTATATGTAGTGATGTGCTGCTGCTCATTTGTACATCATTTCTCTGAGATTTTTCAGAGTGATAAAATCTGGAATAAAATTTGAATCCAAGGCAGTGTTGAAGTGTGTCAAGATGCATATCTATTTGGAGAAGTAATGCAGATGGATCTGAGGCTAAAAGATACGATTAAGTCTGAAATTAGAATGCGGATTATTGTAGCTCCTAGAGATAGCCTTGAGTTGCAAAATACCAGTGCCTAGAACATCTTAAAATCAAATTTTAAGTGTGGACAATTGCATAAATTCCTCTGACAGAATATGGGTCAAGAGAATAATGATTTTGGTGGTTCAAGAAAGGAGAAGACCATTTGAGCCTGATTAATGTGAATTCCCCAAACTGTGAGAGGGCTCGGGAGATTGTGAGGCTATATGGCTTTTAAATGGGCCAAGTATAGAACAATGAGCAGAAACTTTTAAAAATATGCAGAGGCGTTGAGAATGAACGAAGAAGGAACCCACAAGAGACAGGTTTAAGAGGATTAAGAATTTGTCCCCTGTGAACTCAGAGGAAACGGATATGAATGAGATATGGATAACAACAGAGGTTCATGGAGCGTGAATTAAGGGAGTGTAGCAAGGTTAATACATGAGCGTTAACACCTTAGTGTTATACATACATGAATTCATGAATAAGATTGCAGACTATCGGAAGCTACATTACACGAAACCATCAAAGCAACATAGCATGAAAGATGATTACACATAAAAGGAGATTACTGATAACAAAAGGAAACATATACATACCACTCATTTCTCCTTTTGGAATCCAAATAACAACCCTGTATCAAATTAAGTTTAAACATCTCTCCCAAATATGTGTCTTAGAGCACAGGGAGCACAATTATACAAAACTACAGCAGATTTCTTCAAAATTCCAGAACTTTTCTTTCATCTTAGAACTCACTACATATATATTTCTCTTTGAGGGTTTACGATCGAATATTCTGTCATGATCGACCCACACAGGTGAAACCAAAATATCCTAACAAACTATTAGAGCATGCATCAAACAATCACTCCTGCAACAGAAAAATCAAAACAGAATTGGGTAAAATCAGACTATCTTAACAGTAAAAATAAACAAAATAGTTAGCCAGGGAGGCCAAATTCCAGAATCTTCAAAGGAGTGGCAAGAAGTGGTTGAGAACAGGCGAGCAGTCCGGCCTTCATTATGTAATTTCATCTATTGTTAGACATCCTCCACTCCCTAATTCTCATGATTTCCACTTCCCGTTGTAGAACGGTTGGATGTGGTGTGCGTGCTGAACTCTTTAGTGGGGAGCTCTTGGAGGGACTGAATAAACTGTAACCACATGCTCTACCAAAAACTCATGCTGTATTTGAAAACTAGAAACTAGATTTCAGAGGGGGTCTTAAGTGGTAAGCGGTATCGGAGGAGGGGGGTGCGAAATGATGAGAGGAAGACATGTGGAAGAGTGGGTGGTAATGGATACCGCCTATTTCGGAACCCCCCCACCCCCCCCATGGTTAAAGTTCGAAGGTTGGGGGGGTGTGTTAAGGACTATCAGATGCATCGGGGTGAAGTGGAAATGACGGAGAGATGCAGAGGGCTTAGCGATGATGGGATGTGTGAAGACCAGATGGAAATGGTGGAAGGCATGGTGGAATCGAACCGCATCGCAAATCGCAAGCTTTAAGTTTTTTTTATAAGCATAGAGGAGGTAAACACCAAAAAATTCAAAGTGCGAAGCGTGGGGGGGAGGTAAGTAATGTGGAGGGAAGATAGGACCCTACCGCATCACAAATCAAAAACTTTAAGTTTTATTTTATAAGCGCGGAGGTAAACTCTTAAACCCATGAAGTGCGATTTGCGATGATTGGAGGACGATGTGTCAGGGAGATATGGGGCCTACTGCAATCGGTAGGGTTATGATATGTGATATGATATTGGAAACGGTTGTGAAGTGGGGCGCGGAGCTGATGTGGTGGGACCAACCGTCGCATTGCAAGTTAAGGAAAATAGATTACGGTCACTTCGAAGGTAAGTTAAAAGAAATGTTATGTGATATAGCGCAAATCGGCAATCACAGGTTTTAAATTTTAGTTGCGATGTGAAAGGTTATAATATGTGATATGCGATGGAGGGCGGGGAAAAAAGGGTGACGTGGAGGGGTGGCCCCATTTTAAATGCAATCGGGGAAATTGGGAAAGCAGAAAGGTAAAACAATGACATAGCAGTGAAAAGGAAAAGTATAAACCTAAAGCGGAAAGAGGCGGAAAAGGTATGGAGGGTCCCGCTTCATCGGATCAGCGGAAAAACAAGGTTTGGCGTAAGTTTTAAGAGGTAAGGTTGGAAACCTGCAGGATGTGAAGTGTGGGAAACAGGCAAGGATTATATGCACGCCACGGGTGAACGGGTCCCACCTCATCGTAAATCGCATTTCACTCATTATAACATTTACCCTTGCGCCCATCCTAAAAAACTTGTGATCTGTGATTTGAATCTTCGTTGTTGATCGTTGCTTAGATCTAATGGTCCTCACTTCTCCCTTGTTGTGGTTTTCTGACCTTGTCTCTTTGGTTGCACCCGGTCCTTTCTTATTTTTTCATGGAATATTTGCCCCGTTCAGTGTTTTTCCCACCTTCACGACTTGACTTGCACACATGCGCGACTCAACCCGAACATGTTCAAGACTCTTCCCTATCATGTTCAAAACTCTGCCACTTGTTTTCGTTTCACTCTAACTACTTCTCTTCCTTTTCCATGTGATTTCCTTATAGAGAACACTTTTCCATGTCATGTGCGGTCACAGGATAACATTGGCTCCATCTGGGGACAATGTGTTGTTATAAGTGCGTTGAGAGCATGCAGACCTTAATGGTTGTGCCTTATTGGGCTCATGGAGTCGCAAATGAACACTTGATTAGACAAATTTTTATACCAACGGTCGAGTAGACACAAAAATGAGAGATGAAATGGAGAATGCTATGGAAAATGCAATGGAAAAATGCAAACAGTGGATGCAACAAGATGGGAAAAGTGGAAGATGATGTGGAATATGAAATGATAGAAATGCAGACAAAATGGAGTATAGAAACTGGAGTGATATATATACAGTGAGCTGGATTAGCCCTCATCAGTAATGAAAACAGAATTTGAGGAACTACCCATTCACGGGCGTCTTAAGTATGTCTCCTTCTAAGTTCTCCAGCACGAAAGTGTTGTTGACTTTGACCTATGCCACCCTAAATGGACCAAACCAGAGGGGGTCGAACTTCCCATGTTTCCCTTTCTCTACTCACCTGATATCCCATCGCAGCACCAAACCCCCAACTTGGATTTCTCTACCATTAGCTCTTTGGTCAAATAAGCCTTTCATTTTTTCTTGATACTCTGCTAGTCTGAGCCTTACCTGTTCTCGGGTTTCGTTCAACTCCACCAACTGATTCATTCTTCAGATAACGTCGTTTGGCTCATCCCCACTTTCTTGTAAGAATTGAGCCACAGGTAAAGCAAGCTGAATTGGGAAAATTGCGGCTCTGCCATACACCAGCTCATAAGGGGACTTTCCTGTGGATCTTTTAGTGGTGATGCGATTTTCCCAGACTGCAAACTTGAGCTGATGATCCCAGTTCTTTTGATTTTCATTGATGGTCTTCTTCAAAATATTCACCAGTGTCTTGTTAGATGATTCTTCCAGCCCATTTCCCTGTGGGTAGTATGTAGTGGAGTGTCCCAGCAAGATGTTGTAACGCTGAAAAAAAATTACAAATTTAGCTGACTTGAAAGCCTGGGCATTATCTCTAATGATTTTAGTTGGGCATCCAAACCTACCTATTATGTTCTCCTCCAGGAACTTGATCACCACTAAATATATATCATTTCTTGCCTGTTGAGATTTTGTGTATTTGTGGTAGCATCAGTTGTGCTCTCCAAATTTTGAGGAAGGACTACAGTACACTTGATCTACAAGACCCAGAAATGGATTTGGGAAATTTCATCTGGTTTAGGAAATATTAAGTTAATTAATTAAAGTGAATTTAATTAAAGTGAAAATAAAATAATTAAAGTGAATTTAATTAAACATGTTAAAACTTAAGGAAAATAAAATAATTAAAGTGAATTTAATTAAACATGTGATGAAATTGCCTTAAGTCACATGGATCAAGATTTATTTTAATCTTAGCCATTGATTAAAGATTTAATCTTGGTCATTGATTTTTCAACGAGAAAAGTATAAATAAAAGGCTTGGGGTCATTTGTAAAGACACAGAAAGGCAGAGCTCTAAATCTAAGCTAAGATTCTAGGGCAAGGTTGGCTAAGAATACTTAGATGTGCTTCAGCTGCAGAGAGGGTAATTTAGACAAAGGGGGTGATCTGATCCCAGGGTCTAGAATACACAAGAGGCAGAGAAGAGATCAGCTCAAGGACAACGCAGAGGAAGGCAGCAATAGCAGGGACATCGCAATTTTTTGGAAACCATTTAGGGGTTGCACAGAGACCCTTAGGGGCAGAGCAGTGACTACATCACCCATTCTAGGGTAACGCAATCCCTTCCAGGAGCAGCGCGAGAGTTTGGAGACCATCCAAGGCTAATGCAGAGGCTTTTAGGGGCTTCATAGGCTGACACAGAGTCTTCCAGGGGCAGCGCAGGGGTTTCTAGGCCTAGATCTGGCTGAGTTTTGTAAATCTCATTTGAGGGTGTGGATCAGTGAGTATTTTTGGTCTTAGATCAGCCAAGAGCTGTAGATCTAGAGTTTTCTCCGTAGGGTTTTCCAGATCTAGAACCCATAGTTGTGTATTCAGAAATATTCTTAATAATAGAACCCTCCAGCAACTAGAGACCAGTTTTCCCACCTTAGGTTTTTCCGGGGATAGTTTGTCCATAAATAATTGTCACTTTGTCAATGTGTGCATGTGCTTATTCTAGCGTTGAATTGGTAGATATTTGTTATGTGTTTTCTTCGATGTTAACTTGAATTTGTTCAGTTGATAACTTATATAAGTAAGAGGAGCTTAATCGTATTAACAGTAATAATTTCTGCATAAGTGTTAAGATTCAGAAATTTCTACATGGTATCATAGGAATCGCAGATCTAGAAGGGTCACCAGCTGAAGAATCTGAAGGATCTAGCTGCAGAAAGCAGCTGTAAAAGCAGCATAGAAGCAGATCTTAAGGGATAACGCAGTTTTCAAGAGAATATTCGCGTAGAGGGAAGGGTGATGTTGTCCAGTGTTGTGTCCTAGCAAGCCCATGAAATTACTGCGTAGAGGCAGCTCAGAAACATCATTGGTTGGGTCTGAAGCCAGCCTATGTGATTCAGATCTGAATCTGTCAGATCCAGAAAAGTCTGCAGAAAAGCTGCAGAAATTCAGAAGAGCTGGTGGGGTTAAATTTCTGAAGTTTTCAGAATTTTAGCCTTAGCACAAGTGACAAAGATTGGGAGGAGATTAGCTTCTCAAAAAATTTCTTACCAAAGGAAACTTGCAGTTTGATCAGAGGATCAAAGAAGAAGTTGAATCATAGTTGATTTGCTAGATTTCCAAGGAGGGAAATCAATTTTCATAGGGAGTAGAGGGTGCCCAGTTCGTAAAGAACCCTAGATCCAGATCTCTAGCATAAAGAGGAGGAGCTCCGACACATTCTAAGCAGACGGCTCCTCATGGACTGCGTGATCAGGATAGGCTAGAGGGTCTCTCAAAATTTTCAGTGTGGAAAGCTTGAGGCATACGGTCTAAGAGACCATGCAGAGCAGACTCTGGCCACACCGACAAATGCAGATCTCCTACAGAAGCATAATGAAGCTGTTGGGCATGCCAAACAGCTGATAATAGACAGTATCAAGGACCATATTGTACCACACATAGCTAATAAGAGGACAAATAATGAAATGTGGAAAGCCTTGACTTCCCTGTATGAGGGAAAATCATTCCAAAGAAAGATGTTGTTGGAGGCCCAAATGAGGTCTTTCATGATGACCAAGGGAGAAGACATCGAGCATTTCCTCTTCATATTTCATTCAATCAGGGATCAATTGACTACAACGGGTGCAACCATAGATGATGCAGTGATAGTCAGGACTGCCTTCAATGCAGTCACGAATGAGTGGGAAACCTTTGTCAAAAGTATCTTGGGCAGAGCGGACCTCCCAAATTTGGACAGCTTGTGGTCAATCCTATAGCAAGAAGAACTCCGCAGATTCACCAAGAAGCATCACAGCCCTGGGTTGAGAAAAGAAAATAAGGAAGAAGAGGAAGATGCATCTTTGGCATCAAAGAAGCAGCTAAAGAAGAAGAAGGATATTTCAAAGATCAAGTGCTTCCAGTCTGGCGAAATGGGACATTTTTCTAGCCATTGTCCATAGAAGGAAAAGGACAAGGAAGCATCTTCTTCCAAAGCAGCGATGGAAGATGATGGGTCAGGAGATCATGCAGCCATGAGTGCTCATGAACCACGGAGGTGGGGTGACATCAACATGTAGAGGAGCTACATCAAAGGAGAGGCAAGATCCTTGAGTAGCTCATCTCTTGGATCACGAGCGAGCTATGAAAGCCTTAAGACAGTAGCGGGACAAGTGGAGCAGTGGGTGCATAGATCACAAATGAAGCAGAGGCACAGGCAGATCTGAAGATTGGGAGGAGCAGTGTAGAGCAAAGAAGCAGTAGCGTAGAAATAGTAGCAGTGCAGAGGCTTATGTGACTTCAGTATCGCATTGTAGAAATGTTTATTTAGTGCAGAGCTGTAGCAACACAGAAAGCTTCAGAGTGTAGTGCAATAACAACGTGCTAGATTTCAGCACAAGGAGTTGATGTGACTTCAGTAGTGCATAGGGAGTTTGATTACGTAGCCAGAGCTGTATTTGTGCATCGTTATTTAGATGCCAGCACAGATCTATATTCTATCAAGCTTCAGTGATGACGATGCAGCCCATCTGACTTGTTTTTCAAAGATTGGGTAGGAGATTCAGTTGTTTCTCTCAATAACTGAAGTTGCAGTGCAGCAGATCAGCAGTGATGAGCAACACATATGCATCATGTTAAGAGGGATCTGCAGTACAGAGGTTGCAGTGGAAGTGGTAGAGCCATGAGCAGCATTACAGAATGGCAGCAGCAGTGCAGAGTTTAGTGGCAGGAGGCCAACCTTCAGCAGCACAGAACCAATGCCCAAAATCATGTAATGCATAAGTGTGATGTATTGCTAGAGAACACCCTTGATGCTAAGAGGGAGTGTTGAGATTTTGTGTATTTTGGGTAGCATCAGTTGTGCTCTAGGACCCAAATTTTGAGGAAGGACTAGAGTACACTTGATCTACAAGACCCAGAAATGGATTTGGGAAATTTCATCTGGTTTAGGAGATATTAAATTAATTAATTATTTTTAGTGTATTTCCTAGTTAAAACTTAAGGAAAATAAAATAATTTAAGTGAATTTAATTAAACATGTGATGAAATTGTCTCAAGTCACACAAATCAAAAATTATTTTAATCTTAGCCATTGATTAAAGATTTAATCTTGGTCATTGAATTGTCAACGAGAAAATTATAAAGGAAAGGCTAGGGGTCATTTGTAAAGACACACAGACGCAGAGCACTGAAGCTAAGCTGAGATTCTAGGGTAGGGTTGGCTAATAATACTTAGAAGTGCTTCAGCTGTAGAAAGGGAAATTTAGATCAAGGGGATGATCTGATCCCGGGGTCTAGAATACATAAGAGGAAGAGAAGAGATCAGCTCAAGGACAGCGCAAAGGAAGGCAGCAGTAGCAGGGATAGCGCAATTTTTTGGAAACCCTTCACGGGTTGTGCAGAGACCCTTAGGGGCAAATCAGTTATTGTGTCACCCATTCTAGAGTAACGCAGTCCTTTCCAGGATCAACGCTGAGGGTTTGGAGGCCATCCAAGGCTGACGCAGAGGCTTTCAGGGGCTTCAGAGGCTAACACAGATTCTTCCATGGGTGCCAATGGGGTTTCTAGGCCTAGATCTGTCTGATTTCTGTAAATCCCGTTTGAGTGTGAGGATCAGTCAGTATTTTTGGTCCTAGATTAGCCAGGAGTTGTAGATCTAGAGTTTTCTTTGTAGGGTTTTCCAGATCTATAACCTAGAGTTGTGTATTCAGAAATATTCTTAATAATAGAACCCTCCATCAACTAGAGACCGGTTTTCCCACCTTGGGTTTTTCGGGGAAATTTTGTCCAGAAATAAATATGCCACTTTGTCAATGTGTACATGTGCTTATTCTAGATCTGAATTGGTAGAGATATGTTATGTGCTTTTCTTCGATGTTAACTTGAATTTATTCAGTTGATAACTTATATAAGTAGGAGGAGCTTAATCGGATTAACAGTAATAATTTCTGCATAAGTGTTAAGATTCATAAATTTCTACATTGCGGGCACGACCTCTACCCACTTGGCGAAGTAATCTATAGCAGTGAGGATCCATCGATATTTATTGCTAGAGGTTGGGTGAATCTCTCCTATGAAATCAATTCCCCACTGCTTAAAAGGTTCTTCAACATGTACTGGGATCAACAGGAGAGGTGCATACCTTTGCTTTTCAGTGAACATCTGACACTTCTCGTAGGCCCGAACACGAGCATGTACATCACCAAAAAGTTTAGGACAAAAGAAACCTGCCCTCATGATCTTGTGTGCAGTGGATCACCAGCGGTAATGTTTGCCACATATCCCTTCGTGGAATTCGTTCATCACTTGGTCAACTTCCTGCTCTGTTAAACACATTAGTAGGATCCCCGTCAGGTCCTTCTGTTGAAATTTGGTTACTGGAGAATAGGTGGTTCCCTAAGGATTTGAACTTTGGCCTAGGGAAAAGTGTCCAAAATAATTTAATTTTTCTCCTAAAGTGACTTTATAAGTTATAAAGTAAAATCTAATTTAAAAGTGACTTTAAGTGATAAAGTTACTAAGTATAATTTTAAAGTGACTTTAATAAAGACAATGTGAAATTAGAAAGTGAAAATTGACTTTGGAAATAAATGACTAAGAGGGTCTTTATGAAAGTGGGGTGAGTTAAAAAATAGAAAGTGAGATTTAAATGAGCATTTAATCTCAACCCTAGATCTAAAGCTATCTCGGCCATTGGATTTAGGGGTTCCCAAAAAGTCACTTAGGGTTAAGTTAAAGGAGGAAAATGAGAGAAAAGATCATTCCTTCTTTCATAAGCAGATTGAGAGAAGGAGAAGAAGAGAGCAAAGGAGATTTCTGAGCAGTGAGGAGAAGGAGAATAGAACCTTGGCACGCATACTGAGGCAGCCCTTTAGCAAATCCGTACAGTAAGGAGAGGCACACAGTTCAAGGTAGTTTGGGCATGAGTTTCAAGGCAAAACTGTACAACAGCTTGGGCACGTATTCCTAGGAGGACGTACAACAGTTTTGGCACAGATTTAGAGCAGCAGTTTGTTGGTTTTGAGGCACATTTCCTGAGACATTCTATATAGTGAGTTGTTGCCCCTATGCACAGAAACCGAGGCAGAAAACCCATATATAATTTATTTTTGCCTCTCTGCACGCATTTTGAGGAGGCCGTACAATAGCATTTATTGTTGTTCTACACGCTTTTCAAGGAGGCCGTATAGCAGCATTTAATGTTGTAAATTATGGGCATGAAATTCAAGGAAGACCGTACAACATTTATTGTTGTTTCTATTTTGTTTTTTTCACATTTTCCGAGGCGGTGGTTAACCACAGAAAATGAGATAAGTTGTATTTGTTACTTGCTGAATTTTTCTGAGTATTTATCTCTCACTGTAAAAGCTAATTTATCATAAATAAGAAGAGCTTTCGAACTATTATTCCCCAAGAGTTGTAGGAGGTTTTTCCAGGGTCAAGTTGACCAAAAATCAGCATGTCTATTTTTCTGTGTGTGGTTGATTTATTTTTCTGAGTTTTATTTCTGCATTTCAGCACTGTGAAATTTCCTGAATTTTTGTTTTCAGAAAAGATTTGTTTTTCCAGCTTGTTGAATGTATGGCTATGGGAATGGGCATTTAACTTTATGGGATAAATAAGGAGAAACTGAAAACTGGGCTTGGGAACAGAAATTTCTACATGGTATCAGCGCTATTTTGCTGAAAAGTGCAGTTTGAGACAGTAAGAAGAAAAATTACAGCAAGCTGATTTTTCACACAGAAAACAGTACCTTTACTACAGCAGTGTTATTTTCAGTTTATTAGGACAGCAAGAATGTCTTTTGACTTGAGGATGGAGGATAGGTTGGATGGGCATAGTAACTACATTGTATGGAAAGAGAGAATGCAGAGCATCTTTGAGGAGGCAGAAGTTTGGGGTATAATGGTGCATACCTAACAACACCCTGTTAATGTGCCTACTGACTTTGTTCAGCTGGAAGACTTTAATAAAAATAATAAGAAGGGTAAGAGATTGATTCTGGATGGTATCAAATACCATTTCATTCCTCATGTGAGAGGAAAGAGATATGCTCATGAGATGTGGACATCATTTACCAATCTCTACCAGAATACCAATGAGAACAGGAAAATGGTCCTAAGGGAGAAGTTGAAGACCATTAAGATGGGTAAGACTGATAATGCAACTGGATATCTCACAAAGATCACTAATGTGAGAGATGCATTAGCAGTAGTTGGAGAGGTCATTCCACCCACTGATTTGGTGTGGATTGCAGTGAATGGCCTTCCCAGTTCATGGCTGAACTTTGCTGATGGGGTTTGTGCACGTAAGACCCTTCCTACTTGGAAGAGGTTCTGGGATGATTGCATATAGACTGAAATCAGAAAGAGCCAGCTTGGGGCAGCCAAACCTATTGAGCAGGATGAGGATGTAGCACTGTTAGCAGGAGGCAAGAAAGGCAAGGGAAAGAAGCAAGCTTCCACAAGTGTTGGTGGGGGCAAAGGCAAAAGTAAAGGTAAACAGGGAAACATGCAGAAGGACTATTCCAAGGTGAAGTGTTGGAATTGTCAGAGGATGGGACACTATGCAGTTGTGTGTTGGGAGAAGAAGAAGAAGGGGAAGAACCATAACATGGCAGCATCAGCAGAGATAGAGGACTTTATGGATAGATTTGACCGGGAGTTTGGGTTCATTGCTTGTGAGTCCACTAGTGCAGGATCACCTACCATGGAGGTTGAGAGGGAGTGTGCATTTCCCTCTACTAGTGGAGCATCTTCAGGTATCTGGTATGTTGACAGTGGGGCTTCATGTCGTATGACAAGAATCCGTGAGTACTTCTCAGAGCTTTCAGAGAGTGGCACTGATATAGAGGTAGTACTCGGAGATGACATCGTTGTTAGAGCAGTCAATGTGGGGACATTGATATTTGATAGGGAACACAAACCTCCCTTGAAAGTGTCAAATGTTCTATATGTGCTAGGGATGAGGAAGAACCACATATCCATCTCAGCATTGGAGGACAGAGGGTATGAGATATTGCTCAGGAGAGGACAGATGCTTATATATCCCAGGGGCGCTCCAGTTGATTCAGATAGAGTGATTGGTGTACACCATGCAAAGGTGTAAATGTTTGCATTTCAGCCCCTTTTGGCATTGAGTAGTAGTACCGGTAGTAGAGCTAGCAGTTCAGAGCTGTGCGAGATTTGGCACTGCAGGATGGGGCACATGTATCATGGAGCCTTGAGAACATTGCGGGAGATCACTACAGGTGTGCCAGATTTCAGTACTTATCACATTGATACATGTAGAGGATGTGCTATGGGCAATTTTTCCAAATCCCCTTTTCCCAGCAGTCACAGCAGAGCGACTGGGATACTTGATTTGATTCATTCTGATGTGAGCGGTTGGATGTCTCATGTTTCCTTGAGTGGATATCAATATTATGTTTTATTCATTGATGATCACTCCAGGAGAACCTATATTTATTTCTTGAAGACCAAGAGTGAGGTCTTCAAGTGTTTTCAGGAGTTCAGAGCTCTTATGGAGACTCAGACAGGTCAAAAGATCAAGTCCCTGAGGTCAGACAATGGAGGGGAGTACACCCTTGGTGAGTTTGTTGAGTGTTGTGCAGAGGTAGGCATTAGGAGGGAGTTCATTGTTCATTACAACCCCTAGTAGAACGGGGTTGCAAAGAGGAAGAATAGATCCATCGTTGGAGCTGCCAAAGCCATGTTACATGATCAGGGGTTACAATTGTTTTTGTGGGAAGAGGCCTGCAACACTGATATATATTTTCAAAACAGGAATCTGCATCGTGTCTTGGGGCATGTGACTCCGGGGGAGGCTTTTTCTGGGAAGAAGGTTGATGTTGGTCACTTTCGTATCTTTGGGTGTATTGCATACTCCTACGTACCCAAGGAGAAGAGGACCAAGCTAGAGCCCACCGCAGAGAAGGGTATATTTGTGGGCTATAGTGAGACCTCAAATGCCTTTTGTATTTATATTCCCGCATAAAAGAGAGTTTTTGTCAGGCAAGATGTGAAATTCGAGGAGGACAGGGCTTTCAGGAGGTCACGGGAGTTAGAGTAACTGGATTGTCCAGACCCTCTGGAGCAGCTGAGTCAAGCACAGAGATCCAGTGGGCAGGGATCAGGAGGATCCGGAGGTACATCAATTACGATGTCATTTCCATCAGTGAGCAGTGGCTCGCAGAGTCAGAGGGGTGGTGCTTCAGGCAGCATGCAGAGAAGTTCACTAGGGAGTCCACTGATGGACAGTTCACATGGTACTTCAGCATCTACAGATTCAGGTTTAGGTAGGAGGACAGCAGACAGACAGTCAGGAGTTCAGGCTCGTGATGAGGAGGAGTTTCATTCTCTAGTGTGATAAGTGTGCTCAAGGAAGAGGAAGCCCAAGTGGCTTCAGGATACCTTGAGAGAGGCCACATCTGTTTCTCGGCCTAAGAGGTCGGCCAGAGAGAGCAGACCACCTGATAGTTTCTGTAGCTATATGGCAATGGTTGCCAACATCGTTTACTCTGAGCCTTCTAGCTATGAGGAGGCTACTAGCCAGTAGGTCTAGAGAGAGGCCATGCAGGAGGAGTATTCTTATATCATGAAGAATGATGTTTGGGAGGTGGTGCTGAGGCCTGAGGGAAAATCCGTGGTTACTTCCAGATGGCTTTACAAGGTAAAGCATGCTACAGATGGCAGTGTTGAGAAATTCAAGGCAAGTTTTGTGGCTAGAGGGTTCTCCCAGGTAGAGGGAGTAGATTATGAGGAGACCTTCGCTCCCGTGGCTCGATATACTTCGATTCACTCCATCATATCGATAACAGCAGAGATGGGTTGGAAGATCCACTAGATGGATGTGAAGACCACATTTCTCAATGGCTTCATACAAGAGGAGGTGTACATTGAGCAGCCACAGGGCTTTGAGGTGCATGGGAAGGAGTCCCATGTGTGCAGACTGAAGAAGGCCCTTTATGGCCTGAAGCAAGCTCCTAGAGCTTGGTACTCCAGGATAGATACATACTTGCAGGAGATGGGTTTCACAAAGAGTGAGGCAGATCCGAACCTATACTTTATTGTGATAAGTGAGGAGCCTCTCATTCTGGTGTTGTATGTGGATGACTTGGTCATTACGGGTTGAGAGAGACTCATAGAGATCTAAAAGAGAGATCTTGCATCAGAGTTCGAGATGAAGGACATTGGCTTGATGCATTACTTTTTGGGTTTAGAGGTGTGGTAGGAGGAGCGGAATTTCTTCCTGGGGCAAGGGAAGTATATTTTGGACATCCTTGGCAGATTCCACATGGAGGATTGTAGACCCATGTCGACACCGATGATCACCAACTAGAAGAAGCTTCATGCTTCAGAGTCTGAGTTGGTGGATCCCACATTGTATAGATAGTTGATTAGTTCCTTGATGTATTCGGTCAACACCAGACTAGATATATGTTTTGTAGTCAAAACGATGAGCCAGTTCATGTGTGAGCCCAGGAGGGTGCACTGGGTTGCTGCAAAACACATTTTGCGGTACTTGCAAGGGACAGTGGAGTATGGTCTAGATTATAGGCAAGGAGATGGAGTGAGATTGACAGGTTACAATGATTCTGATTGGGTAGGTTGTGCTTCTGATAGGAAGAGCACTTTAGGGTGTTGTTTTGGGTTCGGTTCGGTAGTGGTGTCATGGTTCAACCGAAAGCAGCAGTCAGTAGCATTGAGATCAGTGGAAGCAGAGTACATGGCAACTAGTCTAGCTAGTTGTGAGGCCATATGGCTTTGCAAGATGGTTTGGCTTATTTGGTCAGCTGTTGAGACCTTCAGTGATATACTGTGATAATCAGAGTTGCATTAAACTCACAGAGAATCCAATATTTCATGACAAGTCAAAGCATATCAGCATCAGACATCACTTCATCAGATACTATGTTCAGAAGGGAGCTGTGAAGCTTGAGTATATTCCCACTAATGAGTAGGTTGCAGATATTCTTACCAAAGCCTTACCATGGGCCAAGCATGTCTACTTCAGAGACAAGATGGGTGTGGTGAGGAACACCTTCCTCAGTAAGAGGGAGTGTTTAAATTTGGTTACCGGAGGACAGGTGGTTCCCTAAGGCTTTGATCTTTGGCCTAGGGAAAAGTGTCCAAAAGAATTTAATTTTTCTCCTAAAGTGACTTTATAAGTTATAAAGTCAAATCTAATTTAAAAGTGACTTTAAGTGATAAAGTTACTAAGTCTAATTTTAAAGTGACTTTAATAAAGTCAATGTGAAATTAGAAAGTGCAAAGTGACTTTGGAAATAAATGACTAAGAGGGTATTTATTAAAGTGGGGTGAATTAAAAAATAGAAAGTGAGATTTAAATGAGCATTTAATCTTAGCCCTAGATCTAAAGCTATCTCAGCCATTGGGTTTAGGGATTCTCCAAAAGTCACTTAGGGTTAGGTTAAAGGCGGAAAAGGAGAGAAAAAATCATTTATTCTTTCATGAGCAGATTGAGAGAAGGAGAAGAAGAGAGCAAAGGAGATTTCTGAGCAATGAGGAGAAAGAGAACAGAATCTTGGCATGCATACCGAGGCAGCCCTTCAGAAAATACGTACAGCAAGGAGAGGCACACAGTTCAAGGCAGTTTGGGCACAAGTTTCAAGGCAAAACCATACAGCAGCTTGGGCACGTATTCCTAGGAGGCCGTACATCAGTTTTGGCATAGATTTTGAGGAGCAGCTTCTTGGTTTTGAGGCACAGTTTTTGAGACAGTCCGTACAGTAAGTTTTTTCCCCTGTGCATGGAAACCGAGGCAGAAAAACCGTACAGTATTTATTGCTGCCTCTCTGCACACATTTTGAGGAGGTCGTACAACAGTATTTATTGATGTTCTTCACACTTTTCAAGGAGGTCATACAGCAACATTTAATGTTGTAATTTCTAGGCACGAAATTCAAGGAAGACCGTACAACATTTATTGCTGTTTCTATTTTGTTGTTTTCACATTTTCCAAGGCCTTGGTTAAGCACAGAAAAAGAGATAAGTTGTATTTGTTACTTTCTAATTTTTTCTGAGTATTTCTCTATCACTGTAAAAGCTAATTTATCAGAAATAAGAAGAGCTTTCAAATTGGTTTTCCCCAAGAGTTCTAGGGGGTTTTCCAGGGTCAAGTTGACCAAAAATCAGCGTGTCTATTTTTCTGTGTGTGGTTGATTTATTTTTCTGAGCTTTATTTATGCATTTCAACATTGTGAAATTTCCAAAATTTGTGTTTTCAGAAAATATTTATTTTTCCAGCTTGTTAAATGTATGGCTATGGGAATGGGCATTTAACTTTAAGGGATAAATAAGGGGAAACTGAAAACCGGGGTTGGGAACAGAAATTTCTACACCTTCCAATAAAGTCGCCTATTTTCCACGATATACTTTTGAGACTTCAACCTTAAGGTGCAGTACTTGGCCTTATCATAGTTAGGAGGACATCTCAAGGTTAAAATATATTCCACTATATCTTTATACCATGAGGAGAGAAGGTACCTCACATGCAATTTTTGAGTGGAAGAATATATGCCTTGATGTGCACCTGTGTCCTCGTGTGCCTCTCCACCTATCATAGAGAGATTTATCCCTAGAGCTTGACAGTTGGATTCAGACAAGATTTTGGCCAGCCCTTGGCCTTTAATGAGCTTGGTAGGCTTTATCTACAGTTCGTACTCCTGAATCTTGGCTATCCACTTGCCCCTTTTTCCTTTACTGTCATCTTGCGCCAGGATGTCCTTCACCGCTGTTGTGGGAACATAGGCTGTTATGGCAGATTGTAACACATACACCCGGAATGACTTTAGAGATTTGACCAGGGCATAATCTTGCTTCTCCAGGATATCATATTTCAGCTCGGCGTCTCGCAGGACTTGGCTGAAGAACGCAATGGGTTGTTCATGCCTTTCGACATTTTTCTGTAAAAGTATTGCGGCTATTATGTGAGGAGAGGCGAAAGAGAAAATCATGAACGACTTCCCATAATCTGGACCGGCCATCACTGGAGCTTCTGCAAAGACCTGTTTGATCCTGTTGAAGGAATCCCTAGATTCAAGGGTCCATCTAACTTCATTTTTCTTCTTCAGCATCCCGGTGATGTTTCGGAAAATCTCGGCATAGTTGTAAATGAACCTTTTGAGGAAATTTATTCCTCCTAGGAACACATGTACTTCCTTTTTGTTTCTTGGTAGGGGAATGCCATCTATCACCTCTACCCGCTTCAGGTCGATCTTCACTCCCTCCTTAGTTACTATGTGCCTCAGTAACTTTCCTTCCTCCAAGGAAAACATGAATTTTTGAGGATTCAGAGACAGGCCATACCTGCAGCATTTTTCAAAGGTTCGTTGAAGGTGCTCTATGTGTTTAGCATCACCCTTTGAAAAGATGGTGATGTCGTCTAGGTAAATCACCACAAACTTGTCTTTCTCTCCTATGAAAGTAATGTCCATCGCATGCTAGAAAGTAGCACCGGCATTTATCAGGCCAAAAGGCATTCGGGCGTACATGAAGGTTCCCTAAGGCGTGATGAACGCCATCTTCTTTTGGTCTTCCGAGAGCACCTCCACCTGATTATATCCTGAGAATCTATCCATCATGGACATGCGGGAAGATCCCACCACCTTTTGCAGGATGTGGTCCATCTTTAGGAGGGGATAGTTATCCATGAGTGAGGTTCTATTCAGATTGCAGAAGTCCACACAAAGTCTGATTTCACCATTCTTATTTCTTACCAGCACCAGGTTCACCACGCATTCGAAGTATCTTAAAGGGACAATGATCTTTGCTTACAACAGCTTCTTTATTTCCTTCTCGATAGCTGGGAGGAGAAGGGAGTTGATCTATCTCAGCTTCTTCTTATGAGCCTTAGCGTCTTCTTTCAAAGGTATTTTGTGTTGTATAATGTCTACGTCAAAAGCCTTCACATCCTAGTATTACCAGGCGAAGACATCCTTATATGATTGGAACAGACTGAGATATTGACCTTGGTATTCTTCAGGAACCCCTTTTGACAGCTTCACCACCTTCAAATCTTCTTCTATCCCAATATTCACATCCCTGACAGGCTCGTTGAGGTTCATTTTTCTAGGGTTGACGGGGATGTCATTCTTGTCAAAAAATATCTCCAATGGCACCAGCCCCATGGGGATAATATTTCCCTTTAATTTCAGAACACGATGTCCATCCAATGTCTCTTCCCACCTCTTTTTTGGCTCTTCACTTTCATCCTTCGGGACTGAATCGATCACCATATTTGAGAATTCGCCTATTGTTTCCATAAAACGCTGGACTTTCTCTTCATATTCGAAGACTTGCCAATGCTTTACGTTGTCCAGAATGGAAGGGCAGTATCACACTTCAACCTCATGTTTGAGCAAAGGATTTTGCGGGGGGCGGAAATTACTAGCAGCCATAGCTAGTGATTCTTCCATTCTGTTCTTATCCCTTGGCATGAACTAAATGTTAAAAGCAGAAAAGAAGTTCTCGACTAAATCCCATACCTCATTCATGTAAGCTCTGAGCCGCGAGTGTTTAGTTTGGCATTGGCTCTTGACTTGTCTCACTACAAGCTCTGAATCTCCAAACACCTTGAGGTTTTGTATTTCATATTTCGTGTTGTTTGCAACCCCAACAGCAGAGCTTCATATTTAGCCACATTGTTTGTGGCTTCGAAATCCAGCTTAAAGGAGAGGGGAACCAAACATCCTTCTGGTGTTATCAAGAGTACCCCGGCCCCGTTTCCTTCTCGGGAGTAACCTCCATCAAACTATAAGGTCCATATCTTATTTTCCTCTCTGCTCATAGGATTTTTCTGTATTAGAGGACAGATCTTTGTTTCTTGCAGGAAATTTTCATCCTCCTCAAGCATAAGACAAGATAATTCGCTCTCCTTATCATATACTGGAGAATTTGTGGAACCATTTTCTTTGGTGACCATCTTCACAAATCTAGATTTGCGATATAACCTTCTTTCCTCCCCGCCGAATACTAGAATAGTGGCATAGGTGAGGTCCAATTTTATGGACCCTCCAATCTTGGATCCCCAGGATCTAGACAGCAGCATTCCAAACCGAGCTAGGATATCAACTACAACAATGTCCATCACTACACTTTTAGCCTGAATCTGGGCTAAGTTTACTACCAGATCTTTTATCATGCCCAAGCACTTTACCCTCTTGGAATCAAAAGAATACAGATCTTTATAAGGTCTGATAATCTGCAACTCCAACTGCTCCATGACAGACAATGGCAATAGATTATGTGAAGCCCTGGAATCTAGCATGCAGTTGTGTAGTAATAGGTCATGTATAACCAGAGACACATCGAATGGGGGGGGAGGGGGGGGGGTGCCTGAGTCCAACTCTTCTACATGAGGTCCAAAGACTACCATGGGTCTTTCCTCTTAGAGATTGAGTTTGTCAGGGAAAGGGCCAACGCCATGGGGCAACATGAATTGGGACACTTGGGCTTTGTATGATGGCTGCTTTAGGAGCTCGATCAAGGGAACTGGGATCTTGACCTTCTCTAGTTCTTTCTGGAGGTTAAAGGCCATGGGAGCTTTTTCTGCAAGGACTTCTTTGGACTGCTCCTTAGGGTGGTCAGGCAGGTTCAAGGTTACAGATGATGACTTTTGGTTTGTGGGAGGATCAGAGCCATGCTTTGTGGAAGTGGACGCAACGACTTTATGATGTGCAGACTCTTCTAAAGGCTTTTTCCCCTTATCGGCAGAACTAGAAGGGGTATTTTCTCTTGGTAGTGATTCTTCATTTTTTTCTTGCACTCGGGTTCTCTTCCTAGAGGACCTGAGGTCATAATTCTTGTGGATTTGATCTTGCATGAAATCCATAAACTACGTGTAGTAATTATCAATATCTCGATCCTTTGGGGGGCTTCCTTCTCTTCTATCTCTTCTTGCGGGGTGAGTTCACCTTCTTCATCCTCCGAATAGTGAGGAATTGATCTTATTGGTTGTCTATGATTTCCTCTACTTATCCCTACATTTCCCCTTCCAGGTATAGAGGGGGTTGGATGTGATCTTGCTGCTCCTTCCTTTGCTGCTGCAACAACTGTAGAGGGGGCTTCTGGTACTAGGGATTAAACCCATAGTTTATCATTTAGTTAGGACGAGGAGATGGATTCTTAGCCTCCAATTCAAGCTTCACCAACTTATTCAAGAGGTTCTTAATCAGTTTATTCATTTCTTCAATTTTGTACTCCTGTGACTCCCTCTCCTAGTTAGAAGTAGAAGCCTCCTCCCGGCTCTTTATTCTGGCTTCATGCTCTGTCTTCCCTTTGAATTTACTAGTAGAAGAAAATTTTGCTTCCACCTCCAATGCATCAGTTTGGATCTGATCCAGAGATGTGGACTTTATTTCTCTTAAGGTGAACCCAAACTCGGGCTCGAAAGCTTCTGCGAAAACCACCTTAGCAGCTGCTTGGGGAGGCTTTATCTCGGCAGGGAGATTATGTAGAGCTTATTGAACCTCTTTATGAATTTTTTTACATCCTCATTGTGTCTCTTTTAAATATCGTTGAAATTTGTGAGGACATATCCATGGTCCCTCTTCTCTCCCAATTTAATTGTGAATAAATTATCCATTTCTTCCCAAGTGGTGACTGCATTATTAGCAAGAGATTTGAACCACTTTCGAGCCTCTCCATCCAAGGATTGGACGAAAAGCCTCAACACCACATTTAGGTGCTCCACATTCACATTCTTAGCAAAGGCGCAGAAGTCTTCAATACGTTTCTGCACAGAAGTGTTATCTTCCCCGGTAAACCGAGGCAAGAGCTTTAGTTAATCTTGAGGCATGTCATGCAATACTTGAGGTAAAGCCAATGGAGCATATTTGTTGAGGAGGAAGCCGGGTACAGCCATGAGGGGTGGTGGTTGTAAGTTCTGAGGATGATTTGGCTGTGGTGAAACTGGTATATGTTGGGCAGAGGTTTGGATATTTATTTGTAATGAGATTTGGAGCACTATAACTTCTTTGACTTCCTCAGCCTCTAGAGTAGGGTGCAAGGGAGGCAAAGAAGTATCAGTGGATTCGACTTCTTATTTTATGTCTGAACTAGCTAAAGCAGCAGTTTTTGGAGGACACTCAGTACGGGCTATGGAGCCAGTACCATAGATATCAGCTTTCTAAGAAAAGGAAGGCGAATATTCTAGAGAAAATGAGGGTAGGTCAACCTAGATGGGCTGCTTCTCCCTCCAAATTCTCTTAAATATAATCTTTTTAGGATCAGATACAAAAGGGGTTCTCTGGTGAGAAGTATCTGATCGGGTATGAGGCCTGGTGTAAGCCAGGATTACACTTGATTTGAAATTTGAAAATAGTGGAGTCACCAAGGTGAGGGCTATGCAACTCTCAACCCTTAGTGCTCACCTGATTGAAGGGTGAAGATAATGTCGTATCCCAGGGAAAATATTTTTTAATTTTTTCCTCGGCAATGGCGCCAAAAAGATGTTGTAGCCCCTAGAGATAGCCTTGAGTTGCAAAAGACTAGTGCCTAGGACATCTTAAAATCAAAGGTTAAGTGTGGACAATTTCACAAATGCCTCTGACAGAATATGGGTGAAGATAATAATGATTTGGTGGTTCAAGAAAGGAGAAGACCATTTGAGCCTGATTCATGTGAATTCCCCACATTGTGATAGGGCTCGGGAGGCTGTGAGGCTAGATGGCTTTTAAATGGGCCAAGTATAAAACAATGAGAAAAAACGTTTAAAATATGCAAAGGTGTTGAGAACTAACGGAGAAGGAACCCACAAGAGACATGCTTAAGAGGATTACGAAGTTGTCCACTGTGAACTCAGAGGAAACGGACATGAATGAGATATGGACAACAACAGAGGTTCGTGGAGCGTGAATTAAGGGAGTGCAACAAGGTTAACACATGAGCGTTAACAACTGAGTGTTATACATAAACAAATTCATGAATAAGATTGCAGACTACCAGCAGCTACATTACATAAAACCATCAAAGCGGCATAGCATGAAATATGATTACACATAAAAGGAGATTACTGATAACAGAAGGAAACATATACATACTACTCATTGCTCCATTTGGAATCCAAATAACAGCCTTGTATCAAATTAAGTTTAAACAGCTCTCCAAAATATGTGTCTCAGAGCATAGGGAGCACAATCATACAATATTATAGAATTTTTTTTCAAAATTCCAGAACCTTTCTTTCATCTTAGAACTCACTACATATAGAGTTCTCTTTGAGGGTTTACGATAGAATATTCTGTCATGATCGACCCACACAAGTGAAGCCAGAATATCCTAACAAACTATTAGAGCTTTCATAAAATAACCACTCTTGCAACAGAAAAATCAAAATAGAATTGGGTAAAATCAGGATTTTACCAGCAAAACATCACTATCTTAATAGTAAAAATAAACAAAACAGTTAGCCAAGGAGGCCAAATTCTAGAATATTCAAAGGAGTGGCAAGAAGTGGTTGAGAACAGGTGAGTGGTCTAGCCTTCCTTATCTAATTCCATCTATTGTTCAACATCCTCCACTCCCTAACTCTCATGATTTCCACTTCCCATTGTAGAACTATCGGTTGTGTTGTGCGTGCTGAACTCTTTAGTGGGGAGCTCCTGGAGGACTGAATAAACCATAACCTCGTGCTCTACCAAAAACTCTTGATGTATTTGAAAACCGAAAACCAGATTTCAGAGGGGTTCTTAAGTGGTAAGCAGTATTGGAGGAGGGGAGTGCAAAATGATGAGAGGAAGACACGTGGAAGAGTGGGTGGTAATGGATACCACCTATTTCGGACCCCCCCTCCCCCCATGGTTAAATTTGGAAGGCGGGGGGGGGGGGGGGGTATGTTAAAGACCTTCGAATGCATCGGGGTGAAGCGGAAGTGACAGAGAGATGCGGAGGGCTTAGCGGTGATGGGATGTGCGAATACTGGATGGAAATGGTGGAAGGCATGGTGAGACCAAACCGCGTCGCAAATCGCAAGCTTTAAGTTTTTTTTATAAGCGCGGGGGAGGTAAACACCAAAAAATGCGAAATGCGAAGTGCGAAGCGCGGGGAGGAGGTGAGAGATGTGGATGGAAGGTGGAACCCTACCACATTGCAAATCACAAACTTTAAGTTTTAGTTTATAAGCACAGAGGTAAACTCTTAAATCCGCGAAGTACGATTTGCGATGATTGGAGGATGATGTGTCAGGGAGAAATGGGGCCTACTGCAATCGGCAGGGTTATGATATTTAATATGTATTGGAAATGGCTGTGAAGTTGGGCGCGAAGCTGATTTGTTGGGACCAACCATCTCATCACAAGTTAAAGAAAATAGATTGTGGGCACTTCGAAGGTAAGTTAAAACAAATGTGATGCAATATATCGCAAATCGGCAATCACAAGTTTTAAGTCTTAGTTGCGATGTGAAAGGTTATAATATGTGATCTATGATGGAGGGAAGGGAACAAAGGGTGATGTGGAGGGATGGCCCCACTTTAAACGCAATCGAGGAAATCGGGAAAGCGGAAAGGTAAAACAATGACATAGCGGTGAAAAGGAAAAGTATAAACCTAAAGCAGAAAGAAGCGGAAAAGGTATGGAGGGTCATGCTTCATCGCATCGGCGGAAAAACAAGGTTTGGCGTAAGTCTTAAAAGGTAAGGTTAGAAACCTGCAGGCTGTGAAGTGCGAGAAATAGGAAATGCTTATATGCATGTCACGGGTTCACAGGTCCCACCTCACGCAAATCGCATTTTGCTCATTTTAACATTTACCCTTGCGTCCATCCTTAAAAACTTGTGATTTGCAATTATTGATCATTGCTTAGATCTAACCATCCTCACCGCTCCCTTGTTGTGGTTTTCTAACCTTGTCTCTTTGGTTGCGCCCAGTCCTTTCTTTTTTGTTCATGGAATACTTGCCCTGTTCACTGTTTTTCCCACCTTCACTACTTGACCTGCATGTGTGCACAACTCGACCCGAACGCATTCAAGACGTTGCCCTATCATTTTCAAAACTTTTCCACTTGCTTTATTTTAGCTCTAACTGCTTCTCTGCCTCTGCCCTGTGATTTCCTTATAGGGAACAATTTTCCATGTCATGTGTGGTCACAGGCTAACACAGATCACAGATGTATAGCGAGGATACTAACTGAAGAAGATGCGATGAATCTCTGTGATAATATCTACGCCAACATAGAATGGTGAGGACTATTTTAAGAGTAATATTATTCAGTGATAGTTCAATGTCTAAGGTGCGAGTTCAGGTTTGGGATATATGCGAGATCAAGGCAGTGTTCTGTATGACAAAGGGACTATTCTAATGTGCCAAAACAAGATTATGTTTGTGTACAAAAATGGGGTTGTGTAGAGTGTTGATATCACAAACAAGGATTATATATATCCGGAGAAGGAAGAATACAAGTAGAGACTGAGCTCTCTAGCCTTGGTGTTGGCAGGTGCAGATCGCTGCAACAAGGTGTAGGAAGGTGGAGGAAAGAAGGAGCCAATGAAGAAGCAATGACAAGGTCTTGGAAGCATATAAAGGTCTAGGGTCTGAGTCTCGGTCATGGTACTTGTCATCTGAAAGTATATAAGAAGAATTTCTCATGGGTCTTCCTCTCCAAGAGGGAGAGGTTTTGCCCTGGCTCGAAGAGCCTAATTTTGTGTCTCTTGTATTTTGGTAATTGACTTGATGAAAGACTAAATAAGCTAAGAAGAGAAGACATAAGTAAAACAAGTGAGATCACAAGTAATTATCAAGAAGTGAATTTGAATTAATCACCTTCCCTCCAAATTCTAAACATGGATTCAGAGCTAAGGTGCTAAAAGACAAGGGCTACTTAGAAAGGAGGCACTTAAGGAAGAAAAAATTAAAGTCAAGGTCAAAGTTTTATTTGAAAAGTCAAATCAGTTTTCAAGGAAGATTCTCAAGCTATTTCAAGAAAGATCTTCAATCTCATTCAAAGGATCAACTCATCAAGAAAATAATCTTTTCCATCAAAGAATTATATTCAAGACATTGTTGAAAGAAACATCATCTTTTGGATTATATACGAAGGGACTATTCTAATGTGCCAAAACAAGATTATGTTTGTGTACAAAAACGGGTTGTGTAGAGTGTTGATATCACAAACAAGGATTATATACATCCAGAGAAGGAAGAATACGAGTAGAGACTGAGCTCTCTAGCCTTGGTGTTGGCAGGTGCAGATCGCTGCAACAAGGTGTAGGAAGGTGGAGGAAAGAAGGAGCCAATGAAGAAGCAATGACAAGGTCTTGGAAGCATATAAAGGTCTAGGGTCTGAGTCTCGGTCATGGTACTTGTTATCTGAAAGTATATAAGAAGAATTTCTCATGGGTTTTCCTCTCCAAGAGGGAGAGGTTTTGCCCTGGCTCGAAGAGCCTAATTTTGTGTCTCTTGTATTTTGGCAATTGACTTGATGAAAGACTAAATAAGCTAAGAAGAGAAGACATAAGTAAAACAAGTAAGCTCACAAGTAATTATCAAGAATTGAATTTGAATTAATCACCTTCCCTCCAAATTCTAAACATGGATTCAGAGCTAAGGTGCTAAAAGACAAGGGCTACTTAGAAAGGAGGCACTTAAGGAAGAAAGAATTAAAGTCAAGGTCAAAGTTTTATTTGAAAAGTCAAATCAATTTTCAAGGAGGATTCTCAAGCTATTTCAAGAAAGATCTTCAATCTCATTAAAAGGATCAACTCATCAAGAAAATAATCTTTTCCATCAAAGACTTATATTCAAGACATTGTTGAAAGAAACATCATCTTTTGGAGATATCCTTTATCATCAAGGACCCAAGATCACCTACATTGGAGGTTTCAATCTTAGAAGAAGCTCTTGAATTCATCTTCATCCTCATCAAGGAAGCTACAAGTCACTCTACTCAAGTAAGTATCTATGACATTATTTAAATATGTCAAGATGACTTATTGTAAAGAGAGCAACAAATTGGTTGGGTCATCAAACTTTAGTGCATGCAAGAAGAAGACAAATTTGAATCTAATTGAAGACGAAGTTATGGGCTACATCGAAGGATCTACAATTCAACTCTAAAAAGAAGATGTTCCAGCTCATGCCAAGTGCATGAAAGGAGAAAATCAGAGCCCAGAGGATTCTCATAGAATCCATTAAGGACTCACTCATTTCCTATGTATCAAAACTGAAGTTTGCAAAAGAAATATATGAGAAACTAGTGGAGCTATTCTCTGTGACTACTGCAGGAGAAGCAATCTCTTTGAGACAAGAACTATACAAAATGAAATTGTCAATAAGAATGAATCACTTCATACTTTATGAGGATTTCTAAAATAAGAGACCAACTGCAGGAACTGGGAGACGAAATCCCTAATACTAAGATGACTACCGTGGTGTTGAATGCTCTACTAGAAGAATGGGGAAAATTCACTTCAATCTTATACGAGAAGATAGATGTAATTTTCCTAATTAGCACCAGCTAATAGGAATATTCAATTTTGTTTCACTTTTTTGTTTCATGAATAAATGTGTAAGGGAGCACAATAAAAACTCCTAAAACAGTGAATAAATCAATGCCACATGTGAGCAAAGACAAATCTGGGCTATCTTAATAAAACACCCTTATGTGTGAAAGGGATTGAGTCATTTGACTAGGTCAACCATGACCAAATCAACAGTGATGTCTAGATGAAGTGAACCTCCTTGATGCACAGCGCAGTTTTAGTTGGAGGCTACACATGTGAAAGAAGCTAAAGCATTGAGATGGTTTAGGGTTTTGCAAGATCTCAATCTTATAAAAGGAAGAGCAGGACAACAAGGGAGGGGTTGTTGATTGTATGATATTTCTGAAGATTTTGTTTATTTAGACATTTCTTATTCTCTTGGCTATTTAGCAGAGAATAGTGTTGTTTAGCACTAGGTGTTCCTGATCGGGAATCCCACCTCTTCCATTGAGTAGCTCTTAGAGGAGTCTTGCATTTCTTGTCCACTATCAAGCATTTTGCCAAGCTCTTCTTCCAACTACAACGCAGATCATGTTGAGGGTTTGGTTTTCTTTGTAAGCTACAGCAAGTGGAGGCTAGATCTACTTAGATCTAGGCCATTATAGTGCCTCTTTTTAGTGGTAGAGTCTTCTATCCCCCTGGCAAGAGTGTATTGGATGATTGGAGCTCATTTTCAGATCTTGGCTTGAGGCCAACTCATGTTCTAAAGCCTACAGCACAGTCCAGCTTCCAATACTACTTTATTTGTAAGGATAAAGTTGATGGGTGTTTTGGCATACTTTTGGGAGAGAGATATCTAGTGTTGGGAATCTTCCCTCACTGTGGGGATATTACAGTGGTATCGGAGCAATCATCTTGGCACAACCTGTGCTTTTCTTGAAAATCCAATATGCCTTCAGAAGAAGAAGAGCCTCTTACTGACAGAGAGAAGAGGTATATGAAAATAAGACAGAAGAAATGTGATTACACATAAGATAAAGGAGACAAGGGTCAAACCCTTTATCTAGAAGAATGAAAGGGAAAGAGTTCTCAAAAACTCTATTCCCAACTATGCATGAGCTGAAGAATTAAATTAGGGGAATGAGGAATGAAAGACATGCAGATATTTTGGAGAGGTTTTCACATGAAGAAAGCCCCGGTTCTTCATATGATGTGTGTGAGCATTCAGCCACACAATCCGATCTACAACGTTGTAGCCTCGCTACATTCCTTGCAAGAGGAGAAGCAGAAGGAGAGACACAAAAAGTGGAGACCTTTGGTGACTATCTCCAATAATATGAATCTCAGTCTAAAATATTCAAAGAGCATCTAAGCTTCCCAGAGTTTTGTCAACTCAAAGAAGAGAGAAGATCCAGCAAAAACATGAGAATAAGAGGGTGCATGCAGCACACCTTGGGTAGAAATTTTCTACCCACATTTGATGGATCCCCTGAGAGCTCAGCCAAGTCTTGGGTAAAGAATTTGGACACATATTTTCAGCTGCATCAAGTTTCAGAAGAAGAAGCCATAAGAGTAGCAGCACTGCACCTCCAAGGTAAGGCTTATGCTTGGTGGTTATTTGAATCTTTTTCATTAAGAAATGTAAACATCTCTACTTATGCAAAGTTCACTAGGAGATTAATGAAAAGATTTGATTTTAAACCATTTGAAATATCTTTGGGTGAGCACACTAAACCCAAGAGTTTGGAACCTTTGCATGAGATGGGAAGATCCATGAAGATAACTCCATTTTAGAACATTGTTGAACGGGTTAAAGATCTGCTACCTGATTTGCCAAGGGCAAAGACCTCACTTCAGCAAGTAAATTATTTTCAAGAGGAAGACATGAGTGTTCCTTTTTCAAAAAGATACCAATAGAAAGGATCTCCTATTGATGAGGCATGCTCCATTGATGAGGAGGAGAAAGGAGAAGAGTTGAAAGGTTCCTCCAGCGCTGTGATAGCAAGAGGAGATCTATTTTTATTGGGAGATGGAGATGAAGCCATTGATTCCACTAGGAAGGCTCTTATATCTTTGCAAGAAGGCCCCAAGGATCTTATACATGAAGAGAATGAGAAGCATGTGTCTATGATGATAGACAAGGAGACAAAACCATGGAAGAAATGTGTTCCAACACTGCATTCAGTTTTAGGAACACACAATATGACAGAATAGTCTTTTTTGATCAAGACTCTTGACGCCAAGGAGATGATGGGAGTTCATGAGTTAACTACATCTAAAGAGAGCACCTTAGATTGTGAGATCTTGCAGAAGGTGGGTGAAGAAGAGAAGATGAAGGATCACAGCACTGATATGATGGGAGGTGATCCTCTATTACATGGAGAAGAAGATGGGGAATTTGCTCCACTCAAAAGCACTCTTACATATACAAGAGTGATGCCCCATTATCATGAGACTTCCACACAAAAATCAAAGATGGAATTGCGCAGTGGAAGCAATCATAAGATGTTCCGATCTGTTATTCACATGAGCATGAGCCATGAGACATCATTATCTTGTGGTGTACCACCTGGGAGACCACCTGATTCAGATTTGGTGAAAGATGTTTCATGCATTGATGCTCCTTTCATAGATCCAAGGAAGGAGGGAGAACTAGAAGACCACACTACAGCGCTAAGAGTATGGGGAAGGCTCAAGGAAAGGGAAATTATTTTTCCCTTAACATCATTATCCATTCTCTCATATCATACTGCGCTGAGAAGAGATGCTGCAAGGAGGAAGAATGATACCATCATGGAGCAAGGAAGACAATCCTTGAATGATCCAAATTTATGCAGGAACACAATAGAATAAACATATAACCATAACTACAAATATGCAGTGGAAATAACACTTCATTTCATTAATATCAAAGAACTGAAATTTGCTTACAGACAAAATGGAAATAAACTAGCTAGGGCGCTAGTAGCTATCTCTGAGAAGATATGTGACGGCTAAAGGCCTCTGAACTGAGTTACAATGAGGCTAAAGGGCCTATTTATTATTTAGAAACAATGGAAAACCCTAAACATCCAAAACCCTAACCCTAGGAGATGAAGCACCAAAACTATGGGCCCCGTTTAGGTAAACTGCTGTTTCAAATTCCCGGGGATGTAACTTTGGCATACGATCTCCGTTTGACGCTAACCATACCTCGTTAGAAAAATATATCTGAGGACTACAAATTTTGAGTGAGAAACATCAATTCATGAACCCATGTTGCTCCCGGTTTTCACAAAAAACGTTGTTTAAGGCCTCATAACGGCTCCAGAAGTTGAGGACCTGAAAAAACTGCTAAAAATAGTAATTGTGACAAAACTAAAAAACTGAAAGAGACAATGGTGGGGCCCCAAGTGGAATAGGCAGGTGATCACCAATATCCAGCTGGATCATTCCTCCCCCCTTAGGAAGCAATGGTCCCCATTGCATTAATTTCCTCCATGAGATGAGGAAACTTCTGCTGAACTTGGTCCCTAGTAAACCACTTTCCTTGGTGCAGAAGTTGGCCAGCTTTGACACCCCGATACAGTTGGATCTTCTGTTGGCGAGTGTTCTTGATTTGCATGTCCATGATACAATCTATGGTGGCCTGTTCCATGCATTCTGGGTTTAACTCTATTGGTGTGAGTTGTTCTGCAATGTCAGAGGTGTCCAGTAGAGGTGGGAAGTAATGACGAAGGCGGTCCACATTGAATACTGGGTGCAAACCAAGGAATGGTGGAATACTGAGCTCGAAGGCATTGTTCCATATAGCCTTGGTGATGGTGTACGGCCCGTATCGGAGTGGGCGAAGCTTGTGGTGGGGTCCAGTGAGGCGATCCTTTTGCAAATGTAGCCACACTTTGTCGCCCACCTGGAATTTGTGTGGCACCTGATGTTGATCATGGCGTTGCTTGTACTTAGCATTGGCTCTGTTCAATATGTCATGAACCGGTTGATGGATGTGTTGAATGCGCTCGATCAAGCTATTTTCTTTGTCAACTTCAGACTGGACATGAGCCGAATCGGCTTGAGTAGCTGCAAATGGCATGGCTACGTCAATGGGACATAGTCATTGGAATCCCAAGCCCACCTGCAAGGGGTTGTGGCCGGTTGAGCTGTGGAGAGCCCGGTTATAACTATGTTGTACATAGGGGAGGCTCTCGTCCCATGTGCGTGGATGCTTTGAATTGTACATGCGCAGAATGTGTACAATCATTCTGTTGACGACCTATGTCTGGCCATCTATTTGGGGATGGAAAGTTGTGGACTTGGTGAGCTTGGTGTCCAACATTAACCAAAGGCTAGACCAAAATGTGTTGAAGAACCTGCTACCTCGATCTGATATGATATACTGTGGGATCCCAAAGTGCACCCACACTCGTTCAAAGAAGAGTTTAGCAGTGGCTTCTGCTGTGATATTCTTCTTGCAGGCTGCCATAATGGCCATCTTCGAGAATCTGTCAACTACCACGAAAACACAGTCATTTCCATGCTTAGTAGAAGGCAGGCCCGACATGTAATCAATGGAGATGGATTCCCAAGGTCGACTAGGGGTGGGTAGCGGAGTATATAGGAATTGCTTCTTGATGGTCGGTTTGGCAATGACACAAGCAGTGCAGGATCTAATGTGCTTCCCGACATCCTTTAGAAGGCTCGGCCAATAGAAATACTTCTGCAGTACTGCTACTGTTTTCTCAACCCTGAAATGCCCAACGACTCGACTGTAGTGTGCTTCCCATATCATCTTGGCATGCTCACTTAAAGGAACACAAAGGTGTCCCAGGTGACATAAAAGTGCATCTTGGAGGTGAAAATTTGGAACTTGTGTACCCCCTGAGAGTGCCTTGTATGTGTGGCCGAATTCTGGGTCGCTCTCGTAGAGAAGCAGCCAATCAGAAGTCTCATGCCCACAGGAGTTGAGAATGGTGGTGAGTGCCACGATCGGTGGTAGGCTGAGATAGTCTGCAACATTATTGGTGCTACCCTTCTTGTACTTGATGTTCAAATGAAACTGTTGTAGATATGTTGACCACTTTTGATGGAGATCATTCTGCAACTTCCCTTGTGTCTGTATGAACTACAGGGGCCAGTGGTCTGTGTGGATGATTGTTTTCTTCCCCAAAATTTAATGCATCCATTGTCGACAAGCTTGCACATTGGAATGCATTTCTTTTCCATAAGTGGAATACTTGTGAATTGTGTTAGCCAATGTCTCACTGTGATATGCCACTGGATGTCCCTGTTGAGTAAGAACTGCCCCAATAGCATAGTCAGAGGCATCTGTCTCGATCTCAAATGCTTGTTGCAAGTCTGGCAATGTGAACACTGGGGAAGAACAGAGGCGATTTCAATTTTGTGAACGCCTTTTGTTGAGATTCCGACCAAAAGAATTTTTCTCTCGCTCCTCCCTTGGTGACTTGACTCAAGGGCCAAGTGATATGAGAGAATCGCAACACGAACCTACGGTAGAAATTAGCAAGACCCAGCAAGTTGTGGAGCTCTGTTATATTGGTTGGGGCTGGCCAATCCCGAATGACTTGGATCTTGGTTGGGTCCACATGCACCCCCCTTTCATCAATAATGTATCCCAGATATTGAACCTGGGTCATTCCAAAAGAGCACTTCTCCAAATTGGCACACAACTTGTGTTGCCGCAGTGTTTGGAGGACTTGTCGGATGTGGTGGAGGTGTTCTTCCCTGTTGGAAATACTGAGAGGGGGGTGAATTAGTATTTTTTTCCAATTGTTAAATAATTCCAGTTAGATTCTTCACAATTAAAGACAGAGAGGTGTATAATGATAATATTAAGGATTAATAAGAATTTCAATTTCCTTTCTAATAATAGTATACAATAGATAAGTGAGGGCACCAACCCTTTTAATGAAACATGCACCAACATGTTTCCAAGCACCGACTTTGACTTTGATGAGGCTCCGACCTTTAGGGCTTTGACCCTATCTACTCAAGGCACCAACCTTGTGTTTAGGAGCTCCCACTCCAAGGACACCAATCCTTCTTTGCTTGGTTTAATAGAGAATGTGAATAGTGCTTACTTGAATGTTCTTGACATATTCATCATTGTATTCTTTCTTCCAAAATTCTTCACTGACTTCATTGTCCAATGTCTTCACTTGTCCAAAACTCCAAATGTTTCATTGTCCAAAGCCTTCAAATTTTGACTTGTATTAGTCTCCAGCTATCATCATTTCAGGCTTTCAATGTTGATTGTTTACTAGCATCAACCCTTCCACAATTGTATTACTAATCTTCCACAGATCCTTCAAGACCTTTTTGGGGCCAAAGTCTTTTAGTTGGTCTGAGGCTGCAACAGGTGAGGATCCTGTAGCTTGGTCGGAGGCCTCAACTCCACAGTCCGAGATTTAGATCAGTAGCCCAATCCGAATATATCTCTGTCCTTGAACAATTACACTTCTTATCACGGTCAAGGCAATAGGTCACAGATCCGAGGTTTATCCGGAAGATATACTAAAGTTGTATAACACAGTTCTGAGCCCTTATACACACACACACACACACCACTATCTGAGCTAATTCCGAACTGCTGTAAGTATTTTCCACACCACAAATCCTTCAACAACACCACTATATGCACCACTGTTGAGCTGTTGTAGGTATTTTCTACACCACAAATCCTTCAAAAATACCATTGTATATACCACTGTCTGAGCTAGATCTAAGCTAGATCTGAGCTGTCCAAGGACATTCAAACCTTATTGCTTTCCAACGGTGAGGGTCTGTCACAGATTTATCCGAGCCCAATTCAGTGATGAGCCTTGAAGACGGGTCTGAGACAGCTACAATTCCGAGCTGTATAGATGATTAATTCAGAATTTTAACCCAGGCAAATATTTCTAAAAAGAATCCTCCTCGATGCTTCTAAGTTCACGAGTTGTGAACTTTTTATATCTCTGCAATCTCTTCTGTATTAACTCTTAATTGCTTGACCAAAATTAAAGTCTAGAAATGAAGATTTGACATTGTATTTATACGATTTTGACTTTAAAATGAAGGGACACGTATTTTTGGAGGTAGGCCGACATGAAGGACAAGGATAGGTCGGCTCACTGCTAAAGTTAATTTTTCTTGATTTAAAAATTCATATCTCATCAAACACTTGGAGTTTCCGACTAAGTGACACCTCGTTAGGAAGCTAAAATTATGCTCTAAAAGGTAGTGTAGGTTTCATAGTGAAAATATGCCTTCAAGGTAGAAATTTTTTTTTTTTTTATAACTGTCCTTGAATATTTATGTGCAGAAAGTGAAATTATGCCTCCAAGGCCATCTTCATTGTTAGGCTTATCCATCATAGGGTCATAGTCTGGCTTTTCCTTCATCAACCTGTTGCCATCAATGACAACTTAGATTAACAATCTCCCCCTTTGTCATTGGATGGCAATATTTTTCTTCTCTCCCCCTTTGACATCAATGGCAATGGGATGCGAAAGTACTCCCCCTGTCATGCTGCTCCCCCTAACATACCATTCCCCTGACATGCTGCTTGATTTAATGTGATGCAAGAGCAATGACCCCCATCTTTTGGCGAAGATACCCAAATGCTTCTCATGGAAGGGGTTTTGTAAAGATATCAACAATTTTCTCTTTTGTATTGATGTATTCCAACCTGATATTGTGTTCAGAAACTTGTTCACGAAGTAAGTGGTATTTTATTGGAATATGTTTGGTCCTCGAGTGCATCACCGGATTCTTTGAAAGACTGATGGCGCTAGTATTGTCACAAAAAATAGTAATTGGTTGCTTAGTTTCTATGTTGACATCCTTCAAGGCCTCCTTCATCCATAGAATTTGTGTACAACAATCAGCAGTAGCTATATATTCGGCTTCAGCTGTAGAAAGCAATATAGATGATTGCTTTTTGCTGAGCCAAGATACAAGACAATCTCCCATAAAGAATGCATTTCCACTGGTACTTTTTCAATCATCCACGCTTCCGGCCCAATCTACCTCGGAGTAAGCTGTCACAATAAGAGTTGAACTCTTAGGATACCAAAGACTGAAATCAATCGTTCCTTTCAAATATCTGAGAATTCTATTCACCGCTGCGAGATGGGATTTTTTATGACTTGACTGAAATCTTGCTACCATTCCTTCTGCTTGCATAATATCTGGTCTTGTAGCAGTTAAGTATAGGAGAGCTCCAATTATTGACCTGTAAAGAGTTGCATCTATGAGAGGGGTATAATCGTCTTTTCTTAATTTACAACATGTGGTCATCGGTGTGCTCATAGGTGCACAATCTTCCATCCCATATCTTTTGAGCATGTCTTTAAGATATTTCGCTTGAGATATAAACATCCCTGCAGAGGTTTGAGATATTTGTAGCCCAAGAAAGTAAGACAGCTCACCAATCATTGACATTTCGAATCTTTTGCACATATTTAGAGCAAATTCTTGGCTCATCTCATCATCATTTCTAGCAAATATTAGATCATCAACGTATACAAGAGTGATCAAAAGTTTTTCCTTGTCCATCTTCATGTAGAGGTTGCTACCAGCTACTCCCTTTTTGAAACCTTCTTGTAGCAGATAGTGATCCAACTTTTCATACCATGTTCCAGGGGCTTGTTTTAATCCATACAAGGCCTTTTTTAGCTTGCATACAAAGTCCTTCCCTTCGGCAAGATCAAATCCTTCTGGTTGCTCCATGTAAACTTCTTCCTTAAGATCTACATTCAGGAATGTTGATTTTACATCCATTTGATAAACCTTGAATCCTTTTGAGAAAGTAAATGCTAAAAACATTCTTATGGCTTCCATTCGAGCTACTGGTGCAAAGGTTTCTTCGAAGTCAATTCCTTCGATTTACGAGTATCCTTTGCAGACAAGTCTGGCTTTATTTCTAATGATTTTTCCATCTTCATTCATCTTGTTTTTGAATACCCATTTTGTTCCAATTATATTTTTATCTTTTGGGCGAGGTACCAATTCCCAAGTCTCATTTTTTTTTCGATTTGAGACATTTCTTCTTCCATGGCCTTTATCCAATAAGGATCTTTGCTTGCTTGAGAAAAATTTTCAGGTTCTATTAAAGATAATAGAGCCACATCATATTTTCTTGGGGTGCTTATCATCCTTCTTCGAGTTTGGATTCCTTCATCTATATTTTCGATGACTTGTTCTTCCGGATGATATCTCTAAACAAACTTGATCTTGGAGGGAGTTTGTGAAGATTCACTTTGAGGTTCTTCATTCTCCTCTTCTTTTTCAGGTTCTTCTTCTCCACTTTGTTCAAAGAAAGGCTCGACTTCATGATCCTCAATTCTTTTTTCTGGAAGGCCTTCATCAATCTTCACATCAATGCTTTCCACTATTCTTCGTAGACGATTGTTGTAACATTTGTAGTCTTTGCTCCTAGTGGAGTATCCAAGAAATATTCCTTCGTCAACTCTAGATTCAAATTTACCTGGTGAGTCATCATTTATTTTTATGAAACATTTGCTTCCAAAAACCATGAAATATTTTACTGAAGCAAGTCTTCCTTTCCATAATTCATAAGGAGTCTTTTCATTATTAGGTATTAGTTGAGTTCGATTTAAGGTATAAACTGTGGTGCCAACTGCTTCTCTCCAAAATTTTGGTTGCAGACCAGCTGCTAGTAGCATTATCCTTACCATTCTTGAATGGTTCGGTTCCTTCTTTCAACTACTCCATTTTGTTGGGGTGTCCTAGCAATAGAGAGTTCTCTTTCAATTCCATGCTCTTTACAGAATTCATCAAATTTTTTTGAGGTGAATTCTCCTCCTCTATCCGTTCTAAGACATTTAATCTTAGAATCTTTCTCATTCTCAATGAGAGCCTTAATATTATTAAAACATTCAAATGCTTCAGATTTATATTTTATGAAATATATCCACATCATTCTAGTATAGTCATCAACAAATAGAGCAAAGTACCTTTCACCTTGAAGAGCGGGAGTTCTAGTTGGCCCACACAAGTCTGCATGAATGATTTCCAGAGGTTTTGTTGTTCAGAACTCCTTATTTTTGTGGCTAGTTCTGGTTTTCTTTCCATGTTGGCATGGGCCACATACAACTTGATTTGGTTCACACATTTTTGAAATATCCCTTACTGCATTAATTTTGCTGATGTTGACTAGGTTATCAAAACTTGTATGCCTCAACCGCTTGTGCCATAACCAACTTTCATCTGTTTGACTTAAGTAACATTTATCTTCTTGGATTCTACTAAGAATATAAACATTATCTAGTGTTCTTACTCCTTTCACCACAAGTTCTCCCAAGGATGAGTCTCTTATTTCACAATTTTTTGTACTAAAGACAACATTATGTCCTTGGTCACAAATCTGGCTAACACTTAAGAGATTGTGTTTGAGCCCTTCTACTAGCAAGGTATTTTGAGCCTTTCCTAGTCCATTGATAAGGGTAGCAGTTCCTTTTCCAATGATTTTAGCGGATCCACTTCCAAAGGATACATTTCCATTTTTCTTGTTTAATGAGATGAACTTCTTTTGGTCACCTGTCATATGTCTTGAGCATCCACTATCCACAAACCAATGATTTTCTTCACTATGAGCACATAGAGTTAGGCCACATTTATCAGTTTTGAGATTTACGTTTTTAGCTTTCTCCCTTTTGAGAGGGAAATTTTGTTCATTATGATCATAATTATCACATAATGAGCAAGACGGATCAAACTTAGCCAAAGGATCAAAGGAATTGTAAGTTTTGATTTTTCCTTGCTCTTTAGGACCACGTAGTTGGTTTGTTTGATCATTCAATCTTGGTGCTTCATTCTTATGAGCCTTGCAATGCTTAGCTTGATGCCCAAAATTTTTACAATTGTAACAATGCCCAAGAAAAATAGTTTAATACCTGTTGTAGTATCCATAGCTTGAACCAACATTCTTCCTTGGAGTTGCTCTTTCTTCAATTCTTGGTTTTGAGATGGGACTTTGCTCCTAACGAGATGACTTTTCTTCTTTTGGATGGCAAGAGAGTGCATCAACATAACTTCTCGCATTATTCTTTGTACTTGATGATTCTCTTTCGAAACCAATTCCAGACTTGTCATGTTGAGTTTTTTGAGTATTGAGAATGTTGTAAAGAGCTAGAGAGCTTTGCCAACTCCTTTTAACTTGCTCTAATTCCTTTCTTAGAGATATTATTTCAGCTTCACGTTTTTCACAGATATCATCCTTCTCTTTTAGCTTAATGTTCAAGAAGTCTTCCCTTCTTTTTGCTTCCTCTCTTTCTATTTTGAGAGAAATTATCTTCTTTTGTAGATTCTCATTTTCTTCAATGGCACTCATTAGCAAACTATCCATGTTTCTTTCATCTTCTAATTCTGAGTCATCATCATTTGTAAATTCCATGAATAACGTTTCTTTGCTTCCAACATAATCACTTTCTTCATCTGATTCATCATCACTTTCTTTGTAATGACGCACATTTCTAGTTTATTTCTTTTTTATGATTACAAATTCATATTCATCAGACTCATCTTGTTTGGAGAAGAATTTCTTCTTATTAAACCCTTTCTTTTTGTACATCATTCTTTTAGAGTCCTTTTCATCATCACTATCATGTTTATAAGGACATTTTGCAGCATAATAACCTATTCTTCCACAATTGAAACATATAAGAGGGTACTTACCTTTTAGCTTAGATCCCCTTTTTAGTCTTCGTACAAATTGAGCTAACTCATTTTCAGTGTCAGATTCATCATTGTTGCAATTCCATCCTTTTCCTTCTTTTGTAGATCTTGAGGCTTTGAAAGCTGCTTCTTTGAAATTTGGGCTCCCTTTCCTCATCTCATAGGCAATAAGAAATCCATGAAGTTCATCCATCTTGAGTGTATCTAGGTCCTTCATTTATTCTATGGCACTTACATTGGAGTCAAATCTGTCAGGAAGCGATCTCAGGATTTTTGAACAATGGTGCTTTCTTCAATATTTTCTCCTCGTCCTTTAAGAGAGTTAACTAATTCAGCTACTCAAAGGAAGTATGATGCAATATCTTCTTCATCATCCATTTTCAGACTCTCGAATTGTCTTCTATAGGTTTTAAGCTTTGCCTTCTTAACTTTGGAGTCCCCATTATATAGAGAAACCAACTTATCCCATACTTCTTTGGCTTAGTCACAATCCATGACTTTCGTAAATTCGGAATCGATAATTCCATTAGTGATGGAATTTAAAGCTTTGGCATTAGTAATGTAGGCTCTTCTTTCATCTTGATCAGTTGGAATACTAGCGGGAGCTTTGTACCCATCCAAAACATAGTTCCATACTTCAGGACCAAGAGACATTAGATAGTAGGACATCCTCTTTTTCCAAAAACTAAAGTTTGTTCTATCAAAGATAGGCAGTTTCCCCGTTGCTTCCATGTTCTTCATTGTGCCTAAGAATCCTTCTTCCCGCTGTTAGGCTGATAATGAAGAAGTTGGCTCTGAAACCAATTGTTGGAAATATTGAGAGGGGGGTGAATCAGTATTTCTTTCCAATTGTTAATTAATGCCAGTTAGATTCTTCACAATTAAAGACAGATAGATGTATAATGATAATATTAAGGATAAATAAGAATTTCAATTTCCTTTCTAATAATAGTATACAATAGATAAGTAAGGGCACCAACCCTTTTAATGAAACAGACACCAACCTATTGCCAAGCACCGACTTGGACTTTGATGAGGCTCCGACCTCTAGGGCTTTGACCCTATCTGCTCAAGGCACCAAACTTGTGTTTAGGAGCTCCTACTCCAAGGACACCAATCCTTCTTTTCTTGGTTTAATAGAGAATGTGAATAGTGCTTACTTGAATGTTCTTGACATATTCATCACTGTATTCTTTCTTCCAAAATTCTTCACTGACTTCACTGTCCAATGTCTTCACTTGTCCAAAACTCCAAATGTTCCATTGTCCAAAGCCTTCAAATTTTGACTTGTATTAGTCTCCAGCTATCATCATTTCAGGCTTTCAATGTTCACTGTTTACTAGCATCAACCCTTCCACAATTGTATTACTAATCTTCCATAGATCCTTCAAGACCTTTTCCGGGACAAAGTCTTGTAGTTGGTCTGAGGCTACAATAGGTGAGGATCCTATGGCTTGGTCTGAGGTCCCAACTCCACAGTCCGAGATTTATATTAGTAGCCCAGTCCGAATATATCTATGTCCTTCAACAATTACACTTCTTATCACGGTAAAAGCAATAGGTCACAGATCCAAGGTTTATCGGGAAGAGATACTGAAGTTGTATAACACAGTTCTGAGCCCTTATATACACACACACACACCACTGTCCGAGCTAGTTCCAAACTACTGTAAGTATTTTCCACACCACATATCCTTCAACAACACCACTGTCGAGCTATTGTAGGTATTTTCTACACCACAAATCCTTCAAAAACACCACTGTATATACCACTGTCCGAGCTAGATCTGAGTTGTCCAAGGATGTTCAAATCTTATTGCTTTCCAACAGTGAGGGTCTGTCACAGATTTATCCGAGCTGCAGTTTAGTGATGAGCCTTGAAGACAGGTCTGACACAGCTACAAGTCCAAGCTGTATAGATGATTAATTTAGAATTTTAACCCAGGAAAATAATTTTTAAAAGAATCCTCCTCAGTGCTTCTAAGTTCACGAGTTGTGAACTTTTTATGTCTCTGCAATTTCTTCTATATTAACTCTGAATTGCTTGACCAAAATTAAAGTCTAGAAATGAAGGTTTGATGTTGTATTTATACGATTTTGACTTTAAAATGAATGGACACATATTTTTGGAGGTAGGCCGACATGAAGGACAAGGATAGGTCAGCTCACTGCTAAAGTTAATTTTTCTTGATTTAAAAATTCATATCTCATCAACTGCTTGGAGTTTTCAGCTAAGTGAGAGCTCGTTAGAAAGCTAAAATTATGCTCTAAAAGGTAGTGTAGGTGTCAGTGTGAAATTCTGCCTTCAAGGTAGCAAAAATTATTTTTCTTTATAACTATCCTTGAATATTTATGTGCAGAAAGTGAAATTCTACTTCCAAGGTCATCTTCATTGTTAGGCTTATCCATCATAGGGTCATATTTTGGCTTCTCCTTCATCAACCTGTTGCCATCAATGACAACTTAGATTAACATTCCCAAGTATGGCTGAAGATCAAAATGTTATCCAAGTACACAACTACAAATGAGTTGGTGAATGGCCGCAAGATGTTGTCCATCAACCTCATGAAGGTTGCAGGAGCATTTGTCAACCCAAAAGGCATGACCAGCCATTCGAAAAGGCCTTTCTTGGCTTTGAAGGCAGCCTTCCACAAATCGGAGGGTTTGATTGGTACCTAGTGATACCCAGACTTCAAGTCGATCTTGCTGAAATATTTTGCCCGTTTGAGTTGGTCCAGAAGGTCATCAATCTGCGAGATCGAGTACCTATTCCGAAGAGTGATCTTGTTCAGTGCCTGATAGTCAATACAGAGTCCCCACGTCCCATCCTTCTTTTGTACCAACATGATCGGGCTCCCAAAGGGCGATGAAATTGGTCGGATGTGAACTTTCTGCAGCAGCTCCTGAATCTGCCTCTTGATTTCATTGTTCTCCAGAAAAGAGCGTCGATAGATCGGTCCATAAAGTAGCGACGCACCTAGAGTCAGATCAATCGGGTGCTTGACCTGACAATGCAGAGGAACCCCTATGGGTGAGGTGAAGATGTCCCCGTACTCCTCCACAACCTTATCCATTTGTTTTTTTCATGCAGAGGAGCCATGTCTGGAGGTCGTGGCCACAGTCTTCTTCTTGCCCTGGGGGCAGATCATCAGGAAAATGAATTTCCTGGTTTGGGAAATGAGCTTACTGCATTGTTTTCCAGTAACCAAAGAGATAGCGGCAGGAGGTGGTACCTCTGGTATCCTGTACAACTTATTTCCCAAAGTAACAATAACAGCGTGAGGCCGAGACTCATACACAGCATGACGCTTCCACAAGTATGGTTGTCCTAATAATACATCAGAAACATCAATAGGAGAAATGTCACATAATACCTCATTCATGAAGGCATTCTCAGGAAGGCGGCCATGTGCTGCATTTGACGCGGGGAATCTCGTCCTTGGTGAAGCCACATTAGTGTATGGATGTGGGTGAGTTGTGGTGGAGAAAGCCCAAGCTTGCTTCACGGCATCCTGGCGGGAGAATGAAGTTATTTTGGCTCCCATTGTCGACGATGAGTGCTGCTGTGGAGCCCTTTGTTGAAGATGGCAACAAGAAACAGTGAAGGAGGCATCCTGAAACATCTTTCCTGATCCTAGTTGGAAAGTGATCACCAAAACTAGGTGGGGGCCACACAATTGATTTTTGTCGCAAAGTCTATTTTTAGACTATGTCTATTTTTAGACATATGGATCATGGTCTATGAGTTGCAGGATGCTATTTATGGATGATTGGTCAAGTTGGTAAAAATAGATGGACCTCTATTTTTAGACATGTGGTGGAATCTATTTTTAGACTGCCAGTCTAAAAATAGATCAGTCAAATATTATTAGCTCTTAATAATACTTAGACTATAAACATTATCCTATTCTCTTGGCGCACTTCAGTTCGAGCTACGGAAGTGGCACATGTATCTGACAGAAGGAATTACGCTATTCCTAGGGTTTAGTGGAGCTATTGCATGGTTGACTTCGGTTAGAACTCATGTGACAGAGTTTGGTGGAGTTGATGAGACAGTTAATGGAGTTGTGTTCAGTTTAACTTAGTTGAGCTAGTTGTATCTAGTCTAACTGATTGATACAATTAGTGAGAGTGGTGTGAATTAATTATTAATTAATTCACTAATTATTAACTCATAAATCAACTAAAGAATACATCAGTGAACTGCAATGCATGGACAGTTCAGTGGAGACCAGTGTTAGAGGTGGGTGAAAGGGTGAGTGTGACTATCAGTGTGACTATACTGGTGCATGAGATTTGCACACACATTGATTGAGATTGCTAATGAGGATTGCACAGTATAAGCCAAGGGGATTTGAACTTGAATCTCATTCTTTTCCATATTGGATTGCGCAGTAGAGGCAGGCAGACAGGTGGAAGAGATTTGAACTTGTGACTTGTTCATATCTCCGCTAGTTTGTGTGTAGCATGTGAGATAGTCTTGTTGTGAGGAGCTTTGTCTTATGTATTTACATATTTCTCTATCATTATAATATACGAATGGTTGGGGTTTTCGGTATAGCTTAAACCATTACATACGCATGTTATATGTGTGCTTGATTATGTTTTAATGTGCGCATGCAACTGCTTCTATTTCCACAAATTGATGATCAATTGTAGAAGAGGTTATGTATTATGCATGAAGCTCAAATAGTGTGTAATCAGGATAATCTCGATGAATAATTCATCTATTATTCAAAATTTCTACATTACCCACATCTGTGAGTGGAAGAGACGTTCCTCCTCCTTTGGATCTTCTGGTTCCTCCTTCTGGATCTTCGTAGTGGCAACAATGGCGTTGGGCTCCGCATCAATAATCGGTTTCCCTTTTTCATTCCCATTGTCAAGTTCTGATTCAGAGTCGGAGCATGCATCTGACTCACAAGCCCTCATCTCGACCACCAGCGACTGCTTGGCCCGACACTCACTTGTGTTGTGAGTGGAGCTCTTGTGGAACTCACACCACTTTCCCATGTCCTTATTTGGCTTTGCAATGTTGTTCTTTGCTTGTGGCTTTGACATGTTGTCTTGAGCTACCATGCCTTGGCTATGTCCTTTGTTCTGCAATTTGGGAGCACCTTTCCCTTGCTTTTGATTCATAGATCCAAAGTCTCGCTTCTTCTGTTTGAATTTTTGCTCAATCTTGGCAGCATATCGGTATGTTGTACCAAGCGAGGAGATGTTGAGGAACTCCATTTCCTCCTGAATGTATCTGTGCAGACAACTGCGATACTTTAGCACCAGATGTTTCTCTGAATCTTTGATACCCAACTTTGTGTGCAGGGTATGGAACAGATTCGTCAGCTCATGCACATCTTGATCCCTTTATTGTCGCAGTGTGGTCCATTGTATGTACTTGTCCTCATAGCTCCCCAAGGGATATTATTGTTCCTTAATGGCGTCTCGGAAAGAATTCCAAGTGGGTACGTCCGAGAACAGAGAGAGTTTTGTCTCGTCCTTTTTCTCACAGTAGGTTTCCCACCAGTCCTTGACATGGGGGGTAGCTTTGAGGAGTGAAAAAATAATCTTCTCCTGGTCAGAAAAGTCATGAACCAAGAAATATCCTTCTAATAGATTCAACCATCTATCTATAGCATCTGCATCTATTTGACCCTCAAATATGGGAATGTCGAAATTTACTTGTACCTTAAAGGGAGTCGCACCTCCAGAGTGGTTGTTGGATGCAGATGCGCTGTCGGTGGGCAGTCATTGAAGGATCTGGGCAAAATTATCCATCATCGCGTTCCTTTGTTTTTCAAGGGCCTCCTCGAGCAATATTTTGATAGGATCTCCTACTCCCTCATCTTTCTTTTCGTCCCCCGTGGGCATCCGTTGGGGTTTGCGAGACTGATCTTGCAAAGGTTCCACCAGATCGAACCCTAACTCCTTATACCCCGACCTCGTTGGGGACATGCAAAGAAGGATCGAGAAAAAGCAGACTGCTCTGATCTCACTGATCTAGATTTATGCAGGAACGCAATAGAATAAACATATAACCATAAATACAAAGATGCAACGGAAATAACACTTCATTTCATTAATATCAAAGAACTGAAATTTTCTTATAGACAAAATGGAAATAAACTAGCTAGGGTGCTAGTAGCTATCTCTGAGAAGAGATGTAGCGGCTACAAGCCTCTGAACTGAGTTACAATGATGCTCAAGGGCCTATTTATTATTTAGAAACAATGGAAAACCTTAAACATCCAAAACCCTAACCCTAGGATATGAAGCGCCAAAACTATGGGCCCTGTTTGGGTAAATTGGTGTTTCAACTTCCCGGGGACGTAACTTTGGCATACGATCTTCGTTTGACGCGAACCATACCTCGTTAGAAATATCTATCCGAGGACAACAAATTTTGAGGATGTTTCTCTCGATGCTCTCAAAAAATGTCGTTTAGGGCCTCAAAACGGCTCCAGAAGTTCAAGACCTGAAAAACTACTAAAAATAGTAAGTTGTGCCAAAAGTGAAAACTGAAAAAGACAATGGTGGGGCCCTAAGTGGAATAGGTGAGTGACCACCAATATCCACCTAGATCATTGAATTAATGGAAAAACTTGTTTGGAAAACACTCTTCCATACATGATGAGAGATGGTGGTCACATATGCACACTTTGGCAAAACCAAGGAGGTTTTGGATAGATGATAGCCCTCCATGGGATGCTCACTTCCAAGAACTTCCATTTTCTTTTGAGCATGTGCATATGCGAGAAGAGCAGCAAGGAAGGAATGGAAACCTTCCACCTTATACCTTTGGCATGGGAGATGCCAAGGAAGAGAAAAATGGGAGGCATGACCTTCCAACATACACCTTTGACATAGGGAATTTCAAGGAGGAGAGCAGCAACATGGCAGACAGTTCAGATGACACATTATCAGCGCTGTCATTGTTGGGCACATTAGATCCATATTGGAAATCCCAACTGTTTGTGGAATATTCCAAGGATCTTCACACTTGCATGATTCTTGATGACTTGCTACATGATGAGAGCTATGCGATCTTAGATGGAGTCATCTATAATCAAGGTAGGATCTTCTTGTCTAGAGCCTCCAAGCTCAAGGAGAGGTTACTACAAAGGGCTTATGAAGAGTTCTATTTCAGCCACACATATTCTATGAAGCTCAACAACATCATCTTGAGGAGCTACTATTGGGAGGGCTTTGAAAAGGAATTATATCAGCATTGTCAAAGATGCATGAACCTTATGGAGATGGATCAGCAACGTGACTCTATGAGAGAGTTAAATCAGCCCTCTCTTTCTCTTTTTGAGGGAGAGAATAGATTTATGAACCACTCCATTGATAGGAGGAGGATTGTGGGGGAAGAACATGCTCTTGTTACACATGTTTTATATTCTGATTTCATGCATTCTTACACCATATTTTTGCAGGCCATGGCTCCAAGGAGGAGTATTATATCAAGGCCAAGATATAATATTGGACCATCATGTAAGCCTCATGGCCAAGATATAATATTGGACCATCATGGAGCAAGGAAGGCAATCCTTGAATCAGGGGACAAACTTGTTTGGAAAGCACTCTTCCATACATGATGAGAGATGGTGGTCACATATGCACACTTTGGCAAAACCAAGGAGGGTTTGGATAGATAATAGCCTTCCATGGGAGACTAACTTCATGTATGGAACATGCTCTTGTTTCACATGTTTTATATTCTGATTTCATGTATTCTTACACCATATTTTTGCAGGCCATGGCTCCAAGGAGGAGTATTATATCTTGTAAGCCTCATGGCCAATATCGGGCCACAAAAATTTCTGAATTTGGCCACTCCCTTGGAAGGAAAAGGGAGATTTTGCAACATGATGGGTGCTTTCCCAAGGCACCAAATATATCTCACACTTTCAGCTATGGTGAGATGGTGTGGACAGCGAGTGGTGGGAAAACCACTTACCACATCTAGATCTGATGCAGGCAGGAGATGCTTTGCGCTAGTTCCACATGTGGGAGTATGACCCACCTCCATATGCAGAAATTTCTGTTTGTATATAAAATTTTTTGATCCCCTATATGGATGATGTACTTGTACTTTTTATGGGGATGTATGGAGGAAGGAGGGAAGGTATGCATGTGCCCTATGGGATGGCTACTCCCCATGTACTTTATGTTTCATATTTCAGGGAGAACATTGGGCAAACCATGTTTGTTTCATATGATCTATTATCTCCTTATGGGATGGGCTATTTGCATCTCATGAGAACTTTGGAGGAGCAAGTCATGGATTGGTGGTTTGGTGAACACTTGTCTTATGGAGGAAGCTTAACCCATGTTGGTGTCACCAAGGAAGGAGGAGAAGAGTTGCAGCACTCACCTTATCAGTTGCTTGAGACAAGCAACATTTTGGAGGGGAGGACTGTAATAATCTTAATTAGCCCCAACTAATAGGATAATTCAATTTTGTTTCACTTTTCTGTTTCATGAATAGATGTGTAACGGAGGACAATAAAAACTCCTAAAACAGTGGATAAATCAATGTCACATGTGAACAAAGACAAATCTGGGCTATCTTAATAAAACACCCTTATGTGTGAAAGGGATTGAGTCATTTGACTGGGTCAACCATGACCAAATAAATAGCGTTGTCTAGATGAAGTGAACCTCCTTGATGCACAGCGTAGTTTTAGTTGGAGGCTACACATGTGAAAGAAGCTAAATCATTGAGATGGTTTAGGGTTTTGCAAGATCTCAATCTTATAAAAGGAAGAGGAGGACAACAAGGGAGGGGTTGTTGATTGTATGATATCTCTGAATATATTTTCTATTTAGACATATATCATTCTCTTAGCTGTTTAGCATAGAATAGTGTTGTTTAGCACTGGGTGTTCCTGATCGGCAATCCCACCTCTTCCATTGAGTAGCTCTTGGAGGAGTCTTGTACATATTGTCCACTATCAGGCATTTGGCCAAGCTTCATCTTCCAATTACAACACAGATCCTGTTGAGGGATTGGTTGTCCTTGTAAGCTGCAGCAAGTGGAGGCTAGATCTACTCATATCTAGGCCATTCTAGTGCCTCATTTCAGTGGGAAAGCTTTCTATCCCATAGGCAAGAGAGTATTAGCTGATTAGAGCTTCAAATCTACATCTTGGTATCAGGCCAAACTGTCCATCAAGTCTACAGCGCAGTTTATCTTCCAGGACTACATTACCTACAAAGAGTTAAGTTGCGGGGTGTTTTGGAAACTTTTGAGGAGTGATCTCTAGTGTTGGGGATCTACCCTTCACTGTGGTGATCCATGGATTTCTGATATATTTCATGTCATATTCAAATCTTATATGAATACTCCTGTATCTGCTTCAGAAATTTTGAATACATCTGCAGATCTGCTGCATAAAATCTCAGTTGTACTCCATGTGCTTCATGTATTGCTCAAATCCGCAAGGGGTACATAAAGTAGAGACTCTATAGTGTATGGATCTATCATAGATCTGCCTGTTCATGCATTATTTTGTCCTGGATCTAAGTTGTAATCTATAGCTGCTGTATGCTCAATAAAATAACGTTGTCAAGCCTTTTGCAATGAATATATGTGTTGCAGCGCCTCTTTTTGAGGGTTTTCTTCTATCTCTTGTTATACATTGTGTGGGCCTCACTGTAAATCTAATTTGCTGATGTATAAGTAAATATTGAGTCTCCATGTTGGCCTCCTACTATTGTTTAGCTAAACTGCGTTATTCCTGAAGCAGTATTGTTTTGTATTGTTGCTTGTTCCCTTTTGGGGATATTACAATAGAAGCAACACCATTCCACGATCTATGGTCTCGATGTAAAATAGTGGAAACAAGATTAAAATCCAAAGCTGATACAGGATTAGGAGAAGGGAATCAAGCCTTTGCAACCGTATCCAAGAAGAAAGAAAGATTCAAAAAATTTGGTCCTCAGAATAAAAGAAGAAATATGGACAAAGTATGATGTTTTAGATGTAATGAACTTGAGCATTATAAAAGAGAATGTCCTCAATCTAGAAAGGACAAGAGGAAAAAGGAAGAAGCCCATGTCATAGATATAAGGGAAGAACCTGATATAAAGAAATCTAAGAAAGAAGTGAGAGATCTCTATTATGATTGAGTTCATCTTCCTCTTTAAGTGATTTCCCTTGGTTGTAAAATAGTATGACGAGAAGCAATGTATATTAATAGCATCATGATAGAAGCATGGTAGGAGCTCTTGATGAAATAGCTCCTGGAAAACCTTACTGATAAACAACATTGATGGAAGGCAGTCATCAAGATCAAGGGTCATCATGGAAAGATGCGCTGACATTTTCTAATGGAGTTCTCTTTGGATTCACTGATTAGAAAGAAAGAAGAAAGGTTTCATAGAGAATTCTATGCTACATATTTTTGGGATTAGGATGTGACGATATATCGATGAAAGCAGGTCAATGAAATCAAGTTCGTCATTCTAGTAAAATTGCTACTGGATGACTCAAAGGAAAATGGTATATATATTTATATGCTGACACTGGATGTTGTGAAGTCATGTCATATGGTTGCGGGTAATGAACTTCTATCTTTAGAAGAATGATCAGAGAAAGGAGGATCTCTTCCTTTACACAAGTTGTCATTATCAGATGAAATCAACATAATATGTCCTCATGTGGAATATGAGGTGGTTGTATACAAACAAGGAACTGGAAATTGGAAGTTCTCGGGAATGAATGTTAAAATTTGGGTACCAGAGGACAAGTGGTTCCCTAAGGCTTTGATCTTTGGCCTAGGGAAAAGTGTCCAAATGTATGGTGTACTTTTCTCCCAAAGTAACTTTATAAGTGACATAGTCAAATCTAATTTTAAAGTGACATTATAAGTGGTAAAGTTACAATCTAATTTTAAAGTGACCTTATTAAAGTCAATGAAAAATTAGAAAGTGAAAAGTGACTATGGAAATAAAAGGCTAAGTGGGTCTTTAAAGTGGGATGAATTAAAAATTAGAAAGTGAGAATTAAATGTACACTTATTCTTAGCCCTTGATCTAAAGCTATCTCAACCATTAGATTTAGGGATTCCCCAAAAGTCACTTAGGGTTAGGGTAAAAGGAAAAAAGAAGAGAAAAGGTCATTCATTCTTTTCATGAGTAGATTGAGAGAAGGAGCAAGAGAGAGCAGGGAGAAGAAGAAGAGCCGAACCTTGGCACAAAACCCAAGGCATTTATTTTAGTAGTCCGTACAGTAGTTTAGAGGCACAATTTTCGAAGCAAATTGGCATGAAAATCGAGGAGAGAGAATGTAGAATTTATTATAGCAGTTGAGGCACGATTTTTTAGGACTATCTAATTGTTTTTTAGGAACATAAATCAAGGTAGCGTTCAACGCTTTTCTGGGCACGAATTTCGAGAAATATGTATAGCTAGGTATGCGACAAATTTCAAGGCAGTCTGTACAACTGTTCCAGCACATTTTTCTAGGTTGTCCATACAGCATTTAATGTTTTAATTTTGCAGTAAAATTTCAGTTGTATTGTTGGCATGTTTTCCGAGGTGGTGGCTAAGCATGAAATTCGAGATAAGTAAATTTGGGGTTGCTAGTAATTTTCTATGTATTTTTGTTTCACTGTAAAAGCATTTTTCAGAAATAAAGAAAAGCTCTCAAACTGGTTTTCCCCAAGAGTTGTAAGGGGTTTTTCCAAGGTCACATTGACCAAAAATCATAGTGTTATTTTTCCGTGGTTGTAATATTTTTCTGTGTTTTTATTTCTGCATTTCCAGCTCTTGTGAAATTTCCAAATTTGTATTTTCGGAAATTTATATCATTTCCATAATTTTGAATGTATGATTATGGGAATAAACATTTAACTATATGGGATTGATAAGGTGAAACTGAAAATCGGAGTGTGGTCCAAATTTCTACATAGTATCAAGAGCTTGGGTGGCTGAAAAGAGTAGTTTGGGACAGCAAGTGAAAAATTACAGCAAGCTGATTTTTTACACAGAAAACTGAACCTTTACCATAGTTTTGAAATTTTCAATTTGTTAGGACAGCAAACATGTCTTTGGGCTTGAAAGTTGAGGATAGGTTGGATGGGCAAAGAAACTATAGTGCATGGAGGGAGAGAATCCAGAGCATCTTTGAGGAGGCAGAAGTATGGGGCATAATGGTTCACACCACACAGCGCCCAGTAGCACTACTGGATGACCTTGTTCAGTTGGCATAGTTTAACAAGAAGAATGTTAAGGGAAAAACACTGATTTTGGATGGTGTTAAAGATCATGTCATTCCTCATGTGAGAGGAAAGACATATGAACATGAGATGTGGACAACCTTGACCAATCTTTACCAAAGCACCAATGAAAACAAAAAAATGGTCCCAAGGGAGAAGCTGAAGGCCATTAAAATAGCTAAGACTAATAGTGCTACAACATACCTCACAAAGATCACTTCTGTGAGAGATAAGTTGGCAGTTGTTGGAAAGATCATTCCACCCACTGAGTTGGTGCAGATTACATTGAATGGTCTTCCCAAGACTTGGGAGATTTTTTTGGATGGGATTGTTGCACAGGAGAACCTTCCCAACTGGGAGAGGTTGTGAGATATGCATTCAAAATGATATAAGAAAGAACCATCTTGGGGTAGCCAAATAGGTGGAGGAGGATGACAATGTAGCATTTTTAGCAAGAGGCAAGAAGGGCAAAGGAAAGAAGCAAGCTTCCACAAGTGGTGGTGGGGGAAAAGGCAACGGTAAAGGTAAGCAGGTAAACAAGGAGAATGACTATTCCAAAGTCGAATGTTGGAATTGTCAGATGTTGGGACACTATGCAGTTGTGTGTCCGGAGAAGAAGAACAAGAAGGGAAAGGACAAGGTCATGGCAGCTTCTGCAGAGATAGAGGACTTCTCAGAGAGGTTTGACCGAGAGTTTGGGTTCATAGCTTGTGAGTCCACTAGTGCAGGATCATAGGTTCAGAGGGAGTGTGCACTTCCCTCCACTAGCGGAGCATCTTCAGGTATTTGGTATGTTGACAGGTGGGCTTCTCATCATATGACAGGAGTCCGGGAGTACTTCTCAGAGCTTTCAGAGAGTGGCACTGATATAGAGGTAGTACTCGAAGATGACAACATTGTTAGAGCAGTCGGTGTGGGGACATTGACATTTGATAGGGAACCCAAACCTCCCTTGAAAGTGTCGGATGTTCTATATGTGCCACGAATGAAGAAGAACCTTATATATGTTTCAGCATTGGAGGACAGAGGGTATGAGGTGTTGTTCAAGAGACGGCAAGTGCTTATATATCCTAGTGGCACTCCAGCTAATTCAGCTAGAGTAATTGGTGTGCGCCATGCCAAGGTGTACAAGTTCTCATTCTAGCCCCTGATGGCATTGAGTAGCAGTACCAATAGCAGATCTAGCATTTGAGAGTTGTGCGAAATTTGGCACCACGGGATGGGGCACATGTATCATGGGGCCTTGAGAACATTGCGGGAGATCACCACAGGTGTGCCAGATTTCAATTCTGATCACCTTGATACATGCAGAGGATGTGTTTGTTATGAGGAAGTTTTCCAAATCCCCTTTCCCAGCAGTGACAGCAAAGTGACAGGGATTCTTGGCTTGCTTCATACCAATGTGAGTGGTCGGATGTCTCATGTATCCTTGAGTGGCTATGAGTACTATGTTTTATTCATTGATGATCACTCCAAGAAGACCACGATTTATTTCTTGAAGACCAAGAGTGAGGTCTTCAAGCAGTTTCAAGAGTTTAAAGCTCTTGTGGAGACCCAGACAGGTCAAAAGATCAAGGTCCTCAAGTCAGACAATGGAGGGGAGTATACCCTTGGTGAGTTTGTTGATTATTGTGCCGAGGCAGGCATCAGGAGAGAGTTCACAGTTCCTTACAACCCCCAATATAACCGGGTTGTGGAGAGGAAGAACATATCCATCGTTGGGGTTGTCAAAGCCATGCTTCATGATTAGAGGTTACCTTTATTTTTGTGGGTAGAGGCATGCAACACTATTGTGTACTTGCAAAACAGGATTCCACATCATGCCTTGGGGAATGTGACTCCAGAGGAGGCTTTTTCTGGGAAGAAGCCTGATGTTGGGCACTTTCATATCTTTGGGTGCCTTACATATTCCTTGTCCCCAAGGAGAAGAGAACCAACCTAGAACCTACTGTAGACAAGGGCATCTTTGTGGGTTATAGCGAGACCTCGAAAGCTTATCGGATTTACATTCCTATGAAGAGGAAAGTTGTTGTCAGGCGGGATGCGAAGTTCGAGGAGGATAGGGCTTTCAGGAGGTCACGGGAGTTAGAGTATCTGGATTCACTAGACCCTCAGGAGCATCTGAGTCAATCACAAGGATCCAATGGACAGGGATCAGGAGGTACATCAATTACTGTGACAGGTCCATCAGTGAGTAGTGGCTCTCAGAGTCAAATGGGTGGTGCTTCGGGCAACATGCAAAGCAGTCCGCAGAGCAGTTCACAAGGTAGTCCACTGATGGACAATTCACACGGTACTTCAGTATCTACAGGCACAGGTTCAGGCATGAGGTAAGTTGGCAGGCCTTCAGGAGTTCAAGCTTCTGATGAGGATGAGGATTCTTTCAGTCCGGTGAGAGAAGTGTGCTCAGGGAAGAGGAAGCCCAAGTGGCTTCAAGACACCTTGAGAGAGGCCACATCTGTTGTTGGGCCAAAGAGACAAGTTAGAGAGAGCAAACCAGCTGAGTGGGTCTGTAGCTATATGGCATTGATCACTAGCATCGTAGATTCTGAGCCTTCTAGCTATGAGGAGGCAACTAGCCAACGAGTCTGGAGAGAGGTCATGCAGAAGGAGTATTCTTCTATCATGAAGAACAATGTTTGGGAGGTGGTGCCGAGGCTTGAAGGTAAATCAGTGGTTACTTCCAGATGGCTTTACAAGATAAAGCATGCTGCAAATGGCAGCATCGAGAAGTTCAAGGCACGGTTTGTGGTGAGAGGGTTCTCACAGGTAGAGGGAGTTGACTATGAGGAGACCTTCGCTCCCGTGGCTCAACATACTTCCATTCGCTCCATTATATCGATAGTAGCAGAGATGGGTTGGAAGATCCACTAGATGGATGTGAAGACCACATTCCTCAATGGTTTCATACAGGAGGAGGTTTATACTGAGCAGTCGTAGGGCTTTGAGGTGCATGTGAAGGAGTCCCATGCATGCAGACTGAAGAAGGCACTCTATGGCCTAAAGCAAACTCCTAAAGCTTGGTACTTGAGGATTGATACGTACTTGCAGGAGTTCGGTTTCACAAAGAATGATGCGGATCCAAACCTATACTTCATTGTGGTAGGTGAGGAGCCTCTCATTCTGATGTTGTATGTGGATGACTTGGTCATTACAGGTGCAGAGAGACTCATAGAGGTTTGCAAGAGAGATCTTGCTTCAAAGTTCGAGATGAAGGACATTGACTTGATGCATTACTTTTTGGGATTGGAGGTGTGGCATGAGGAGGGGCATTTCTTCCTAGGATAGGGGAAGTATATTGTGGACATTCTTAGCATATTTCACATGGAGGATTGCAAACCCATGTCTACACCTATGATCACTCACTGGACGAAGCTTCACACTTCAGATTCCAAGTTGGTGGATCCTACTTTGTACAGACAACTGATTGGTTCTTTGAGGTATTTGGTCAACACTCGACCAGATATATGTTTTGCAATTAACACGATGAGTCAGTACATGTGTGAGCCTAGGAGGGTGCACTGGGTTGCTGCAAAACACATTCTTCCTTACTTGCAGGGGACAGTGGATTTTGGTCTGGATTATAAACAGAGAGATGGAGTGAGACTGACAGGGTACACTGATTCAGATTGGGCAGGTTGTGGTTCTGATAGGAAGAGCACTTCAGGGTGTTCTTTCGGGTTGGGTTCGGCAGTTGTATCGTGGTTCAGTCGAAAGCAACAATCAGTTGCATTGAGTTCAGCTGAAGCAGAGTACATGGCAACCAATTTAGCTAGTTGTGAGGCCATATGGCTTCGCAAGATGTTGTTTGGCTTATTTGGTCAGGCGTTGAGACCTTCAGCGATTCACTGTGATAATCAGAGTTGCATTAAACTCACGGAGAATCTAGTATTTCATGACGGGTCAAAGCATATCGGGATCAAATATCATTTCATCAAAGACTATGTTCAGAAGGGAGTTGTGAAGCTTGAGTATATTCCCACAACTGAGTAGGTAGCAGACATATTCACCAAAGCCTTACCACGGGGCAAGCATGTCTACCTCACAAACAAGATGGGAGTGGTGAAGAACACTTTCCTCGATAAAAGGGAGTGTTAAAATTTGGGTATCAGAGGACAACTAGTTCCCTAAGGCTTTGATCTTTGGCCTAGGGAAAAGTCCAAATGTATGTTGTACTTTTCTCCTAAAGTGACTTTATAAGTGGTAAAGTCAAATCTAATTGTAAAGTGACTTTATAAGTGGTGAAGTCAAATCTGAATTTAAAGTGACTTTAAAAGTGGTAAAGTTACAATCTAATTTTAAAGTGACTTTATTAAAGTCAATGAAAAAATATAAAGTGAAAAAGTGACTATGGAAATAAAAGGATAAGTGGGTCTTTATTTAAGTGGGGTGAATTAAAAATTAGAAAGTGATAATTAAATACACACTTATTCTCAGCCCTTGAGCTAAAGCTATATCAGCCATTGGATTTAGGGATTCCCCAAAAGTCACTTAGGGTTAGGGTAAAAGGAGAAAAGAAGAGAAAATGTCAGTCATTCTTTTCATGAGTAGATTGAGAGAAGGAGCAAGAGAAAGAAAGGAGAAGAAGAAAAGCATAACCTTGGCATGAATCCCAAGGCATTTATTTTAGCAATTTGTACAACAGTTTAGAGGCACGATTTTCAAGGCAACTTGGCAGGAAAATAGAGAGATAAGGCAACATTTATTGCAGTAGTTGAGGCATGATTTTTGAGGACCGTACAGATGTTTTTCAGGCATAGAAATTGATGCAACATTCACTTTTCCGGGCACAAATTTCGAGAAATTCTTACAACTGGGTTTGGAATGAATTTCAAGGCAGTCTATACAGTGGTTCCAGCATAGTTTTTTAGGTTGTCCGTATAGCATTTAATGTTGTAATTTTGCCGTAAAATTTCTGTTGTATCGCTAGCACATTTTCCGAGGTGGGGGCTAAGCATGGAATTCAAGATAAGTAAATTTGTGGTTGCTGGAATTTTTCTGTGTATTTTTGTTTCACTATAAAAACATTTTTCAGAAATAAAGAAGAGCTCTCAAGCAAGTTTTCCCCAAGAGTTGTAGGGGGTTTTTCCAAGGTCACATTGACCACAAATCAGTGTTATTTTTCTATGTGTGGTTGTTATATTTTTCTTTTTTTATTTCTGCATTTCCAGCACTTGTGAAATTCCCAAATTTTTGTTTTCATAAATTTATTTCATTTCCAGAATTTTGAATGTATGATTATGGGAATGGGCATTTAACTATATGGGAGTGATAAGGTGAAATTGAAAACTGAAGTGGGGTCCAAATTTCTACGATGAAGATTTGTGGAGAAAGAAAGGAAGAGATCATGAAGTGAATCCATGTCAAGAGGTGGTTATTGTTCAGAAGCCAAGAAGATGTGACTAGGAGATCTCCTACGAGGATATGTAGACTTTGATAGAAGTTTGGTAAAGAATAAGAGCCTTGACAAGACATATCTTTAGGAGATGTGTCAATCTGAATAAAGGATGCAGATGCCTACAGGAAGATGTCATGGTGAAAAATAATCACTAAGGTAGCTTTTGATTTAAAAGTTCATATGTATATGTTTATCTAGATGAATTTATGCAGGGATGCCAATCATGTGAAAGGATGTAAGATCCTTGGGAGATGGTTTGATGGAAAGCGGCATGGCATAAAGGTGGACCAGATAAGGAACTCTGATGAATCACTTTCTGAGAGCTGACATGACTCATAGATGAAAGTCATGGATGATCTGTGCCTTATGAATCCAAAGTTGAAGATTCCTCAATATAGAAATCCATGACATCGAGGGGAGGAATTCTTCATGAGCAGTTCAGTGTCTCACCATTGTTGTTGCAGGTCCCTGGTTGAGATGGAGCCTGGAGGTAAGTTTCTTGCTTGGAAGAAACTTTAGATATGTCCTTCCTAAGTTAAGAGGGAGTGATTGATATGATTCTCTAATACATGTGTCATGCACAAGACCAGGACTAATAGTCGTAAGTCTCGAAGAAGGCCATGTGGAGAGAATGGATAGACACAACATTCTGGTCTTCTGGGAAGACAGAATGGAGGATTGGGTAATCATCTAGCATTCGATAGGGCATTCAAGATAAGAGTAACCAGGCACCAATACTCTTTGAGGGCTAGCTACCCAAGAGAAGAATAGTCCAAACAAGGTCATACTCTGCGAACACCTAGGTGGGCTATGTACCTTGGAGAGACAATGACTATGGTGTCTACAAGTCATGTGTCTCGCCAACATTGTAGCTCATTGTGGTCATTAGTCAAGGCCTTGCACTAGGACAATGTTGGTTGATATGATGCTATACAGATGTGATTACCAATCTGATTCTTCTTATGAGATTCTTCAGTTTGAAAGTGACCATGTACCTGTATGAATACCTCCCTAGTTAAGAGAGAGTGTTGAAAAGTGTAACTAGGATCGGTCTTCATATTGACTACGTAATTATGTATTTATGTAAAGAAGAAGACAAAGATAATAAAATGTATTTCTCTTATGCTTGCTTCATGGGTTTCATGAGCAAGGTTTTATTATACGTCAATAGACTTCTTCTTGATGTCTATTAGGATTTGTCTTCTAGTTATAAATGTAATTAAGAGTCGTAAATATGAAGAGTGTAGTCAACAAATATGCTCCAAGACCTTGTCGTGAATATGTGAAGAAAATGGCTCTAAATGATGTTCAAAGTTGCCCTCATGTCATCCTCTCTAACACTGGAATATAAGTCGTCCATGTGGACCTATAGACAAAGGTAAAATTCGACCTACTAAGCAGCCTGGAGAGTCGGCCTAAATCTGGAAATTGTGCACTATATGTAGTGATGTGTTGCGGCTCATTTGGACATAGAAATTAAAGATGTCTCTGAGATTTTTCAACGTGATAAAATCTGGAATGAAATGCGAAGTCAAGGCAGCGTTGAAGTGTGTCAAGATGCAGATCTACTTGGACAAGTAATGCAAATGGGTCTGAGGCTAAAAGATACAGTTAAGTTTGAAATTAGAATACAGATCACAGATGTATAGCGAGGATACTAACTGAAGAAGATGTGATGAATCTTTGTGATAATATCTACGCCATCACATAATTGTGAGGACTATTTTAAGAGTAATATTATTCAGAGATAATTTTGTGACTAAGGTGTGAGTTCAGGTCTGGAATATATGTGAGATCAAGGCTGTGTTTTGTATGAGGAAGAGACTATTCTACTATGCCAAAACAGGATTATGTTAGTGTACAAAAACGGGACTGTGTAAAATGTTGACATCACAAGCAAGGATCATATACATCCGAAGAAGGAAGAATACGAGTAGAGACTGAGCTCTCTAGCCTTGGTGTTGACAAGTGCAGATTGGTGCAGAAAGGTGCAGGAAGGTGGAGGAAAGGAGCCAATGAAGAAGCAATGACAAGGTCTTGGAAGCATATAAAGGTTTAGGGTCTGAGTCTTGGTCATGGTACTTGTCATCTAAAAGTCTATAAGAAGAACTTTTCGTGGCTTTTCCTCTAAGAGGGAGAAATTTTGCCTTGGCTCGAAGAGCCTAATTTTGTCTCTTGTATTTTGGTAATTGACTTGATGAAAGACTAAATAAGCTAAGAAGAGAAGACATAAGTAAAACAAGTAAGCTCACAAGTAATTATCAAGAAGAGAATTTGAATTAATCACCGGCCCTCCAAATTCTCAACACTTTGGGTCTATGGAAATGGCCTCAGGAAACCCTTGTATTTACCACAGGAGTATCAAATGGTGTCATTTATCCTCAAAAAATACTCATTCTGCTACAAAATCTCACTAGATCAACCCCAAAAGGTCTCACCTTGCCTCAAAGAGTTCGGATTACCAACCCTAGATGGTTTCCGTGCCTCGGACTTCGATTCATTGCCTATAGGTGGTCTCAACTGCCTTAGTTAATTCCATTTATCTCCTTCAGATTAATTCCGGTGGGCTTCAAGATAATCTTCCTAATCTCAGGCGAATCCAAACTTGCCTTTTTCTTGGGTTTCCACCACAGAGTCGTTTCCTCAATTAGATAATCTCCCTGCTTGCTAGAACAAGTATATAAAAGACAAAATAGGTTGAAAGACTTCATTGCTTCCTCAAATAGATGCTTCCTGTAGCTAGAACAAAGAAAGGTGACTAGGTAGGGTGGGATCACATCCACCGAAACATATCAAAGGAGAAATGGGGTCTTAAAACCCTCAGAGCCTCAAGCTCAGAGAAAAACATACCAATAATCCAATCCAATGATGCCTCAAATGACTCTAATCCTCTTGTATTTATAGATTTCCTTGAGATTTTTTTTCTTAACTAATTGAGTGGGGTTCATAGAAAACCCACACTTTGGGATTTTTTTCGCCAACTGCCCCAAACTTGTCCTCCACTACCCAAACATCGATTATTTTATGGTTTTCCCCTTTATCACAGATTATGGCCTACGAGGTTTGATAGGCTACTTTGTCCCTTGGGCCAGTTAATCCCTTGGGGACATCACAGATCATCAACAATTTTACTTATATGGTTGCATTAGTCTTATTATAATAGTCACCTTGTAAATATATGTGAAATATATATCTCGATAAAAATGTGTACAACTACAATTTGTGCCTAGAATAAAGCACTAAGGGTTACTCGCTTAAACCTTTCCCTAGAACAATAATGGATGACTCACGTAGACTTTGACTACGCAGAATAAATGCATGTATTGTAGTTTAAATGTATAACACGACTTTAGTATTTTTGAATTTAGATTATATTTCTCTTTACATGCTAATTACTTTTCAATTTGTTGGCATTTTTATTATTATTATGTTTTCCTTCTTTCATCAAGCAATTACCATAATAAAAACATGAAGATCACAGAAGAAAAAACAACACAAGATATAGCCTCCAAGACAGGGAAAAACCACTCCAAGGGGAAAACCCAAAAAAATGTCTTCTTATAGAATCAGATCAAAGTGAGATATTCAAAACCCATGACCACAAAAATATACCAACCTTCTAGATGCCAAGTCAAAACCTCCTCTACACAATAAATCCATCAACAACAAGATACCAACAACAAATCTTCATCAAGAGATATGATGAGGCATATCTTTCACAAACCCTTCTCCAACTTTAGAGTTCATCCCTCCTTCGGTGAAATTTCAGAACCAATTGTGTGAATTGTGTGTGTCAAAATGAGCTCCAACTTCCCTCTATTAATACTGACAAGTTCTTGTGATGTTATATTACCTCCTTTGTTATTATTATGATTTCATCATCATCAAGATAAATGCCAAACAAATGAAGATATTAGACACAAGAAAAGAGCACAAGATGTAGGCACTCAGCGAAGGAAAAACCCCTATGAAGGGGAAAACCCTGTCAACTCTTTCTCTAGTAGATTCAGATCAATCTTGAAACAAACTTGGCCCTTTGACCAAAGACATAGGCTCCCTCCATCCTCCAAGTTAGTTCTCAATTAAAATCTTTGTTTCTTATTTCCTGCAACCTCTGCAATTTCATCCTTGCATCCTCGGTCCCTGTAACTGGCTTCAGTATGACATGAGTAACAAAAAACATCATGACAGACGACTCCTTTCATCTTCGCTTGAAAATCTCCTTCTTATCTAGATTTTTGAATTCCTTCATGTCTCAATTTGAATTGCAGATCGAAACTTGCTTTTCTTCCTTCACAAAATGCTGAATGGACTTGGGTATTTATAGTTGTTCGAAACTCCAGTTTGAGGCCAACTTGATAATTTGTTTGAGCCATATTTGTCAACTTGTTTTGAGACCGACTTGAAGATTAGGAACTTGACTTTGGAGAAGGAGCATATACATAAAATATTTTGTATTTTTGATTCAAGGATCCCAGGAAGGGGATAATGACAATGACTTAAGATTGTAATCCTAGAAGCATACAATGGAGGCTTTAACCTATTGACCATTGACCCAAGCATGAAACCTATGCTTTAATAAGTCAATCTTTCTTTAATAAAAATAAAAAATAAAAAATATTTTTCTATTACATCACGACTTAAATACAATTATGAACACCGACAATAGTTACATTCTTCAACAGTCTAGAGGGGTTCGAATAGACATGTCATTTGGCTGACTTGGCATCTAGAAGGGTTTTTGACCGAAATTACATATTTAAAAAATAATTTTCCTTTTTCTTTATAATAGGTCCAAATAGGACTTTGACTCTTTGACTCAAGAAAACCTAGAAGCATGAAGAACATGTTTATCTAATAAAATAATAATAAAAGATTATTTTTCTTTTACATAAAATATATAATTATCTAAGTACAAAGATCTTTATGAACACCTAACCTAGATACATTTTCTAATAGTGTCTTCATAAGAGATGGGTGTGTTTCATATGTGAATATTTCTTCTGTTCTCAAAATCTAGGTTGTCTCCAATCACATGGAACATACAACATGTCAGTTCATTGTTTAATTAGGGCTTATTTAATTGTAACACAATAAGCAAGAGTGCTCCACAAGCGGTATGCTCCAGGCGTGCTAGAATGAGACAAAACCTGAAATAGGAATATACTAGTCAAAACAGCTCAAGGATGAACAAACAGTACATAAACATATTGTATATAAATTTGAATAGTCAGGTTCGTGCATCTGTCACTTGGGAACACTAAAGTTATATCGTAATTCATTGAACATGTGTGACAACTTTCTCAACTCTGAAATCCTTTGCAAGTCTACCAATCACTGCTGTTACGAGTAGAACAAGTTGAGAATATTCTATAATGCCATTCAAGCTCTGCGATTAAAACATAATATAGATTTAGTGGTGTTTACTCTGCCGACCTCCTGCAATAAAATAATTTCCAATAATGCCAATTGAATACAAAATTGTCATCCCACCTCATTGAAAGTTTCTCAGATCTAATTAGTCATCAAACAAACAGAAAATAGATGAAAACAGATTGCTACCAACTATTATGGGTGCCGGAGTAAGAAACTATAGACAATACAGATATTGGTAGATTGACCAAAACATTCCTGAAGACTCTTTGGAGTAATAAGAGCGGGACAGAATTAGATGAACTAAATTTTAATATACAGAAGTATAAATATAACCTGTTCTGTTTAAAACTTCAGTGTCGTTGGCTGTCCTGACAGCAAGTTGAGGGAATGCTGCATAAACCTGGTGTATTCAATACAAATGGCTGATATAGATCTTCATTGTTACATTCTTTCTCATCCAACTTGAAATTGTAATAATGCAACTCAACTAGATTAGAGGGAAAACTGCCGAGCAATAAGCAGTGGCTAAGATTTTTCCTGCATAAGGGAACCGTTACAACAAGTGGTGAGCAAACGAAGCAGGCATCGGAATGCAGTCAAAGATTTAACTGGTCCAAAAGTTTCCGCCATCTTGGTGGTTCTTCATCAAAAATATATGTTAATGGAGAAACTAGAACTCCACTTCCTCCAATCTGTATGAAAATGAACACAAATAACCATTTAGTTATTAGAGAGAACTAAAGAAAAAAAAAACCTTCTATATAGCTGTTTCATGTAAACAAAGAACTGAGAGAATGAATGAAAGTGTATATGTCTCATGTGTACTGTATATCAAAAATGAACATAAGATCTTACTGCTCTCAACTGGCGGACAGAATCATAAAGTTGCTTTTTGGGTACACATATGACTATGGCAAAATAATCTGGCTTAACTTCTCCATTTCTCTTCGAAAAGACAGGACTCACAGTGGGCCCCTGCATCAGCATACAATTTAGATTTTTTTGGACAAACTATAATTTGAGCTAAGGATTGCTATAGCTTTAACAATGCAATCAAAACATCAGGGTGCAACTTTTACCTGTAAACCACGAAAATCAGTTTGCTTGAGTACACGCTCTGCCACTTCCTCTGCTGAATTTCCTCGCATGTTTGCAGTGACCTAACATAGTAAGACGATTAAACAAGAATTTGGTCAACATCTTGTGAGAACTCCGCAAAGTACATAAACAAGATATTGACATCAATTGAATTTGTTGGCATCTCTCAGCATTACAAATCTTTAGTGAGTATTTATGATTAATGCTTCAACAATATATTTGCATTATTGTTCTAGAACGAAACAAGAAAATGCACGAGATCTTCTCGTAGCATTGAATATTGTCTTTAAGAAATCAACAGCATCGCATTCAAGAAGTGTCCACACATATATCTCAGTATCACAATGGTGGCTTATTACCGTAAATTGACCAACTGCTCTTAAATGGGCTTCCAACCTCTCAAGCATTTCATGTGCAGCCTCTAGCACATCATTGCGCCGAAGTGCTCTCTTACTTGCAACAAATACAGCCTGCAGTATGAAAAATGGTGAGATCGTATAGTTTGCTCAAAAAGCTACAATGATTATTGAGCGTATGGATGAGCAAACTTGAAATTGAAGATATTCTTCCAAAACTTTGATCTTTCAGCTAACTAACAAATAGTCCTTGTAGAATTGTCAGATATAAAATTCATCACATCTTGATAGTTAAATCCCCATGAACAAATAGGCCTAGCCTTCATTTTCCACAAGTAAATCCATAACCAATAAGTGATTCAACATTTTTGTTATAGGCATAACATCATTTGAACATATGTAAATATGGTTAAATGGGGAACTGGATTGCTAGGAAAATTTTTAAAAAGTCAAATATAAGGTGTTTAACTCATTATCAACACACTTTACGAGAGAACTCACTGGCACAAATCAATATCCTGAAAAAAATAATTCAATTGTCTGGCAGCAAGATGGAGAGATTAACAAGAATACCTGACTCTCTACAACAGTTCCACCCTTTATTTCCTTGAGATTGTTTTCACGCAAAGTTGTTCCACTGCTCACAAGGTCCAAAATGGCATCGGCTATACCCATCTATAAAGCAAAAAATAGACATAATTAAAATGAAACAGAAGAAAGCTGTTCAAAGGTACTTAATTGTCAAGCATGCACCTAATCTGTAATAGCAAGAGACTTTACTCGAATCATGTAAAATTACTGAATCATATTCCATGTTAATTTTGTGAAAGCATAAATAGATGGTGGTAGGCACTTGCATGAGTGCATGAAACATGAATAAATAAAAATTTAGATTACAATCAACATTGGCAGAAACAATACCCACGGCCATCTATGCAGAAGACAATAGCACAGAAGAACATGCAGATATATCAACAGAAACTCTCCTAAAGGTACATAACTACACATGCACTTGTATCTCAACATCAAGATTGCACATTCAGTCACATAGAAAATCTGCCGCAATAGGAGAGAAACCTGATAAATTATTCAATATAATAATGTGATACACCAAAATGATATCAGAGAGACATAGGTTAGTGGCAATCGCCAAGATGTATCTCTAAATACATGTGACTTTATCAAGCCCCTTTTTTAGATCACTAACATAAAAGTACTATGCTAACTATGATATAATATAATAACACCGAAGGTGTTTCATCGTAAGGTTATGTTTTGGATTGGACATTCATTGTATGTTTGGCTGTCGAATGGGTTTTGAATGATAGCTTGATCGTCCATGCATGCAGATGTTTTCTGCTGTGTGTCGACCTTGTGATTTTCATCACATTGATGGAGACTTGCCTCTTCTTTCCCAGAGCTGCTAGAACAACTTGTGAGGGTTTGTCTCTATCGAGACCTCTCTCTTCATGGAAATACATCATTTGACGGAGATCTTTGATTAGGGGAGTCTCACTTCTCCTTGGTTGGATGGTGATTATGCTTGCAGCTTGCTGCCTGATGGTCTTCTCAGATGTGTTTGCCTTGTTGATCACCCCTTAGTTGTACAATTGATGCTAAGTTGCACTGAAACGGATAGGGGAACGGATATGGTTACAGAGTTTGAAATGGAAAATTTTCAAAAAATCTGGATACGATACGGCAAGGAAATGGCATATATATATATGATCAAATAAAATATTCATATTATCATTCATCTTTTAGGCTTTAGAATCTAGATTCTATATTTAAAAAGACAGTCGTCATCATCAATTCAGTATAACCATTGTCATCATCATCATCAATGATTATTATAACACTCAAGTTGGCACCTTTGATTAAAATGTCAATACCCACTCACAGTTTAAAGGAATATGAGATTGTTTTCAGAGTCAAATCATACTTCATGACCTATCTGCCACTTCAAGACCAAGACACAAGATCCTTAATCAATGATAGTCAACCTTCTGCTCCTTCCTTCTTCTCGACTTCCTCTTCAACCTTGGCTTTCTTCTGCTTTAGACCTTCAGCCTTCTTCCACTTCAGCTCCCTAGGAGGACTGCACTTCTCCTTGGCTTCCACTGCTGCAACAGACTTCTCTCCTCGGCCTTCACTGCTACAATAGACTTCTTCTCGTCCCTTACTGTTGTAACGTACTTCTAGCACGTATAGGGGTTTTATGCCCTTAAAACAGTCCCATACAGTACCCTAAGAACCTCGCTCTTCTTCTTCTTTACTTCGCAGGTTGGGAGGCTTCTCTCTTACCCTTTTCGCACTTCTATTTCAGATCACTGTTCCACCAAATTGCAAAAGACAAGATGTCTAAAATTCTGTGTGAAAGATGAAACCCGAGCTGACTATAAATAGTAGTTTGCCTCTGTAAATTAGCTTACATGAGAGAGCTGAACCGACGTGTCTCTTTCAGTAGGTTATTTACTCCATTTTGTAGCCAGCTTGAAGGAGTTGTTTTGTGTTTGGTCTTGGAGGGCTTACATACTGATTTAATGACTTGTACAAAATGTAACATACCCAAGAAAGGTCCTTCATACATCACATAGACTCAATTTTGACTTTTATGACTAGATGACTTAATCCTAAAGGCTCACAATGGGAGCCACCACTAAAATAAAAAAAATTTCTCATGAAACCCATGAGACAAGCATTACAATAATAATTTTATTTTTCTTCTTTTCATCAATTACATAAAATCACAATTACACATGTCATTATGAAGACTGAACCTAGTTACACTTTTCAACACTCCCTCATAACTAGGGAGCTATTCATAATGGTACTTGGTCATTCTCAATCTGAAGAATTTCTCATAAGAAGAGTCAGATTGGTAACGCATTTGTTTAGCATCATATCAACTAACATTGTCACATAGCAAGGCCTTGACTAACAGCTCTATCTCTCCACAAGATCTTAGCACAATGCTGGCAAGACCAATGATGTATAGACACCCTCATCATTGTCTCTCTTGGAACATGCTCTACCCGGGTGCTCAAGGTGTGTTCCAACAGAATTATTCTTATCTTGGATTTCAAGTCCTCAAAGAATATCAGTCCTCTACGACTATTCTTATCTTGGATGCCTTAATACATCCTCAAAGAGCATCGGATGCCAGATGTTTGCCCAATCCTCCATTCTGTCTTCCAAAGTGAAGACAAGAATGAAGTGTCTATCTCTCCCTGTTAATTAGGGAGGACATATTTATTCCAATATAGGAATGTACTTATTCCTACGGAAGGAATGTTGATTTTTGTAGCATCGGAAGTGCTCTAGCCTCGAGATTTTGCAAAGATGCGGACACATGCATTCTCCAAGACCCAAAAATCATTTGAGGAAATTCCACCTAGAAGTGATATAATTAAAATAATTAATCAGTTTTTAATATTTCTTAAGTCTAAACTAGGAAATATGATTAATGAAAGGGTATTAATTAAGTTGGGTGCGAATCTTCTAGATAAAGGCGTGGATCGAGTCTAAGATAATTTGAGCCATCGATTAAGATCTAATCCTAGTCGTTGATATGTCAATAAGAGATTATAAGAAGGAACTCGATGGGCACTTGGATAACACACTTGAGACTTGCAGAGATCGATTTTGCTGGGAGATTGAATTCTCAAAGTAGCAGCGTTGAGTTGCCAGAGAGAGATCTAGTGATTTCGTTGTAGTGAGGGGTAGAGATAGTAGACCGGAGGAAGGTTTCCAGATCCGGGGAGTGCAAGGTAGAGAAGACATCGAGAGCCACAGAGAGGTTGCACAGTGCCATTCAGAGGCAACGCGGAGCTTCAAAGGGAGTCCGCTATTTTCCTGAGAGACAGTCGAGATCCAGCGCCAAAAGCCGAGGTGTGAATCCGGAGGGCTAGGGAGTCAAGTTTCTAGTGGGCAAAAGATCAGAAGGAGAAGGCGACGTAGTTCCTTGAGCTATGACGCAGTGACTGCATAGGCTGACGTAGTTACAGCGCGGGGCACCTCATCCTGACCCCAAATCCGTGTCGGATCGCCTATGACAATGTGAGAATTTCTCACTAACTCTTTTGTTAATATTTCTCTGTATCGGATAGCCAGCTTGGGCATCCAACGATTTGTACCCAGATTACTACTGCATAATAATAAAACCCTCAGTTGCCCCAGTTTTCCCAAGTTGGGTTTTTCCGGGGAAGATTGTCCAAAATAATGGAGTACTTTTGTGTGTGTTTCTATATTTCTTGCGTTGTATTTTCTGCAGTATTTTATGTAGTTACAGCGCGGGGCACCTCATCCTGACCCCAAATCCGTGTCGGATCGCCTATGACAATGTGAGAATTTCTCACTAACTCTTTTGTTAATATTTCTCTGTATCGGATAGCCAGCTTGGGCATCCAACGATTTGTACCCAGATTACTACTGCATAATAATAAAACCCTCAGTTGCCCCAGTTTTCCCAAGTTGGGTTTTTCCGGGGAAGATTGTCCAAAATAATGGAGTACTTTTGTGTGTGTTTCTATATTTCTTGCGTTGTATTTTCTGCAGTATTTTATGTAGTGTAGGTTGCGGCATATTTAATTTTGATATTTATTGTGTAATAGCGTAAATAATTTGTACAGTAATTAACAAATAGGAGAAATCTAATCAGTTACTACAGTAGGATTCCGACTAACGGAATTTTCACATGGTATTAGAGCGTAGATAGAAGCCGGAGAGCTCAATTGCAGAAGGAGAGAGGGTGATTCGAAGCACTGTGTAGGCAGCTGCTCAAGACCGCAGGAGGTTGCGCAGTCCAGAGGTTAGCAGGGCAGATTTTTGAGGAAATATTATGTCACTAAGTGAGTCGACAGAGCACAAAATTTCCAAATAGAGAGTTGCTAGAGGCAGAGGAAGCAGCAGCAGCAATTTCCATGGAGAGCGGATCTTCAGCTAGGACGTAGTCATTTTGCAGCAGTAGCTGGCACAATAGTGTCGGGAGGAAAGAAGAGCACACTGAGGGAATTTTTGTCCTCAGAGAATTTCTAGCCAGGAAATTCTAATTTTCCACGCAGAGCAGCAGTAACCGAGAGCAGATTTACCCACTCCAGCAGGGAGTGCATAAAGCCAGTCAGCAGTTGCACAGAGAGATAGAGGCACAGTTCAACTTTGTTTGGCAAGATGGCATCAGCTAGGTTGAGAGATCAGGATCGATTGGACGGAGCGTCTAACTATGTGATATGGAAAGCAAGGATTTCCTTCCTTCTAGATGAATACGAACTCAAAACCTACATCGATAATCTGGTGGTTGTCCCCACAAATCCAGACTAGAATAAGATGTACAAGAAAGAGATGGCTAGGGCGAAGAGGATGATCCTTGATGGAGTTCGAGATCATGTTGCATCTCACATAGCGGCCCTGGCAACAGCGAAAGAGATGTGGGACTCCCTTGCCATGTTGTACCAGGGATCTTCTGAGCAGCGGAAGATGTACCTAGAGGAAAAGCTGAGACGTACACGCATGCAGAAGGGGGAGCGCATAGACCACTTTCTTGCCAGGCTTTAGAGATCATGTGGATAGCTCTAAATTCAGTCTCAAAAGAATGGCAAGTGTTCGTCCAAATTATTTTGGGCAGAGAAACAATGCCAAGGTGGGATAGGATGTGCGAAGATTTGCAGCAGGAAGAGCTGAGACGAGATCTGGTAAATAGCACCATCAGTGGCAGCAGTAGCAGTGGGACGAAGGCAGAGGTGAAGGAAGAGGAGAATGCAACCCTCGCATCAAAGGGGCGGCAGGAGTAGCACAGAAGAAAGAAGGATGTTTCGAAGATCAAGTGCTTCAAATGTGGTGAACTTGGTCACTACAGTACCTAGTGTCTTCTCAAAAAGAGGGACAAAGAGGAGAGACAGGATTAGCAAGTTGCATCCGCAGAGATCGATAGACTATCCTACAAATTGAAGGAAGAGTTTGCCATGATCACTGACATACCTCTAGGGGTGAGGTGGGGTGATTTGGTTTTGTAGCCCCAGAGAGCTACAGGTTGGGCAGGATCCTTGAGGTGTCCACCTCGATTCCTTGCTACGGGATCCCATAGCAGGATGAACCAGTGATAGTTGGTGCAATTAGGTGCCAGAGTGATAAATGCAGTAGCTAGTCGCAGTCTGAGACTGAGCAGCGCAGAGCAAATTTGGCACCAGTGCAGCAGCACAGTACAGAGTCAGCAGCAGCGCAGAGGCTTTAGTGACAATGCAGAGACTAGCAGTAGTCAAGACTCAAGTGACAGATGCATTAGACTGAACACAGTTCGTTCAGTATGATGGACATCTACCAGTTTCAGCAACAACAGATGAGAGACAGTTGTAGATGTTGCGGTGGCAGCAGCAACAGAGTTGCAGTGTACATGCAGTGGTTGGCAGCAGCATGCAAAGTCAGCAGCAACACAGATGCAGCGGAGAATCATAGTTTTGCAATAGTTGGTGGGCAGTGAGGCCAAACATCAGCAACGCAACAAGAGGTCGTACAGACTCAGAGTATTGCTATCAAGAGGGCAACAGTACTATTGCATATTCCTCGCTAAGAGGGAGTGTTGATTTTTGTAGCATCGGATGTGCTCTAGCCTCGAGATTTTGCAAAGAGGCTAAAAATCTCCAAGACCCAGAAATCATTTGGGAAAATTCCACCCATAAGTGATTTAATTAAAATAATTAATCAGTTTTTATTATTTCCTAAGTCTAAACTTAGGAAATATGATTAATTAAAGGGTATTAATTAAGTCGGGTGAGAATCTTCTAGATAAAGGCGTTAATCGAGTCTAAGATAATCTGAGCCATGGATTAAGATCTAATCCTGGTCGTTGATATGTCAATGGGAGATTATAAGAAGGAACTTGATGGGCACTTGGAGAACACACTTGAGACTTGCAGAGATCGATTTTGCTGGGAGATTGAATTCTCAGAGTAGCAGCACTGAGTTGCCAGAGAGAGATCCAGTGACTTCGTTGCAGTGAGGGGCAGAGATAGTAGACCAGAAGAAGGTTTCAAGATCTGGGGAGTGCAAGGAAAAGAAGACATCAAGAGCCATAGTGAGGTTGTGCAGTGCCATGCAGAGGCAGCGCAAAGCTTTAGAGGGAGTCCGCTATTTTGCTGAAAGACAGTCAAGATCCAGTGCCAGAAGACGAGGTGTGAGTCCGGAGGGCCAAGGAGTCGAGTTTCCAATGGGTAGAAGATCAAAAGGAGAAGGTGATGCAATTCCTTGAGTTGTGACGTAGTGACTTCATAGGTTGCCGCAATAACAATGCAGAGCAGCTCATCCTGACTCGAGATCAGTGTTGGATCGCTTGTGACAGTGTGGGATTTTCTCACTAACACTTTTGTCAGTATTTCTCTGTATTGGATAGCTAGTTTGGGCATCTAACAATTTGTACTCAGATTACTATTGCATAACAATAAAACCCTCAGTTGTTGCACAGGTTTTCCCAAGTTGGGTTTTTCTTGGGACGATTGTCCAAAAATAACGGAATACTTTTGTGTGTGTGTTTCTATATTTCCTGCGTTGTATTTTCCACAATATTTTATGTTGTGTAGGCTACAGTGTATTTGATTTCAATATTTATTGTGTAACACCGTAAATAATTTTTTCAGTAATTAATAAATAGGATAAATCTAATCAGTTGCTGCAATATTCTGAGTAACGGAATTTTCACAAGGAATGTACCTAAGCTCCCTCTTGGCTTAGGAATTTCCAAGTTCCTTCCAAGTAAGAAACGTGTTTCCAAGCTCCCTCTTAATTAGGGAACTACAGAAGCTCCTCAGGTGGAGAAGATGGGACAACCAACTGCTTGAAGAACTCCTCCTCGCGATGTCATGAACTTCTTTTCCTTATCCAGGAGTCTTCATGTTTGGGACTTCTACATAGGGCACTGACCATCCAATACTTTCATCCGCGAGTCCACTATGTCATCATCGGAAAGTGATCCCTCAGTCCATATCTGGCCTTCCTTCATGCCATGTTGCCTTCTTCATGCCATGTTTACTTAAGGATCTTTCATCCTACTACATGTGCATCAGCGGTGGAAGACATCCATACATATTCCTTTGCCAACCCTGCATAAACCCATCCAGATCATCATTTTAAAACTCCCACTCGGGTTCGGAACCGGCCGAGGGTCGACTCCAACTCGGGATCAACTCGGCCGATTTGGTTTCAATGACTCAGTCTTTGTAAAAAATACATTAAATATTAATTTTTTTATAAAAAAACACAATTTTAAATATGTTCATTTATGTTTCCAAACACAAAGCATATGATCAAAGTAGGCTCATGAATATATCCATTATATCAAAATGGCACCCAGTGCATTGTCCAATACATATATGAAAACCCTATCATCAAGCTGATAAACCCTAACAGCAAGCTGAAAACCGGTTTGGAGTCCAAATTTGGGCGTTTGTGGGGTCAGCGGTCTGCTGGTACTAGCTCGGTCGGTCTAACTCAGACTCGATCGGTTTATGACTGAACTGGCCGAGTTGGTGACCAGCTCGGCTGGTTCGGTCACAAACCAGCCGTCGAACCAGTTTTTCTACCGAGCTGGTCTGACCAGGGGGTTGGCTCAGTCCGCTTGGCCGATTCTAAGTCAGACCAATCAATTTTTAAAACATTGATCCAGATATCTGTTCAAAAATAAAGGAATGAATACTAAAATTAGCATTACCTTTGTGATGGTCTATCATCATGACATCTACAAGTTCACATCAGCATCTTGCATACATATCAACACATCTCCCAAAGATATATATTGTCAAGGGTCTCTTTCTTTTTTAGACTCCATCAAAATTTTCATATCTTCCATGGAGATATCCTAGTCAAATCTTCTTGGTCTATCGAATGTTGATTGCCTTTACCATGGTTGCATATTCCATGATCTCTTCCTTTCTACAATTCATTCCCAAGAGCTTCCAATCAGAGTTCCTCAATTGTAGTCAACCACCTCGTACTTCATATGAGGACATATTATGTTGATTTCATCTAGTGAATGTGTGACCCATGCATTCCTGCATACCCTTTAGGGAGGAGATCCTTTCTTTTGATCATGCTCTTAAGATAGAGCACTAGTTCATGATATCTGCAACCATATGACATGACTTCCACAATATCAAACCTAACTCATTTTTCCTTTGGGTCATCAATACTTCCTGCGACAACTTCCTTGATTGAAAGGGCTTCAATCCCTTGATCTACTTCACTTTTATGTCATCATCCCATCATCCCATGAATTCCACAAGTTTGGAATTCTTGATGAAACACTTGCTTCCCCTCATGATCAATGAAGTTTCATCAAAGAATCTTGAGGATCTAAAGTATCCCCATCAACAAATGTTTCCTTTTGACAAATGTATGATGAACCTTGTACTAGATGACCTTGCCACTTGTGTTTTCAATGAGATTCCCAAGAGCTATATCCTTGACTTCCATAGATTCTAACCATCTTTCATGCTTCTCTATGATGATGTCCCGAGCTCTTACTTTCAATGCTTCTATGATGCCTTGATGCATCCCATTATTTTCAAGACTTAGGAACTTGAAAAGAACTTATTGATGGCTTGGTTTGGGCTGACCCAGGTTCAAACTATATTGTGCACCAACAAAACCCTTGATCACTGGCCCTTTTGGCAACAAACTACAAGCAGATCACAGTCTCACCCGAAGTGACTATGGGAGGATGCAGAACCAGGCTTCTGCAGCCTTGAGGGGCATGGGGATGTGGTATTATTATGTTTTCCTGTCTTCAATATTCATAAGCTACTTCGTTGCATTTAGATTAATCACTTAACATGCCTTATAAGTCCATGAACCATCAACTTAACCATGTCATGAAAAATCATAAACAATTACTATGTTGAAGTAAATATAATGGGAACAACTACTATTTAACAACAGATAATAAACAAATACACACATTGACACATAAAACACCAAAATTACCGTGGTTCATCCCAATGTGGGACTACGTCCACAAGAACTGTTGCTTATAATATTGTTTCTTCGTACAACAAATAGTTCTTGGCCTGTGAACTAAGTTGCAGACTCAGGCCTCTGCGCACCCAGTTGCAGAGCCTCTTCTTTGCCCCAACTACAGATCAAAATGATACAACCATAACAAAGATCTGGATCCGAACATCAAGACAGGATGTCTCTCTTCTTATTATTTCACTCTGTTTATACTATTACATCATAGGGCTACATCATTACAATACCATGGTCTGAATACCATGGACTTCTCAAAACAAGCAAATATATCCCAATAACCATTACAAAATATTGTGCTTTACAACAAGGAGGGACTTCAACCAGCCCCGAAGTCCCTTTAACACCGCGCGGTAAATTTACTTTGCACTCCGCTCCACAAAATGTAGAGTCTTCATCAAAAGCTAGGCCAAGTTGTGTTGTGCCCAACAGGCCCCCAACACTCACATGTGACTCGTCCCGAGTCACTCAACTGCTTTGCCCCTGATCTTTGTTGCAATCTTGTTGTAAGCACTGTTGAACTTCTACAGTATCTTTGCAACCTGCTTCTCTTTCATTGCGTAATTCTTCCAATAATGCCTCTGTCACTGGTCCTGTTGTGTTCTTCAGTACTATCTCTTCTCTTTGTCGAAACTCCTAAAGCTTCCCATCTACTTCCTGAGACAAATGGAGAGACTTATCCTGCCATGGTTGAGTCCTCTCTGCCAATGTTTGTTCTTCCCCTCTCAACTCTTCTAACTTCTTCTTGAAGGCATTTCCCTCATTGATCTTAGCAAGCCTATGCGAGATTGGGAAGGCCTTCGCAGTTGCCTAAATCTCCTCTAGTTGCTTCTACTTCTGTTGGATGTCTTCTTCTAACTTCTGCACATTTGGATCCTCCAACAGCGAAGTCCAAATTTGTAAATACTCATCTAGCAACTTCCCACACTCTGTGACTGATGCGGAGATGTCGACCACTGCAATGTTCAAGTCGGTCTCCCTTTGCGCTCGTACTTTTGGTGGCGTGGTTGGCTGCAACTTCATCTGCAGCTCACTGATCTTCATTTCATATGAAAATTGCACTTCCGCAATTTTCTCCTCATATCCTCTTACCGCGAAGCCGAGCTTCGCGACCTTCTCTTCCACTAGTTCCTATCCTTGGACATTGATGTCTGGGACTTCTCTACATGTGGCTTCGACCACCTCTTTCAATTTTTGCTGCTATTGTTCTGCTTGGTCCTTCTCCTTGATGTCCTGGTCGAAATGTTTCTTTAGTGAATCTCACTCTTGTTCTACCAGAATATTCAATTTTGAGGTGAGTTGTTCTCGCTGCTTCACCTCATCTGTGATTCCTTGATGCAGCTCATGCAATGTCTGAATTGGCAGTGTTGCGATGTTCTTGTTAACAAAGTCCCAGCCTTTTGTCTGTTGCTTTACTTCGGCAGATTCAAACTACAGAGCTCTGGCAAGTATCTACATTATGCGCACCCCAAATGTCAGCTCTATTAGTCTTTCTTGTTGAAGCCCTTCCCTTATTTGCACTGGTTATTTGGTTGTTTGCGCCAATATTTTTAACTCCGCGATACGCTCCTCGACACCCGCTAGTAGTGCATCGTATCGATCCTCTATCTTGTTCCATGACTTCGTTGTCGCCTCTTGAATTTTCTCTCCAGTCTCATCCAGATCCTCATCAGTAAGGACCAATGGCATTAGGTCCTTTGACTTATCTACCTTCTGCTTCTTTTTTCTCCTTGGGGAAGCTTCGATGTGTATCTTCATGTTTCCTTTGTCTATCTCTATCTTCTCCGGCTCTTTATTGCGCTCATATCCTCCAAGAGGTTCCTTGTCATGCTCCTTCTCTTCTTCCTCTTCGTCATCCTTCTCCTTATCCTTTCCACTTGGTTCCCCATGCTTCGTTGTTTCCTCCTCTATCTCACTATCCTCTGTGTTTTTCTCCATCGCAGTCATCCATTCCGCAAGCCATTCTTGTACTAGTGTGAGGAGATCATCTTCTGTCACCAAGTATGGCAGGGGATGCCATGTCTTCGTGGTGTCCTTGTGGGGTTGTATATATATTTTGTGAAAATCTACCTTGAACTTCGCAACAAAGTTATATTGCTCATACAAGCTCGACGAGAGGCGAGGACACTAGTTTACCAACATATGTAAATCCATGTGATACAATGCAAAGAATATCCTGTTTTCCTGTGCTCGCAATGTCTGATTGGTATACCACAGCGAGGCATATCGTGCGGCTTCACACACATCTTCTTCTACTGGAGGAAACTACAAATCCTCCGGCTCTTTCCATGCCAACATTTCTATTATTAAAATCAACCATGGATAATGAAAGGTTGTACCTTTCTCCTGTACTTCGCGGCAGTCATCCATAAATTCCTTGCATAGATATCCGACCTAGTTGTACTGAACCCCGTTGTTGCACTGCGCAGCTAATGAAACTACTATTGTAGGGAGTTCATTGGCTTGGCACTTTCTCATGATTTTCCCAGCTAATATGTGCACGGCGAAGCGAACTCCCTGGTCATTGATTGAGTTGATGTCGTATTTGTGCTTCCCTTGACTTCTCCTTCATATTTTGAGCTATCGCTTTATCCTGATCTTTTCCCACAAATTCTTCTGCGGGGTCCCATCCTTGATATAGCAACCTTGTAATTCTCCATATCAACATTTCATCTATGGGGATCCTTTTTCCCATCCAAAGGCATCCATCATGTATCAGTACAAACAATTGTCTGACACAGGTTGTGTTTGTTGTACTTCTACCGAAGTGCAGCACATTCAGCATGTTTGATAAACCAGACTGCTACAACCCAGTCGCCCACTGTTGTTGTTCTAGCCTCATCATACCACTTTCCTGGTAGTGTACTTGCTTCAAATATCTTCCTAGGGCGAACTGTGGGTATTTATTTCTATCGTTGAAGTCAGAGTCTGCGAACTTCAACTGCGGAATTTTCCCAAGTAATTCTCCCTCAAACAGCATTTTCTTTGGAAATAGTAGTGTAAAGGTGCCATACTTTGCATCCTTTGAATCTTTCACTGGTTTCGCATTTGGTTTCCTGGGTGGAATATATGCTGGAAGAGGTGATGGAAATGTTGCGCCCTCTGCTTCCATGTGCTCCTTCTCTGCTTCTTCCTCCCTATCTCTTATAGGTTGGGGTTCTAGTTGTGGATTGACAGGTTTCTTGTCCTGTTTCTTCTTTGTTCTTTGTTCCTTGGATGGTTTCTTCCGCGGAGATTTATGCTGCGTGAGTGGCGATGTTGTTGCCGGTGATGGTGATGTTGCGAATGCATTAGATGGTGTTGTGGCTTCCATGATTCTTGCGATATCTTTCTCTTCGAATATATGGATAAAATCTTCAGTGTTCATGCAGTAGCGCAACTTCTACAACTTCTCAACACTTAGCAATTTCTGAGCTCTCCGACAGCAAAGTGCCAAAATCTTGGTGGGACGAGGCTTTTTATAATAATTTTGAACTTGTAACCTCATCATTAGCTCAGATCTTGTTCAGATTTGGTCCATTAACTGCATATTTGTCGCTAGATTCTGCCAATCTGTCTTCATAAATGCATCCTCCTGTGCCTCCCAACGGCAACTTTCCCTTTTAACGGTCATATTTTTACGGCAAACTTCGACGCATCCCATATTGTCGCGAACATCTGAGCTTCGACAAAATCCAGGCTGTAGAGAAGCAATTTCCTAAATCGAAGCTCTTTCTCTGCAACGTAGTTTATAGTCTAGTGCCCACTTTCAACTACAGGTGGCACTCAGACTTTTCTCCTTTCTGCTTCAGAGCGAAGTTATAGGGTTAGGGTCGGCCCTGTACAGCTTCAATTTGTTGCCATTTACCCTTTCTTGAACCAATTCTCCATTCAACTTCGCTAGTTGAACTGTGCCTCCATCAGTAATATACTTGATAATGTATCGGTCCAACCAATGCATCTTGAATTTTTAAAACTTTAACTTTTAATTTTTGTTTATTTTAACATAAAACAAAAATAAAAATAAAAAAAAATCATTAATTTTTTTAACATTAACCAAAAAAAAAAAGATCTTTTTTTTATTCTTTTGTAAAAATTTAAAGGCTTTTAGGCTTGGAAAAATATTTAATTATGGAGGAAATTCCCATAGTTGACATGATTTAATTTCTAAATATCCTAAGTTTGACTATAGAAAAAAATATTTTTTATTGGATTTGCATTATTTTAGAAGATCATTTAATCCATAAATTGTTTGATGAAGTGTTTATTTAGCATCGAAATTTCATGGTATTTCTCGATGATTAATTATTGAGATTTAAGTGCCAGTTACTTTCATATGCTTCAGCTGAGTTTGATGATCATTGGCATAAGATATTTAAATGTTTGATATCGATTAAAATCGCCTATGGTTTAACTCTTGTTTCATTTAGTTGAAATATTATACATTTATTGAATATTTAAGTTTGGGAAACCTTCAAGTAATTGTGATTGATATCTTTATTAAATATTCTATTGTGGATCTGTGACAAACTGTATATCTTTTAATTGAATAATTTTTGGCATCTTCATAATTGGCACTCTCGCTTAAGTACTTAGTTGTTGAATCAGATAATTTGTAATTTAATTGCTTTGAGCTTTTAACACCACCTCTCATCTTCAAAGCTTGCTTCATCTCGCTCCGTCTTCTAATAATTATCCTTGCATTCTGCATTCTAAGTTAGCATTGCATATAGGATAGTCATTCATCCAAACAGCAGTTCTTCATCAAGTACTTGGTTCTAATTTCCCTATCAAGATAGTTGATTCCATAAGGCACTAGTCTCAATCATTCAAATTTAATCGAATCCTTTAACATTGTTAGATCTCATACAAGTATTTGGTCGCTTAAATGTGTCTCCCGAACTAGTTGGTTCCCAACTAGTTCTCCTTCATTCCATTTCCATAGGGGTACCCCCCTTAGTTTGTTATAGGGAGACAACTTAAACGAAGAGATTAGGGTTCAGGGTGACAACACCCAATCTAAGTCGTTGTCGCGATGCCTAGACATTCTGTGCAACAACAAGAGGTAACTAATAAAATTAACCAAGAGCACTATTCCATCACATTTACTTTACTTGGTCTCTTGATGGTTTGAGTTTTCATATGCAAAGTTTATTTTTAAGAAACATTTTCAAAAGCAACTATTGTGATTCTTCAATTTTGTGATTCTTCAATTTTGTAACAAGTATTTTCATTTCATGCTTCGAGTCTAATTTCATATTGATATCTTGGTTTGGCATCTAGCCTTTTTTTTTTCACATTTTCCAAGTTAATAACTAATTGTTTAGTTTCGGCAAGATATGTTTCACATGTTTTGATTCATAATTTGATTATGTCAAAAAGTGTCTTTTATATCTTGCAATATTTCATGCTAACAATCTTTTGTTTACCTTTCAAGGTTGCTTTTCTTTCTCTTTTGGGAGCATTGCATTTTAATTTGAGCAAATATATCTTTCAATTGTTGAGAAAATTCTTTATAAGACATTGGTTTTATGTTTTTCTCATGTTAATGATTGTCATTGTTATTTCAAGTTGCTCACATCATATTTGCATAAAAATCCTTAGAAGTAATCCATTTTCACAATAACACTCTCCTATAACCTCAAATCTTTAACTTAGTTTTTTTTAGGCACCACCCCCCATAGCTAACCTAGGAGATAGCTTAAACGGGGAGAGTCGGGATTAGTGTGACAGCCCCTTCTCTGAGTTCCTTGCCACCAACCACACCTTGAGGGGTTAAAAGCTTTTCTCACTAACTTGCACGTAGGTGTAGGCGGCAAGGCCAACAAGATTCATTTAATTTTTTTTTCTAGAAAAATTAATTAATTGACATGGAGGATCTGATGTTTTTTCCACCCTCTAATATTTTAAACATGGTGTCAAAGTATGAGGGACTATGCATTAAAATATTTTTTACATAAGATTTACAATTTCAAACCTCAAAGGGGGAATACTCGTTCGGCTTAGACCCTCACAATACATACCCAATCTGTGACACAATATGATCTAGCAGACCAAGTGATTTGTAATAAAATAATTTAGCCAACTAGCTTAAATTATTCCCAAATCACTTTTACATAAGACTCGACTAGAACACTAGAACTCACCTAAGACTTTGACGAAGAATTTTACCCTAGCTTTGGGGTGAGATTAGAGGGAAACACTTTGCCGACCATCCGTGTTTAGAAACACAAATGAATTAGTGAGATGAAAAAACCTCTTAGGATGAAACTCTTTCCAAAATAATAGGCTTACCTAGGTAGTTACATACATTCATGGTCTTACTAGCATCATTTACATTACATAACTTACAGAATGGGTTTACAATGACACATATAACTGTTGAAAGATGATTCGATCACTTGAAAAATATTTGGCATATTTTCTTCCTCTAACCTTTGACAAAAAGAGTGCAACGGGCCGGCATGTCATCTCTAGGAGGCCGACTTCACTGTTTGATAGGCCGACTTGTTGCTTGTACATTGACCAGGTCTTGGAGGATCTTTGACTCTATTTTTGACTCAAATAAATTTTTATTTATAATATTTAACATGCCCAAAAGTGTCTTCCATACATGACACTGACTCAATTGACTTGTAGACTCAATGACAAGCCCTAGAAGCACTCAATGGGTGCTTGACCTATAAATAAATATTCCTTGAGCATGAAACCCATGCCACAAGAATAACAATAATAAATTTATTTTTCTTTTTACATTAAATACATAAAATCATGATTACATATGTCATTATAAAGACCGAACCCAGTTACACTTTTCAACAAATTCAACTAGGGCCAAGTTGTTGGCTTGTTTTGAGGCTTATTCTGCTAATTGAATCTTATGGCATCAAAATCCACCCATTTCCATGGTTGGAATAGCCTCCCTTTGGCTGACATCATCAAGCCTAGGTAATTTTTTCCTAGAAAAACCTTAGAAGACTTGTAGTTCCTTTTTGTTGATCATACCTATTTTCACAAGCTTTCTCTTGGTTTTATATGCCTATTTGAGCTACTCTTGTTGCATATTCCTCGAACCCTAGGCTATATGTACCCTTAATAGGTTCCTTGTAGGGAACACTATTCCTTATTTCATTAGATTTAGCCTTGTTCTTAGTTTGAGTGCCTTACCTAAGCCCATCAAGGTTGTCACCTTTGAGCTATTGCCTTGGAATATCTATTACGTGACTAATACCAAGAAGCCTCCCTTGTGGTGAAACTCCACTAAAGAGTAGGGGGTGGAGTGCAGGGGTGATAGTGGCCTCCACCTAATTGTTGTATCTTGGTCTAGCCCTTGTCTTGTGAGGTCTCTCACAAAACCTGCTAGATGAGGCAACAGGCTTCAAACTCATTGGATTTCATCTGAAGAAAGTAGAATTTCAAATCCCATACAAAATTCAACATAATTAATAGCTTTCAATATTTCAGAGATGGAGGGATGGAAACATTTTCATTAGATTTTGTCATGTATGAGGGTATGGAACTAGCATTTAATCAAGAGCACCAAACCCTCTATGTATCTTGTTGCTGGTGGCATTAATTGTTGAACAACTCTGTCATGACCCTAGTAAAAATATACCATCACTTAAACAAAATCACTAATTTGGCATGCTAAGTTTTATCTATATTCTTTTATACTCTGAGGATGATATTGATAATGAGGATCCCAATATATTCAATGATTTTGAAGATATGTAGTTATTGTTGCAGCAAGATTTCTTTTGGACCCTAGAGGCTATTTAGAGCCTCCTTGTCAATGTATTTTTGGTTTAGAGATGGATTTCACTTTGTGCTATTTTGGTTATATGCACTCTTGCTATATATATGAGAAATTTTGCATATTTATGTATAATGGTTTGGATATATATGTGTGTGGGGGGGGGGGGGAGGCGGAGGCGGAGGGGGAGGCGGTGGTGTTAACAAATCTGCCACCCCCCGCCCTTTCTCAATGCTAGCAGAACCAGACTGGTTATTGAACTGGTTGACCCCAAAAATGTGAACCAGAGTAGAACTGGTTATTTATATTGAATATTTTTAGTGTTCTTTGGTCCACCAGTTTTTCTCCAGTTCTACTCTGGTACACATTTTTGGGGTAAACCAGTTCAATAACCAGTCTGGTTCTGCTAGCATTGAGAAAGGGCAGGGAGTGGCAGATTTGTTAACCCCACACTAATGCTTTTATTAATCTTTTTGTCTGATTACTAGCAACACAAATATATTATTTCTAGCTTATAGTGCAAACTTACAAAACAGCCCATAATTTCATACAGTTTGTCATGGAGCTTTGGAGGTAGGCTCAGCTGAGAAAGACCAGGCCTTCCATGGTAAAAATGTTAGTTCTAACAAGCTTCCACTCTCAAATATCATTTCAAAGAAAAGCCGTCTTATCTCAATTAAAAGGTATAAAGTTACACTTGGCTTTGAATCACAGCCACAAAGATCTCAAAATATCCTCATAAGAATAAGAAATCAGTGAAAATTGCTTAGTTTATTTTTTATATAAAATAACAGAAACAAAAACAAACTATTTACAGCAGGAGCCGCTTCCAATGCTCCATCAGCTGTCGAAAACTTGACATGCTTTAGTCCCTTCTCCTTCACAAATTTTGGACCTAGCTGAAAAGAAACCATTGTCACTCAATCTCTTTCCATTTTTCCATGAACTGAAAATGTAATGATCACAAAGATGACTAATGACAAAGTAAACCACTTTGATGCTGCAATCATCAAGGAAGACCTAGTAAAGAAAATTAAAATGTCAAATATAGCAGACATTTCTGAAGATCATCTCAAATAATCAATTTTTAGATTTTGAACGAAATATCCAAATATGGAGTAACATACGTAAGTAAATCCTGTTGCAATTCGTAGAGGCCTGTTCTCAGTCCATTGAGGCATTGCTGCCAGTTCATCCATAGATGAAATGTTCTCAAAAATTCCATACTTTGGAATCTGCAACAACCAACGTTGTGATTAATCCACACAAGGCTAACATAAAAACAAAATTAGATATAAACAAATAAGCTGAAGCAGAAACAATTGGAATACAACTCACTGCAATAGACAACCGACACTCCCCATACTCAAGGGCATCATGAACAAATATCAAGTCTTCATCGTCCTGTTTCAGAAAACAGTCTTTACATAAGCACCCATAAGAAATAAGATGTATGTCAATAGGATTTATTCTTATTTCAGCAATTTCATATAAGTGGAGGCATCCAATCTAGGGAATAGAAAAAAATAACACTTTGATCCATACATGTAGCCATACAGGTATATATGTACGTTGATGAATATTTGTGTGCATCTAGGTTTTCAGTTCTGGTTCTTTTCAATCTTAGATTAGAAGGTTGGGCTTAGTTAAATTAGGGGATCCAATGGATGAAAATCACACATATACAAGACATAATCATATCAAATTCGAATTTATTCAACCACTTTACATGTCACAGCAACATTACCCTCATAAGAAAGATCAGGTTTCAGTTTTAGCTGGAAGAAATGTCACCTAGGTTGACCAGCAGCAACCCTAGGCTGGCATTGAATGTGCATTTGATGTGGATCGTGCACACAAAGAGGTAAATAGCATGATAGGATAAGATATCTAATAACCTTGGAAAAGGGTGTGAGCATGTGACTTTGGAGAGCACACAAATCAATGAGATATATAGAGATGATATTCTGATTTATTTGTTTTCATTTGTTAGTTACATTTTAGATTTGATATTGTTAATGTGAAAAAAAATGTTTTCACAATGTAAGGTGTTAGTGAGTCAAGAACTATCACAATGTAACCCTTAGTAATTAAGAACCTGTTATGAATGTAAATAATTAATAATTAAATAGTTAACAGTGATTAGTATACTAAAGAGGTATGTCTCAAAAGACATGACCGTTCATGAAGGAGCCCCTAATTGGGTATATAAGCAGGCTCTCATTTGTAACAATATCATCTCATGTTACTTGTATTCAAACATTCTTATATAAATATATTATTCGTCCCATGATGGAAATTTTTATATTCTAGATATTCTGAATATTCTGCTGCAGATATGAACTTTGTTCATAACATTTGGTATCAAAGCCTCGTTCTCCGATCCCGAGTCTCAACCTTTGGCCATCAACTCTTCGTCAAGTTCATTGATGTTGTGATTGAGGCTTGTTAATTTTAATTAACATGTTCTTTGCTTAGGAAAATACTTCAATGTTCTACATGAGCCCAAGATCAATTATATTTCTTTCATTAGCAATCACATTAACCATTATCACATTGAATGTAATCGAATAAAGAACATAAATAACATATGCAGAAAACAAGCCAAGACAAGAGAACACAAGAAATTGGCAAATGTCTGAGAAAAACCCCAAGATGGGGAAAACCCTTTGATCAATTCTTCTTATTATTATATCAAATGTTCAGCAGAGAGAGAAGAGAGTACAATAATATAAGTCAAAAAGACTTGCCAAATTACTGTCCAAAACCAACCCTGTAAAGTCTGCAAATCTGATTGATGTAGCTTACTGCCTGGTTAGGGCCCCTAACAGCCACTGTGAAACCTTCTCCCAATAGGCTGCTCCCTTTGCTGTCCACTTCTAGGCATCCAACATTGATCTAGGGCTTGAGGCTTCTCGTCAAGGCACCCTACAGTTGTCCTGTACCAACAGCAACATGAATTTGCCCACAAACAAGGGTCACGGCCTCTTATTAGACTGCGGCTGAGGTACAGAACTCAAACTAGACCCTTTGACCCTTCCACAAGTGCCTCCAACTTGTTGTTGTAGCAGCCTTTCCTGCGGCCCAAAGCCAGAATAATAAATCATGCACAAATAGATCCCAAACTCACCTCTAAGCCAGCAGCCTGATCTGGTAAGGAAGACGCACTCAATCAAAGAAGAAAAGCAGCCCAAACAGCTCTTCTAGCCTTTTCTCAAGCCACCCTAGGTCTGCAGCTTTCCTCCACAACAAATCTACACCAAAAATACTCCTCAAGTGCTCGTCCTCCTTTCCTCCAAGTTGCCTCTAACTCGTTGTCCAAATCGCAGGGGTATTCTTGATATCCTATGCTCATTGGATGTGTGTAATGAGGTTGGAAGTCACCTCTATTTATACAAATTGTTGAGGGTCAAGAGACACGTCGCTTGGGCTTCATGAGCCTACATGAAGGTGAGGTTGACTTAGATAATTTGCATATTTCTGGGCTTTGTTTCAAAAACATATTTCTCCTTGTCCAAATTTAGTGATCTTTAGGTTAATTCTAGTCTTCGAAAAGAGGAATTCATTGCAATAATTATCTCCATCAAATGACCTGTCCAAAGTGGAATTCGCCCTAGTTGCCAATTTTAACAAGGGTTTTAGCCACAAGAGCTTTTGGAGGTTCTCCATTCTGCTGTCAAGCCTTTGGCCATTTTTAAAAAAAAAACATATATATGTATATATGAGAATAAAATTGCATATACTTAATTTTTTAAAAACATAATATATAAAAATTATTAGAAAAAAGGTCAAAAAACAATTATATAAAAACAAAAATCAATATATATATATATATATATAATAGGCAGCCACAACCACCTTTTTACTATCGTCGACCTACAACAGGGGTCGCTGTCGTCATCTGTTTGTTGATTTTTGTAGCATCAGATGTGCTCTAGCCTCAAGATTTTGCAGAGAGGCTAAGACACGTGCATTCTAAAATACCCATAAATCGTTTTCGGAAATTCCACCCGGAGAGGATTTAATTAAAATAATTAATTATTTTTAATGGATTCCTAAGTCTAAACTTAGGAAAAGGAAATAATTAAAAGGTATCAATTAGATCGGGTGTCAATCTTCTAGATGTAGACAAGGATCGAGTCCAAGCTAATCTTAGCCTTTGATTATGTTTTAATCTTGGACATTGATATGTCAACGAGAGATTATAAGAAGGAGCTAGATGGGCATTTGTAGAACACATCGAGTGAGAGAAATCTAGAGATCGAATCCTCAAGAGAGCAGTGCAACAGTTGTCGAAGAGAGATCGAGTGATTTATTTGCAGTGAGGGGCAGGGATAGTTGGCCGGAGGAATATTTTTCTGATCCAATGAGTGCATTGCAGAGGAGGAATCGAGAGGACCAAAGAGGCAACACAGTGCCACGCTGAGGTAGCATAGTGCTTCAAAGGGAATCTGCAGTTTTTTTGGGGAACAGTCGAGATCTAGTGCCGAGAGCCAAAGGTGTGAGACCAGAGGGCAAGAGATCCAAGTTTCCAGTCAGCAAACGATCAACTAGAAGGGTGACGCAGTTCCTAGAGGTTGTGACGTAGTGACAGCGCAGTGACTGCGCAAAGACTACGCAGAGGCAGCGTGGGGCTAGTCATCCAGAGCCTGGATCAGTGTCGGATCCCCAATGACAGTGTGAGATATTTTCTCACTACCTCTTTGCCAGCTTATTCTCTATATCGGATTACCAGTTTGGGCATCCAAATATTTTTATTCGGAAAACTACTGCATAATAATAAAACCCTCAATTGTTGCATCGATTTTCCCACATTGGATTTTTCCAGGGACATTTGCCCAAAAACAACGGTGTTCATTGTGTGGGTTTATTTCTTTCCTGCTAAGTATTTTGTTTTTGCAGTATTTTTATGTTCTGAAGACTACAGTAGAATTTATTTTGATGTTTACTGTGTAACACGATAAATAACTTGATTCAAAATTAACTAGTGGAAGAAATAATATCAGTTGTTGCAATAAGGATTCCAACTTAGGAATTTTTACATGGTATCAAAGGACAGGTGTAGCAAGAAGAGCCCAACGCAAAACAGAAGTGGGATTTTCGAAAAGACTGTGTAGGCAGCAGATCGAAACCCCAAAGGGGCTATGCAGTCTATAGCTAGGAGGGCAAAATTTCGTGGAAAATTATTTCTGTGAGTGAGTCGACAAAGAAGAAGATTTTCCAGATCGAGATTTGTCAGACGCAAAGGGAGCAGCTCAGAGCAAATCTTCAATTAGGACACAGTTTTCTGCAACAGTGTGTTGGGACAGAAAAGCATCGGAAGAGGAAAGAAGAGCACATACTGAGGAATTTTCTTCCTCAGAGAATTCCTACCCAAGGAATTTGATTTCTCACTACAAAGCAGCAGTAGACGAGATCATATCTACTTACTCCAACAGGGAGTGCGTAGAACCAGTCAGAAGCTGCGCAGAGGAGAGAGAAGGCAATTTGACATTTGTTTGGCGTGATGGCATCAGTTGGGTTGAGGGATCAAGATCGGTTGGATGGTGCATCCAACTACGTAATCTAGAAGGCTAGGATCACCTGCCTTCTAGACGAGTTTGATCTCAAGATGTATATCAGTTCAGTGGTAGTTGTACCCACGGACGTAGATCAGCTTAAGTCCTACAAGAAGGAAATGGCGAAGGCCAAGAGAATGATCCTCGATGGAGTGAGGGATCATGTAGTTTCTCACATTGCAAGAAAAGATACGGCCAAAGAAATGTGGGATGCATTTGCCACACTATATCAAGGATCTTCCGAGAAAAAAAAGATGTACTTGGAGGAGAAGTTAAGGCTACCCAAGATGCAGAAGGGGGAGTGTATAGATCACTTCCTAACGAGACTTCAGGATACCCGAGATCCGCTGGTTGTTGTGGGATCAGCGCCTCAGGCTATTGAGTTTGTACGGTTGGCCCTTAACAGTGTTTCCGAGGAGTGGCAAGTCTTTGTCCAAAGTATCTTGGGCAGAGAGAAGTTGCCTGATTGGGAGAGAGTTTGGGTTGATCTACAAGAGGAGATGAGGCATGATTTGGTAAAGAGCACCATAAGTGACAGCAGCAACAATGGGGTGAAGATCGAGAAGGAAGAGGAGAATGCAGCCCTTGCATCAAAGGGGCAACACAAGCAGCGCAGACGAAAGAAGGATATTTCGAAGATCAAGTGCTTCCGATGATGGACCACTTCAGTTCTCAGTGTCCTCTTCGGAAGGACACAGAAGAGAAGCAAGATCAGCAGGTTGCCTCCGCTAAGATAGACAGGTTGTCCTCCAGATTGGAGGAGGAGTTTGCCATGATTGCCCATATACCTCCAAGGGAGAGGTGGGGTGATTTGGTTTTGTAGCTCCAGAGCGCTACAGGATGGGTAGGATCCTTGATGAGTCCACCTCTTGGATCAATACCTTGCTACGGGGGTCCATAACAGCAGTAGCAGGATGGACCAGTGACAGTTGGTGCAGTCAGGTGCCAAAGTGTCAGATGCAATGGTTAGCAGCGTTAGGAATTGAACAGGGCAGAGCAGAGTTGGCAGCAGTGTAGTTGGCACAATGCAGATTCATTAGCAGTACAGAGGCTTTAGTGACAGCGCAGAGACTAGAAGCAGTCAGAACTCAAGTGACAGATGCATCAATCTGAACACAGTTGGTTCAGTTGATGGACGTCTCTTAGTTGCAGCAGCAACAGATGAGAGGAGTTAAGGATGTTGCAGTGGTAGCAGCAACAGAGTTGCAGTGCAGATGCAGTAGTTGACAGCAGTATGCAGGGTCAACAGCAGCATACATGCAGCATAGCAGGGGATGATATAGGATCAGAGTGATGCTTCAGGAGGTTGCATTACTAGAGCACATTCCTAGCTAAGAGGGAGTGTTGATTTTTGTAGCATCGAATGTGCTCTAGCCTCAAGATTTTGCAAAGAGGCTAAGGCACATGCATTCTACAATACCCAAAAATCGTTTTGGGAAATTCCACCCGGAGAGGATTTAATTAAAATAATTAATTACTTTTAATGGATTCCTAAGTATAAACTTAGGAAAAGGAAATAATTAAAAGGTATTAAGTAGATCGGATGTGGATCTTCTGATGAAGAAGAGGATAGAGTCCAAGCTAATCTCAGCCTTCGATAATGTTTTAATCTTGGTCGTTGATATGTCAAAGACAGATTATAAGAAGGAGCTTGATGGGCATTTGTAGAACACATCGTGTGAGAGAGATGTAGAGATCGAATTCTCAAGAGAGCAGCGCAGCAATTGTCAGAGAGAGATCAAGTGATTTCTTTGCAGTGAGGGGCAGGGATAGTTGGTCGGAGGAAGATTTTCCTGATCTGGTGAGTGCATTGCAAAGCAGGCATCGAGAGGTCCAGCGAGGCACCGTTGTGCCACGCTGAGGCAGCACAGTGCTTCAAAGGGAATCCACATTTTTGATAGGGAACAGTCGAGATCTAGTGTCGGGAGTCGAGGTGTGAGACCTAAGGGCCAAACATCCAAGTTTCTAGTCAGCGAACGATCAGCTAGAAGGGTGACGTAGTTCCTAAAGGTTGTGACGTGGTGACAACGCAGTGACTGCACAAAGACTACGCAGAGGTAGCGTGAGGCTAATCATCCAAAGCTCAGATCGGTATCAGATCGCCAGTGACAGTGTGATATATTTTCTCACTAGCTCTTTGCTAGCTTATTCTCTGTATCGCATTTCCAATTTGGGCATCCAAAGATTTGTATTCAAAAAACTACTGCATAATAAAAAAGCCCTCAGTTGTTGCACTGGTTTTCCCACATTGGTTTTTTAGGGGGCATTTGTCCAAAAACAACAGTGTTCATTGTGTGCTTATTTCTTTCCTACTCAGTATTTTTATGTTGTGAAGGCTTCAGTAGAATTTATTTTGATGTTTACTGTGTAACACCATAAATAACTTGATTTAGAATTAACAAGTGGAATAAATCATATCAGTTGTTGCAGTAAGGATTCCGATTTAGGAATTTTCACACTGTTCACACTGCCCGATGACTGATTGCAGCCACACTCGCCAACCTGCCTCACTGCCGAAACACTCCATCTATCGCAGCCTTGTCTCCCCCGCCACGGTTGCAATTCTTCTAACCCAATCCAATCGCCCTATCAAACGCTAACCCCACTCCATTCCTTGTATCCTCCCCGTTTGAGACTCATTCCTCGTCCCATTCCATCATCTGCAAACTCTTGTCGTTGCTCTGTCGACAACTTGTATCCATTAGAATGACACCTCATTCTGTAGTAGTCATGATTAACTACTACCAGCCACTTCACACCATTCCACAATTATTGTCAGCTATTTCTCTATTGTTGTGGTATGACCCGACGCACACGTACATCCAGGGTTTTGAACTATTCAAATGTACCCTTGTATCATTGTGTCATTTGATACCAACTAGTATATTAATAAACAAAGGCTATCGTTAAAGTTATGAGGGGCGTGAAGAAAAAGGATTAGACACACTTTTATACAAAGTAAAAGAAGGTATAATACAAATATATATAAATGGAATTATTGGAGGAATTATAAATTTGAAGGAAAGAATTTTAATTCAAATATTTTAGAAGACAACAAAAGAAATATTAAGTATAAGAAAAAGAGAAGTACAAAAAAAAAGATGCATTCCATAAGGAACCTTGGTTTCTTTTCAAAATGTCCTTTTTGTTTAGAAGGATATTCTAATTGTCAAGAGTCATTTAGAAAGCAAAATGTCGTCTACGAAAAGTGTCACGAAACTTTTACTTTAGTTGAATATCAAAGTGACACACAAAAACAATCCTCGGAAAGGGATGTCAAGTTTTATGAAGGGATAAAAGTTAAAACAATTAATAGCGACACTTAAGTGAAAAAAGGAAGACTTTGATTAAAAAAACTTGTGGCTCAAGAATTGAAGAAAACAAAATCCAATTTGCAAGTTGAACACCCAACATCGCTCCTACATGACGATGTAATCCAGTGTATTGAGAAATTGCAGTTGCAAGATCAAGAGAATTCACATATTAAAAATTTAGAAGACAAAATAGCTAAACTTCAGCAAAACAAGAAAGAGTCACAACAGAAATATAAGATTTTGAGGATATGCATTGCAGGGAAGTAATAGAAAAGAACAAAGAAATTTTGTGCCTCAGAGATCACAATGAAAAATTACTCGAACAAGTCAAGAAGGCTAAGGTAACAAAGAAAGAACTCAAAAAGCACCTTTTCAAAACATGAAGAGGAAAATTTACGCTTAAAGAACCTTAATCAAAGGTTATTAGAACAAATCAAAAGTTTAAAAGATGAGGAGAAGGACACTAAGGATAACGTCAACAATTCAGAAAACGAAGAACTTTCTCGTCTCAAGAATCATAATCAAAACCTACTTACACAAATAAAGAAGCTTAAGACTAATAAGAAGTCACTAAAAGACAAGTTGGAACAACTTATTCAAGAAAAAGCATATAAATTTTCAGATGTGCAAATTCATGTGGAAGAAAAGGGAACAAACATTGATCCAGATAATACCACAATTCAGAAAGATCCCAATCCAATTGAAGTGAAGACATAATTAATTATTATATGTTGCAGTTCAAACGACATGAATTTTAAGTGAAGATCCAACAATTAACTAAGCGACTTTTGTACCTGAAGGAAATCAGATACCTCTAGTAAACCAAAAAATCAGATAAATTAGCCAGAAAATAAAAGTGGAGAAAATAATAAATTATTCCACCTAGCAAGTGATGTGGAAATGAGTTGGACAATCAACTCAAGTCACAGGGAAGTCAAATGACAAATGTGGAAGGGTGAGTTGGCATTACACATCATCAAGAGTTAATGCAACCATGAAAGTCGAGTTTGTAGGCCAGAATTGAGTGATCGATTTGTGACATGGCAGCTTGAGTCTCTTCACATCAGCACAGATTTGGCAAGTGATTGATAAAAGTTTGAGTGGGGGACAATGTGTCATAGTTTGTCCCCCCTTAAACTCACACACTGACATATACACTCAGCACATTTCAACTAATGCGTAGGCAGTTAAGGAAGCGTATATAGAGCTTAGTTACTCATGGTTTAGTGGGGGACAACACTACCATGTGTCAGAGTTTGTCTTCCACTTTGTTCCCCACTTAACTCATTTGTCGCACAATTAAGCTTGGCTGCAAGTTCACAACCAATACATTAGCAGTTTAAAGTCATACGTAGGCCTGATTTTTTAGTTCGACGCAAGTAATGAAGAGAGAGTATTTTGGGACTCTTACATGGTAATTTGGGGCTGCACATTTCGTGGGATATTTCTCCCACTTACTTCCACTCTTCTCACACATGTTTCTCAAGAGAATACGTACAAGAGATTTGACGATATTTGATGAACAGTCAAGGTGTAACTCGCTGCCACCTTCAGCACTTGACATCAGTGTTCATCAATCAACTCAGCCACTTGGAATTTGACTTGCTAACATTGGAATCTTCGCCCCTCCACTTGTCATTTGGTTTCTACATTGGGATTTGCTCCCATCGTTCTATTGAAATGAGCCTTGGACTCTCATTTTGTATTCATGTTCGGAGCTATTGGGCTTGAGGAACCTCTGCCATTTTGTACAATTGCATTTTGCTAATAAAACAAAGACTTTGGGGTATCATTGGTTGTGTTATCATGGAAATCTTGAGGTGATCTCTTTCCATGTTATATTGTTATGCTTAAATTTCTTATGTATTTGGTTCTTATTAACTTCTATTGTCATTTGTTGTTGTAATGTCCCTTCCTAAATTATTTTGTTACAGGTTTATTTTCCACAATTTTGCACCATTTTGGAGGCTATGGGACCCACTCAATTTTGATGAAAATACTTAGGGAGGAAAAATAGGTCGTATTATTTTGTTAGTGGAGTGTGGGGACCACCCACATGAAGGAAAAACACACTTGGCCAAGTGAGGAGTTCGAATAGCTTAGGAGGGAAGTCAAATGGCTAAGTGGAGGGGCCCACGTGGGAAGGAAGGCCCACGAAATTATAAATAGGGGGAGCTCAGTCTCATTTGTATCTTTTGCCTATCGAACTCACGTTGGTTGCTCGAGATGCTTAGCCGGGTCACTTGTTGTTTAGCAACGAGTTTTCCGAGCAGAGAACTCACCCTTTCTTCGGGGGCCTTTGAGTGCCACCCTAGAGAGGATTTGTCACATCATTCCAGAGGAGAGCTGGGGAGATTTCAGCACTTAAACTCAAACATCTACTCAGCCATAGAGTGTTCCAGAAGGACGCGGGAGGTGCGCACGTGGTGATCATTTCAAGGGTCTTCCAAGGAGAAATTGTCGGGAGAATTTTGGTGAAGGAAGGTTAGGGGTATAGCAAGCTTTAGGTGGATTTTGGAGCAGGAGGTGGCAGCTACAGTTTCGTACGAATTTGCAGCTCTTGGGTCAGCGCAGAAGCCTCTCACTGGGCACACATGGGAGCTGGAGGATTGCATTGTGAGACTGCTACTTGCCGAGAGAAAAAAGGGAAACCTTCGAGAGTGTTCTGCAGCAATTTTGGAGTGATTTGGTAGGAATTCCATTGGTGCGCAGGCAGACCGTACTTTCAAGCAATTCGAGGAGGACGTGGTACTTTGGGGGCCAAATTTCGGGGGTCAAAACTAGGCCAAACACTTTCTGGGTTTTGATGGGTTTTGCTTGAGGAGCTTGGGATTGATTTGGGTAAATTTTTGAGCACCAGAAGTGGGGTTTTCAGCAGCATATTTGCAGGAGACAGTGCAGTTTTGTTGGGGCAGCGCAGGGCATCAGTGAGAGAGTTGATTTTGTCATCTGGGCTTGTCATTTTATCACCTGGGCATTGTCAAGCTTGCCTTTGAGGCAAGCCGAGGTGCACTCTTTCCACATTATTGTATTATTGCTCCATATTTATAATAAAATGGCTAAGTTGCTTCATATTTCCAGTCTTTTTAATTTTATGGATGTGCACTAAAACTAAAAGTTGAAAATTTTTGTGATGAATTTATTGTTTGCTTTGCATATCATTGTTTTTCCTAGTTTGGGACATCACGAATGTGGATCTAAATTTGCAAGCAACCTTTTGCATATATATTCGATTTAGAGTCGCATTCTAGGAGTGAAATTGCTAATTGATTTTTGGAGGAATCTTTAGTTTATTTCATCCATTGTGTTGCTCTAACTCCTTTTTGTACGAATTTGCAGCTCTTGGGCCAGCACAGAAGCCTCTCAGTTGGCACATGTGGGAGATGGAGGATTGCATTGTGAGGTTGGTACTTGCTGGGAGAAATAAGGGAAACCTTTGGGGAGTGTTTTGCAGCATTTTTGGAGTGATTTGGGAGGAATTCCACCGGTGTGCAGGCAGGTTGTACTTTCCAGCAATTTGAGGAAGACGTGGTACTGTGGGGGCCAAATTTCGGGGGTCAAAACCAAGCCAAACTCTTTTTGGGTTTTGATGGGTTTTGCTTGAGGAGCTTGGGATTAATTTGGTGGAATTTTCTAAGCACTGAAGGTGGAGTTTTTAGCAACATCTTTGCAGGAGACAGTGCAGTGTTGTTGGAGCAGTGCAGAGCATCATTGAGATACTTGGTTTTGTCATCCGAGCTTGTCATTTTATCACCTAGGCCTTGTCATGCTTGCCTTTGAGGCAAGCCCGGGTGCACTCCTTCCACATTATCGTACTGTTGCTCCAGATTTATAATAAAATGGTTCAGCACTATTGCTTCTTATTTCCAGTCTTTTTATGGGTGTGCACTAAAAGTTGAAAATTTTTGTGTTGAATTTATTGTTTGCTTTTCATATCATTGTTTTTCCTAGTTTGGGACATTATAGTTGTGGATCTAAATTTGCAAGCTACCTTGCACATATATTTGATTTAGAGTCGCATCTAGGAGTGAAATTGCTAATTAATTTTCACCCATTGTCTTTCTCTAACTCCTTTTTGTAAGTTAATATGTGTCTCCAAGTGTGTAGGATTCAAGATTGTTCAAGTCCCATCGATTTTCACTTCAAGGCTTTCATCTAAAGAGAAGCAAGAGGGGATTTCTCTTTCCCATATTCTACTTGAATCATTTATAAATTTAAATTTCATATTCATTTGATCTAAATCTAGAGCTTCCAAAGATGACCTAATGTAAATTTCTGAAGATGTTCTACGCTAGAAGCAAATTTACTTTAATCTTCTAGGGCCCAAATAGCAATCACATGAAAGTAAGATGCAGATAGAACATATCGATAGATCGATGGAAGACAAGCCAATAAAATCAGAGATGAAGAATGGTAGCGTTACAGTGATCAGCAGGATGCTTCAACCAGCAAAGTCTCCATTAGGTCAGCCAACTCAATGTGTCACACAACCCCAAGACGGCTCATCAAAATTCTACACCAAGAAGCCCTAATGCTGCACCATCCGTGAGAGAAGAGAATGCCTCCAAAAATGTGTGTGAAATGAACTCCAAGTCTCTCCAATATGTAGTCATTTGTGGGGGTGTGTGACACATCTCTTATGCATGTGGGATAAATCTGGCCGACCTTGCACATGTGGAATAAATTCAAAATACATGTTCTACTCATCCGATCAAGATGATCTTTAGATCGATCTTGCACCTCTCTGATAGAGGAATCCAATAAAAATATTGGCATCGTCATCTGAGCATCACAACATGGAGTTTGGACCTAGTTGCCAAAATTAACACTCCCTCTCAACTAGGGAGAACTCCATCCACCAGTGCCATCCAAACATCGTGTGTCATCCCGTCGTAACTTGCTTCGCTGGCTTCATTATTTCAAAGTTGTGAGTCACAAAGACATCACTCCCGGCTGACCCGAAGTCATCTCATAGGTCTGAAACCTCTATAGGACTCAAAGGAGTCTCACACTAACCCGAAGTTAGTTTAACTGACCTGAAGTCAGTTGGAGGTCTGAAACCTCACTAGAATTGATCCCAGATCAAGTGGTTGGACACATGCCATCCTAGACATAGAGAGTACGGTAATCTCCAATGCGTCCATCGGTCTTGTTATCAGTCTCTATCCACATTTCCCTCCTCATTGGCCAAGATGAGAGGTACTTCCCATGAGTCTGAGACTCCATGGGTAGGATCAGTGTGGAAAAAATCCCGATTTTATCCCGACTTTTTAAAAAAATCCCGATTTTTTGCAGGCGCCGATAAAATCCCCCGATTTTTTCCCGATTTTTTTAAAGTTGAAAAAGTCGGGATTTAATCGTTATAATCCCGACTTTTTGCCGACTTTTTCCAAAAAATCGTGAGGGAGGTAATTTTTTTAATAATTTTTAATTTTTTTTTCGAAAAAATCGGGATTTTTTCCAAAAAGTCGGGATTTTTTCAAAATATGAATATTTTTGTATTTTTTTTAGTTTTGCCGATTTTTTCGAAAAAATCCCGACTTTGCCGATTTAATCCCGACTTGAAGCCCTGCCGATTTAATCCCGACTCCGACTTTTTCCACATTGGGTAGGATGCATACGAGGCACAGATCAGAGAGAGGTAAACCAACTCAATATCATCACGATGGGGCGGAAGCACACCAACAAGGTTCGGCAAGCCTAGCCCTTGGTTACTTATAGCTCCAAGAAGTTATCCTCAAAGCCCCCCTCTGGAGCTCCCAGAGCTCATCGTCCAACAGGACCCTCTGAATAGGGTCGTTCCACGATTCCAAGATTCTCAGAGAAGGTTAGGAACATGACCTTCCCCAAGGGCTTTGTGAGAATATCTGCGACCTGCTCATCAGTTCCTATATGATCGAGCCTTACAGCGCCTCGTTGTACCAGATCCCGAATAGAATGGTACCAGATATCATTATGCTTGGATCGATCGTGGAACACGGGATTCTCTGACAAACGAATCCCCCTCTGGTTATCACAAAGGATAACGGTGGTATCTAGCACATGCCCAAACAGCTCACTGAAGAGCTTTCGCAACCAAATAGCTTCACAACAGGCCATATACGTTGCAATGTATTCGGCCTCAGCGGTGCTCAAAGCCACCGACTTCTGCTTCCTGCTCAAAGCAGAACCAAGTGTGAAGCAGCATCTGGATGTGCTCTTGTGATCCACCACACTGCCAGCCCAATTAGCATTAGTATATCCACAGAGTCTCAAACTCTCGGCAGTGTATCTCAGCCCATGGTCTATCGTGCCCTAGAGATATCTCAAGAGTTTTTTAGCACCAACCCAGTGAATGTTATGAGGATCAACCATGAGTTTACACAAAGTGTTCACTACAAAACATACATTCGGACAGATGTTCACTAAGAGCATCAAGGCCCCTACGAGTTGTCGATACTCGATAGGATTTGCTAGCACGGGCCCAACAGCGTTTCCACTCAACTTCTTAAAGTTGAGTTCCATCGATGTCGACATGGACTTACAGTCCATCATATCAAAACTTTACAGCAGCTTCACAATATATTTTCCTTGAGAAAGGAAAATCTCGCCAGGTCTCTACCAGACCTCCAAGCATAGGAAGTAATCCATCAGTCCTAGGTCTTTCATCTTGAACTCAGAAGCGAGCTCCCTCTTACACTAATGAATGAAAGGTTCAGCACCTATCTGGAAGAGATCGTCCTCATAGAGAACCAGAATGAGAGGCTTTTCTCTATCAACCTTAAAGTAAAGGTTCGGTTCAACATTACTTCGAGTGAAGCCCAACTTCATCAAGTAGCTATCTATCCTCTCGTACCAAGCCCTGAGGGCTTGCTTCAACCCATAGAGGGCTTTCTTCAAATGATCCAGGCTCAGATTGTACGATTGTACTCATGGCTACTAGATACCTTTGGTATCTATTCGGCTTGTTGCTTTAAACAGAATGTCCCCCTTTGGGGCCATATGTCTCTCGGCATCCTTGACAATATCCCGGAGCCATGAGGGTCTTCTCTTCTTTCTTCCAGCAACGCCATTTTCTCAGGAGCATACATGGTTGTGGTCTCCCTCTAAATGCCAGCTCCACTTGCGAGAGAATTCATCTATAAAAGTCATGAAATAAGAACATCCTCCCAAGGATTTCACAGGCAGCATATCAGATAAGTCAGCGTGTATCAGATGTCTTTGTGACACTTGAGGAATGAAGAAAGTCCCCTTGTATGATTTCCTTCGGCACAACCCTGACATATGCCTTCATGATTATTTTTGAATTCATGCATCCCAGACACCAACTTCCTTGTTGCGGAAAGGGCTTTGTAATCATAGGCCTGAATCCACTGTCAAGGCTTATTTTATATCCATACAAGTATCATGGCCATATACTGCCATACATTTGTTATACATCTGACATACATCTCGACAAGTATCATGACCATACTCTGTCATATCACTGATTACAACGTTGCCATAATATTATCATACACATCATTGTCATACTGTCATACAGTATTGAAGATATCAAACTTCATCATATATATTTCCATATGCCACTGAAGTTACCACAGATCAAGTTCATATAGACTCTACCATATCTGATATAGTGAGGTCATATATACTTTGCCATATATTAATGAAGATAACATAGGCATGATGCCATATGTCACTGTTCTAAGACTCATCGACCAGCCATTATACTTAGGTTTCCTTAGACAGCATACAAAATCTTTTCATGTAAGAACAATTTTACATACCTCTTCTTTTGTCTTTTAATACATTTGCCTTCTTACAGTAGATTTCCAAAGCATTGCACTTAAGGCTCAAATATCAACTCAACAAGTCAGCCTTCACATAATAATTATGCTGATTCAACGTCACTGATCATAGGATTCGAACAAGGGGTTTATCACAGTGATTTATCATCCACAAAATCACTATAAGTTAGGCCTTAAATCACTTTGTCCTATTCAACATTCAAGGACAGACGTCCCCAAAACAACTTCAATGAATCAACCTCTCTCTTGGATCAAACAATACCACAGAATTAGAGCGCAAATTTATTGAGGCTATGTGACCCTATCACAAAGATAAAACACAAATTATTGTCATCTTTTCAGGGTCTCGATCCTCTGCTTTATCACAGAACATTAGAGCGAATTTATCAGACTTCAGAACAAAATTATGGATGGCTGTGTAAACCTTCAAAATTTGGCACCTGAGATCTTGACTCTCAGAAAATTTGCTCCAGCAGTAGAGGGATCCAATTTGACCCTTCGCAAGTCTGAGACTAGGCTCCAATAATATAGTTGATCCACTCGGCCCTTCCTTGAGATGGTGGTATACCCTTCAAACAATAGTCAAACAAGAACATATTCAGCCTTAACTTAAATATGGCACCTTCAACAACGTTGGCAACATAAGCGCTCCTTCTGGTACAATTCTAGCAATGAATCAACTCCGCCTATAGGAAGAAGGTGATTTTAGCTAGACAGATAAGTTGTAGCTATAGCAGTCTCTTCCCTCTAAAATGATAAAATCCTCCAGAAATGGCCTCGGCCTTCACAACGACAAATTCGACCTCATTACTGACAAAAGAAATTGGCTTCTGGTATGTTGGAATTTCGGCCTCTGCAGAAGATTCTCTACTATTCGCACAACAACTAAAGGGCTTCTTGATCACGTTAACAGTGATTGAACAGGGTTGCAGCACATTGTCCCGCTTAGCCCCGCCATTCTTAAAAACTGGAAGCCATGCTAATTTTACACAATCCATTATGTTCCTTCAGAGCAGATCTCTGTTATCCTTTGATGTCAATGGGCGCTGGGAGGAGCAATAATTTGGTCTACTCCGCGATGAACAAGAGAGTCAATGATCACATAATACACGCCATGGGAGCTGAAGCCAGCCCAACAAAGCCTCCCGATGCTTAAACTTCAGCTTCTGAAGTGGTGTTAAAGATATGGCGCAGTGTTGATGCAGTTTGTTTTGACGTGGATAGCACTGATTGCAAAGATGAGGGAATTGATGAATTGGCAGAATTTTGTGGTGCAGGTAATTCACTGTGCCCGAAACACCAGTGAACTCAGGTCACTTGCTCCCCAACTTCGAACACGATCCTCAAACTCTAATCGCACCACCACACATCGTTCTGCAACACAAAACAAGACTGCCATTGCACTCCAACAATTTCGCATTGTCTAAACACGTACAAGCTAATCTCCTTGCGCTAGAGCTAGAAGTGGTTGCTCATCATTCGATCTAGCAGAAGTCAGCCTTTTAATCATTCCTCAACACCGAACCCGCATAACGATGGATGCAGACATCACGGCTTGAGATTGAACGACCCCCGTGCTGCCATGAATCCACAAATGAAGGGATCCTTATGCGTTTTGTTGAGTTGGCCTCTAATTTGGCCCAACGTCCCGATTTCAATTAATTGCGAGTGGCGGCACGTACAATACTAGAAAAGGAAACATTAAAATTTGATCGAAAACCACATTCGATTAGAATGTTATTCACACTATGCAGGATGACCTCGCGCCCAATGACTGCTTCTACATAGGTTTCGATCGCGCGGTTCAGACTACACGCAACATCATCAATGCTTACAATTATTGCTCTCTCGTGGAGTCTTACTCCATTGAAACGTGTTTCGCTGATGGCTTCGTAAGCACTGGAATGTACAGTTAATGTGATCATGTCTCTTTATATTTATCTCCCGACAGTCCCCAATACGCATGCCCAAAAACTTTTGTTACACCAACGTTGTGTCCCTTTGCTCCTTGGCCTATATGCCCAGCAACCTCGGCCCTAGAACAGCCCTACGAACCTGTCTTTTAGCCTTCAAACATCCCTTAACAGATCCGCACTTCACTAGCTGTCCCTCGACACAGATTGGGCTTTGTCTTCTCCTCGACTCTGATACCATGTAAATTTCTGAAGATGTTCTATGCTAGAAGCAAATTTACTTTAATCTTCTAGGGCCCAAATAGCAATCACATGAAAGTAAGACGCTGATAGAACATACTGATAGATCGATGGAAGACAAGCCAATAAAATCAGAGATGAAGAATGGTAGCGTTACGGCGATCAGCGTGATGCTTCAACCAGCAAAGTCTCAGTGTTCCACGGGGTCGCGTCCCCCAGGGTCGGTTGCACGCACCCCTCGCACTCGGGACGGGGAGTCTCCTGGGGGTGCGTTTCCCCGCGCACCCTTTTTGGGGAGTCTTGGGGAAACGCAAGGGGGTATGTTTCCCCAGTGTGGGGGACGCGACTCCCCAAAAAGGGTGCTTCAGAAAATTTTTTTTTTTTTTTTAAATGTAAGTTTAAAAAAAGTTTACGATTCATTATTCAATGATTCATTTCATTTCTAGCTCTTCGACCTCCAGCTGACCTTTGCTACTTCGACCTTGACCTCTCTGTGTCCTTGATGTTGATTTTATTTTCAGTGCTAATTAATAAATTATCTATTTTTACTTTTCAGTTGTTGACCTCACACTGATTCCTGACTCTTGACTCTTAACTATTTTTGAGTTTGAAACTTTGAGTTATATAAATTTACCATTTACTATTTAGTGTTCAAAGTTCAAACTTAGTATCTACTATCTACTTCTAGTATGTTTTGCTTTCAATTTCGATTCTAGAATGATGAATGATGAAATTAATTTTTAAATCAATGTACATTGCAGATTGTAGAATGATGAATGATGAATGATATGGAATCATGGATCAATGTATTTGAAGATTTCATTATTGAATTTATTTATTGAATGATCAATGATTATGGATGAATATTAGAATAATGAGTATGTCATATGAATGATGTATGTATCAAAATGAAAGATGAGGATGGATCAATGTAAGTCATTATTCAATTCAATTATGAATTTAAATTTTATCATGTGTAGATCAAATTTCAATTTTCAATGTATTGGTATTCATATTAGTATATAGTATATAGTATGTAGTATATTATTATTAGTCTATTTAATATTTATGCTTTCATTATTTATTATTTAACAATGAATATGAACTTGAATTATATATATATATATATATATATATATATATATATAATAAAAAATTATATACCCCGACGACTCCCCGCACCCCCGAAATTTCCCTAAAATTTCAGGGTACTCCCACACGTCCCCCATTTGCGTCTCCCCGCACCCGCGTCTCCCCGCACCGGAGTCTTGGTGGAACATTGCAAAGTCTCCATTAGGTCAACCAGCCCAAAGTGTCACATAGCCCCAAGATGGCTCATCAAAACGCTGCACCATCCGTGATAAAAGAGAATGCCTCCAAAAATGTGTGTGAAATGAACTCCAAGTCTCTCCAATATATAATCATCTGTGGGTGTGTGTGACACATCTCTTATGCATAAGGGATAAATCTGGCCGACCCTGCACATGTGGAATAAATTCAAAATACATGTTTTGCTCATCCGATCAAGATGATCTTTAGATCGATCTGGCACCTCTCCGAAAGAGGAATCCAATAAAAATATTGCCATCGTCATCTGAGCATCACAACATGGAGTTTGGACGTAGTTGCCCAAAATTAACACCTAAGCTAATTAAGAGCAATTTTCAAGACTAGACAAGTATGGGGCTTCACTCCCATCACTTGGTTTGGTTTTTTGTATATTAATGTGTATTATATTTTGTCGTCTTGCATGCTCCCTCCACTAACATTCCTTTTGTCTTGCAGCGCATTGTTGAACCATTTGCTAACTCATCTTGTGACAGATTTTGAGGAGAAATTTCTTGAAACTTCTAATGAGTGTTAGCAGGACCTTTGACACACGCCGGGATCGAATTTCAAGGAGGTCGTGAGCACTTTTTATAGGGTCGAGTTTGCTTGAGGACAGCTGCAAAAATTGATAGGTTGTGGGCCCTTTGAGGTTGATCTCTCTATCTAAAATTTTCAGATTTGAGAAATTTCCATTGGCTATTGTGGTTGCCATGTTTCACAAGGAGATACTAGCTTCTATACTTCCTACTTCGTAAAAGTTTATCCTTCATTTTTGGGAGACCTTCTAAAGGCCTTCTCCTCATTGTAACAATTAATAAAAAAATATATTTTTCTTGTGGGAGCTTGGGAATTTACCCATGCCATCCCTCCTCCTCATTTAGATGGAGGACTTTTCTTGGGTGGATTGACTTGCATTACTATTTTCTATCTTTCTCATTTAGTTCATTTACATGCTCTTTTAGTTTATTAATCTAACTCGCATAGCATCCACACCTAATTTCATTTCAACTTTCTTTATATTTCTCAAGTATTTGCATGTTGCAATCTATTACATTTCATGCATATTATTTGAGCAAGCAAATACTTTATGTTTTATGTGGCAAGTTTAATTCATTCATTTAGCATTTTTGGAGTACATTGCCTCACTATATGCTTACTTGTTGCTTTGATTATGGATCATACATTTTGAAGCACCTAACTTTGAAGCAATTTGCAATCTAGCAATCTTTTCATTTACTTGCAAGCAAGCACTTCACTTTTGGCTACATCTCAATTGGTCTAGCTTCATTTACTGAGCATTTGGGCACACATGACTTATTGATACATGTTTCATTGTCAATTTGTGATTAAGTATATTGTTTATTGGTACATCTTTTTGAAGCATTTACTTGGAACAAACTTGCAAAATTTGGCCATTTATGAAGCTTATGTTTACATGCCATTTACTTTTACAAAGCTTGTGAGTAATATTGAAGTCATTGATCCAATCTTATTTGGGCAATTGATTCACTTACTTAAAGGCATTTGTATCAATACTTTCCTTTGCAAGCACTAATAACATCCAAGGATTTCATTTAAACATTTTAGTTTTAGATCTTGCACATCTAAAATTTACCTCCAAGCATAAGCTTGGTTGTATAGAAATAATAGGGCCAAGATTTTCCTTAAAGGTTCTTTCATTTGGTACGGAGTAAGGTAAAGTGTGTGACCCTATAGTTATGAAGGTGCCTTTGTCCCCTTGTAGGAACGAAGGCACACATGGCTTGTAAGGATTAGAGGAAGGATATTGTTGATGAAGACAAGTGCTTCCTCGGCCCCTCTTCCTTGCTATCACCCCAATCTTTACCCCTTGGTAATAGGTTGAAGGGAGAATCTCTCACCTAGAATAAGCATTTAGTTTTAAAAATTACCAAGATAATTGCATCTCACCTGAGCTACGTTGCATATCATTCTAACTCATTTACTTTGGAACATTTTCCAATTTACTTGCAAGTTTACTTATCTCATGTAGAAGTTATCATCTTTGTTGTTGAGTATCTCATTTCGCAAGCACATCATTTTCTTTTGCAAGTAATACTTTGGTTAATTTAATTTCATTTGCAAGTCATTGTCCTTTAAATTGCTACCATACATGCATATGATCATGAATGATAGTATCTTTATTTGAGCATCTCTTTAAAGTGCAATTTGTATCTTGCAATTGATATTTTTCATCTAATATTGATATGTACTGCAAGACTACTTAAGGCACTGGTTTAAATGTTTATCTCTTGAATGTTGTAACTTGTGATTGATTATTGAATCTGTGTCTTACATTGCTCATCATTTTCACTAAGCTTGCTGATAATTTTTGAAGTAGTCCCATTAACTTAAGATCTCCTAGAAACTCATATCGTTTCATCTAACCTTTCATTAGGGACCACCCCCCTTAGCATTACCAAGGAGAGATCTTTAACAGAGAGAGTTGGGAATAGGTGACAACCCCATCTCTTAGTTTGCCACCAAGTAGCACCTTGTGGGGTTAAGGACTTTTCCCACACTAAAAAGGTGTGTGAGCTAGGCAGCATCAACAGGTCCCACTACCCTATAACTCCAATTTCACAAAGATCACCTAGAAACCCTATTCTTCGAGATTCCTTGATCTTGGGCATCTCGTTTCAAGTAATACTCTCCCACCCTAGATCTTGGTAAATCCTCCAACCCTTCTAAGAGAGCCATTCATCTTGCTTCTATAGCAAGTAAGCCCATTATCTGAGGCTCTCTTGTGAATAGTCTTTAGGAATCACCTCATGTCCTATCATTTAATCATCTATTCTAGTGATTCCTCTCATATCGGGACTCCTCCCATCAGTGAAAGTCTGTAGAGAGCATGGAGTTTTAGCTGGGGTTACAATGAACTATCGTTCCATTGTTGCCACTTGGCCTAGTAGTTGCTCTATAGGATCCCCTCCTAGGACCCCTGCTAGTTTGAGCAGTAATAGTAATGGGGTAACAAAGCTCATTACTAGCACATGTTCACTAGGCATTTTCTTGACTTTTCTATACAATAGATCAAATCCTAAGTTTCAATCTCATAATCCTACGGTCTACCTTGCCCAACCCAAGGTTGCAAGAAAGAAATATCTGCATTGTCCTGTTTAACAAAATGTTTCAAATGCTAAACACTATTAAAGCCCACTAAAAATTGGAAACACCTCAATTTCTAATTTCTTTGTGTGAGGTCCTATGGGTCCAAGTTCATTACTAAACATAGTGAAATGGGGGTCCCATTTTTTACTTTTAATGTAAAAAAATAATGTTAATATTATCTTTATGACTTCATAAGTCAATATAACATTAACTTTAAAAATTTAATAATGGAACTTAGATACAAATCCAAATCCTTTAGGAATTTTGTTTGTTTTTTACATTTGAGAAAGTGCTCCCCAAAATGGAACCATTTTTATAGGGTCAAGTGCACGCTCCTCAATGTTATGAAAATAGCTGTCTCAGAGCACACTCACACCCATATGGAGCACACTACAAGAGGGAGTGCAAAATGGGGGGACACTTACCCACACCCCTGAACACTTGATCCATAAACACTTGATCCAACATTACCCTAGATCATGTATTAGACAAAAGGTTACAGAGGGGGTCCACATTCCTCTGGTTGAGGCTGGTCCTAAACATGGGACAGGTGTGTTTTAAAAGAGTGCACTCCCTAGAGAAATTAGCACTCAAGAGTCAAAACCATCTAAAGGGCACATCAAAAGCAGATGCAAATTGGGAGCATGCTTACCCACACCATTGAACTAGCTTAAGTACATAACTACGTGATTTAGCATTTATCTTCCATCATGTATTAGACAAAAGGTTACAACAGGTGTCCACATTCTTCTAGTTGAGGTAGGTCCTAAACTTGGATCATCAGAAGAAAAAGATAATGAAAAAGGCAAAGCCAGCAAGGATCGTCTGCCATGAAATAACATAATGAGTGGTTCCTAATATTTAAATAAGCTTCCTTATTTAGCAGAATATTGCATGCACCTAGCACCAATGATCATTAACTGCTAGGATACAAAATGGGGATTTTATTTTGGGAAAATTACCTAGTCAAAGTTCAAACACAAAATTATAACAATGCGACAAGAAATTAAACCTGGCCTATCTCCTTGACAGTAAACTTACTGAGAATTAAAATAAACTACAGTCATTTATATTGGTATTACAGAAGTGTTACTTACCTGTCCAAATTCAGCAACAGTATCAATACCGACAATCCCGAGGTCTAAATCCCCCGTGAGAAGCTTACGAACGACATCTTTTGGCCGTTGAAACCAGACTTCTAGTTTGGATAGCTGCTTAGACATTTATGGAATATGTCAGGTATTCCCATTCTTATTATGTTGTGTGAATTTAAAAGTTTATGAAAGAGTTACTATCAATATATTTATACATCTATCTTGCAAGGGGCAATTAGGAAAAACTCCAGGAAAGGTACACACCTTTATCCTAACAGAATTCAGAATAACATAATCAACCTTAAATTATTCATTGAAAGCTTACTATAGCAATCTTGCATAGCATTTGAGAAATGCAGTGACAAAAAGAATTGAAGGAATGAAGGGCAGATTAACACCACAGTATACATTGAACCAGAAGCATTTACTCAATAGTATACATCTCGCGTTTCATTTACACAAATGAAGGCTAACATTGTTCCGTTTTTGAGCTATCCCTAGAACATATTGACCTATCCTTATCAACATATTAACCTGGCATCCAACATTCCATTTCTCATTTTGTATTTGAGAAAAAAAGGAAACAAGACAAAAATATCATTGAAGCTCTAGACAAAATAGAAGCATCAATCCATCCTAAGTCAACTTTCATTGGAAACATCTATTGCTAAGATTCCAAACTGAACTTCCTTTATTATGACTCAATATATGCATTTGAAAATAAGTAAAAAATAAACAATTAATGGAAATGTTAAAAATTTAAGTAAAAATGACATTCTCCATATGAAATCCAATGAGGCTAGAACCACTCTCAAACATCCTAAAAAACGGTAATGTTGAAAGTTTAAGTAAAAGTGACATTCTCCTTTATCTTTCGGACCTCAAATCAGTTAGGGCCTCAAAACGATCAGACTAGCTGGCTCAATTGGTTCCAGTCCAGTTCCAAAAACACTACTATCTAGTAAATGAACGGTGAGAAAGAAGAATGGAAAAGAGGTCATGGAGAGATAACCGGATTGGAGATTAGACACTTTAAAAAGATCAATAAGGAACCTGAGAGGGTGTACATTACACTCATAGTCAAAATAGTTACATACTTTCCCAAATTTATGACTGAAGAACAAATTGAGATCTTTCTTGAAGAGCTTCCAAAGGAGAAGATAAGAGGAATTCTTGCTTCTTTCAACAAAGACATGAGCCCAAGACCAGATGGGTGGTGTTGCCACCTAATTCAAACGTGGACTAACATGGAGAAGATTGATTAAGCTAAGTTAAACAAGATATATCTAGGAGTTAATTGAATTACCCAAAGTACATCCAACCATCAACATATAAATAATAGCATATCACTTTAGAGCATGTAAGTAAACTTCATGAGCAAACAAAATGATCATAAATGTACAGATAACCATCCACAAGCAACAGATATGGCAAAGACAACATGAATGAAATACTTGAAAGCAAATGATGTAATAAATAGATACCAGTGGCAAAAGTAGATTGTAAATGAAATGCTCAAAGTAAATGTTGCAATTATGCTTGAAAGTAAATACTTGGGAATGAAATGCCAAAAGTAAATGTTGTTTGAAAATTAATATAGCAATGAAACAATAACCAAGTTGAATGTTGTAAAAAAGTTGTGGGATGTTCTTGGTACATTTTAGTTAAGTTAGATTTCACTTGTATTTAGATTTATTAGATTGACGGATATGTGGTGATCCATAGGAGTGCGCAATGTAAGATGTGCGATTGCAATGAAGTAAATCTAACTAAAGTGTGTTTCCTCTTCTACCCTTATCCTCGATGGGTTAACGAAAGTTGCAAGGGGATCCTACAAGAGGAAGCTTCGCTTCAATGAGTACTCTTGAGCAGTGTTGCGAACATCGCGATCGTGATTAAATCAGCGAGGGCAAAAAATCGGAAAACGTTGTAAAATTGGGAAAAATCGGCACATACAAAAATATTCATTTTTTTCAATATTTTTAATATCTAAAGCATCCACAACATAAAATAAATGCAATGACACATAAATATGAAAAGAGAACTAATATATAAGATGTGTAATATCATGTCTAGTGCTACATCACAAATTAAAGTGAATCATGTCTTGAATACTAAGTCCTAAGTCCCAACTCAGCCTCAAAATATCAACAAAAAATATAATAATGTATCTCATATCATGAGTCATAATGTCATATACAAAGGAATGAACCAAATAACTAATACTATCGATTTCCTCTGCCCCTCTTGCAAGAAAACGTAAAATCTTTCCCTCTAGAAGCTAGTGGGGTTGGCAGTGGACTCTATTGTGTACTAGAAGCTGAAGGACCAGAAGTTATAGGAGGTAGACCATGTCCTTGTTGGTCAAGGTTGTCATTGATGTCAATATGGCATTGTTGGAGATGGCAAATATTCTTGTGATAACCCTTTCGTTATGTTGCCCTAACCTCATGCAAACCCTAACGATGCTTATACCAATTTCACTAGCATGAAATGTGTTAAGCCCTTGTTGAAGCATACCCTTACATGAAACCCTAGGAGAAATTCCTAGTTGTATATAATGTCCTAACCCTAACATTACTTAAGATGGAACCCTAATACTATGAAGAAACCCTAGAAGATAAAAACTCTAGAAAACCTAGTGGATAACCTAAGCCTGGCATTACTAGTTGAGAACCATAAGATGAAACCCTTCATATAAAACCCTAACCCTTGGAAACAAATTCCTAAATAAAAAAAAACAAAGAAGTGCCCATAGCCTAGACATACCAAAGAAAAGTTAAAGACGAACCCACATATGGCAAAAGAAGAGATAAATTATTTATATAAATAAAACCATTAACAAATTGGCTTTATTATCGTGGCCCCGTCAAAACTCAGTGCCACGTTGGATGCGTTACACAACTATTCAAACCTACAGGTCGGCCCCTCCACAACACAATGTCTCAAAGTAAACTCGTATAAAAATACACATGTGCTTCAATTCAAAAAAAAGCGTGTATTTGTCAACAAAGAAGAAGGATAAGAATGGAAGCTAAATTCGAAAGAATATGCAGAAGAAAATTTGAAGTCCATACATTTCGAAGAAAATAACACGGGTTGAGTTTCGTTTGGCTCGTTTGTTTTGCAGGAGAAACCCACAGTCTCGGACCCTAGAATCCTCTGCGATTTGGTGGATCATAACCATAGTTGGGTCACTTTTCTAGGACACGTCTGTGATAATTGCAAACCAATTATCTCTGGGGTCACAATTTTGCACGAAGTTTAAGCTAGATTGTATTGCAGAAATCTTAAGCCCTCGTTTGCGCAAATGTAATATGCATTTTCTGATAGTGGCTTCCTCTACAATTATGTATGCAAAAGAACACTCGTTAAAGACATTCGATCTCAGTACTTCTTGTGGTCAAGACAATTTATTGTTGGATTGATTTTCTCATACAAATCCTTGAGTCGAGCAATTGAATACTGGAAAAACTATATTATGTTTTATGCTAGCATTTGACTGTGGATCCTTGGGAGTAATCGAATAACACTACTATAGGCCTCAACAAGTCATGGTACTGGAACTGTTTGCAATACAAGTTTGATACAACAAGGGTAATAGACATACATAACTTAAATAAACACCATTTGTCTCTCTTTTCTCATTGGTGATCGAACTATGCACAAAAATTGAAATTGAATTTAGAGGTGGTGTTGGACAGTAATAAAACTTCGAGCATCTTGTGGTAGTTACTTGTATAATAGTTTCATACTTGTTAATTCGGAAATGTGTTAAGCAGGTCTGTTGGGTGGTGTATCCCGTGAGCTCGGTCAGAATAATACTTGAAGTACTTTGGAGGTCGGATAGAACACTTTTGTGGAAGACTTAGTGTAATATATCATGGAGATTCATATATGTGGTTTTTCATCATCAAAGTTTGTTGTTGACATCTAATGGAAGTATGAACAGTCAACAAGTAAGGCTTTAAGTGGTGGAGACTTGAACAAGTCAAAGAACTTGAAGATCTTGGACTGTGAAGCATTAAGTGTCCTGGAACATACTTTGACAGTGAAGTGTTGGAGCCTTGAACAGTCAAACACTTGGAACCTTGAACAGAAGAGTATTTGATTTTTCGACAGTATACATGCTTGTGTTAGCATAAGTGTTTGGGCAGCCTTGAAAAGCACTATTGGAGACCAAAGAATGTTAAATTTTGAAGAACCTTGTTGAGGAACTATAGATGCTTTACCATAAAGCTTTTGGGTGTCTGAAAAGCACTATTGGAGACCAAAGAATGTTAAATTTTGAAGAACCTTGTTGAGGAACTATAGTGGAGCAAACCTTGGGTTTAAACAAGGTTGAAGTGTGAAAATTTCAATCTGGAAATTACTTCTGCAGTGATAGATTTATTTCTCCTACTTATTGTTTCTGATAAATTATTTACAGAGTTCTTCAGTAAATTTCAAAATAAATACTACTGCAAAATTCAATTAAGTATATACAGAGAATAGAACAGTAAGAAATACAAGCAAAAGAATCAATCACATAAACACAGTTATTTTTGGACAATTGTCCCCAAAAAAAACCAATGCGGGAAAACTGGTGCAGCAGATAAGGGTTTATATATTATTCTTCAGCAATGAAATTCTTTACAAGGAAATGATTGGCAGACTTTTTAGAAAACACCTGAGATAAATTCTCTCGGTCCTTCAGGAGAAATTTCTGACACCCAGGAGACTCCCAGCGCTCTCTGCGTCCCTCTACATGTCTCTCTGCGTAGTGCCTGCATGTGATTATGTCACTCTGCGTGGGCACTCTGCGCTGCCTTCTCTGGCCTTCTGTGTCCCTCTCTCCTCGACCTTTGTCACTGCTGACTCCCTCTGCTTCCTCTGCTCTGCAACTCTGCCCTGCAACTCTCCCTTTGAAATCGAATTCTATTCCTTCAGGTTACGAAGTGTTTGCCCGGCTTGCTTTCCAAATGACCCTCAAGCCTTCTTTTAAAATCTTTTCATTGATGAATCAACAGCCCAGATTAGAAGTCTAATCAATGGCTAAGATAAAGGTTGACTTGATCTTCGTTCTCTAGAATATTCACTCTCTGCCTTATTAATACCCATTAATTATTTAATTTCCGTAAGTTTAGACTTAGGGTCTCCATTATAATAATTAATTATTTTAATAAAACATGAACCGAGTGGAATTTCCACAAACAGTTTCTGGGTTCTTTGGAAAACTGATGTCCAAGCCTCCCCACAAATTTTGAGACTTGGAACACTTTCTGATGCTACAAAAATCAACACTCCCTCTTAGCAAGGAAAGTGTTCTAGCAAAATGCCTGTTGCATGTTGCTCTGCTTTGAAGCATCCTTTGCGTTGTTGATCCCTGGCTGTTGCCCCTCATATGTTGCACTGCTGCCCATGACACTGTCACTGTCACTGCCTCATCTGTACTGCAGCTCCCTCTGAATCTCGATCCTATCCATTCCTGCTACTAAAATGGATTCTTGATCATCCCCATCTTTTCTCTTAAGTAGACAAACTTTGTCTTCCCAAGAAGCTTTCTGAGGATATCTGCCACTTGTTCTCATGTTGGAGTGCACTGGAACTGTACAGCTCCCCGTTGGACACAGTCTCTGACGAAGTGACACCTGATGTCAATGTGCTTCGACCGATCATGAAACACAAGATTTTCAGAGAGCTTGATGCAACTATGATTATCACATATAACGTTGGTCGCCTCCATATTTTCCCTGCGTAAGCTCACAAGAAGTTTCCAAAGCCATATTGCCTCACACGAAGTCGTGCTTGCTGCCATATATTCTGCCTCTGCCCACGGATTTATGTTTCATGTCGTACCATGAGGTCATTCCTGATCCAATACTGAAACAGTACCCACTGGTACTTTTCCAATCTACTAGGCTGCCAGCCCAATCTGCGTCAGTTAACCCACTCAACCTGATGTCATTGCCACAGGTGTATTTCAGTCCAAGCTTGATTGTTCCTTGTAGATATATGAGTACATGTTTGGTCGTTTCCCAATAAGCCCTCCTTGGTTCTACCATGAACTGACTGAGAGTATTGACAGCATAACAGATGTTTGGCCTCATGTTGACCAGATACATCAGAGATCGTATGAGATGCCTATACAAGGTAGGATCAACCTCATCATCTTCGGACGTGTCGATTTTCTTCTAGTTGGTGATCATTGGAGTAGCCATGGGTCTACAGTCCTCCATCTGAAACCTCTTCGGAATTTTTTAGTATACCTTCCTTGACCAAGGAAGATTTCACCCTTCTGCTGCCAAACTTCCAACTCCATAAAATAATGCATCAGCCCTTGATCCTTCATGTCGAATTATGCAGCTAAATTCTCCTTGCAGTCCCTGATGAGCCTAGATGATCTTGTCAGAAATAGATCATCGACATACAGTATAGATATCAGAGGCTCAGTCCCTACTCTTAGATAGTAGAGATTGGGATTTGCATCACTCTTGACAAACCTCATCTTCTGCAAGTAGCTGTCGATTCGACCATACCAAGCTCTAGGGGCTTACTTTAGTCCATACAAGGCTTTCTTAAGCCTGCACACATGAGTCTTCTATTCATGCGTCTCGAAGCCATCTGATTGTTCAATGTATACTTCCTCTTCTATCACCCCATTTAGGAACGCAGTCTTGACGTCCATCTGGTGAATCCCCCATCCCATCTGCGCAGCTAGTGATATCACGGATCTAATGGAAGTATATCGGGCTACTGGGGCGAAGGTCTCTTCATAATTTATCCCTTCCTTCTGAGCGTACCCCTTAGCCACAAACCTGGCTTTAAATTTCTTGATGCTGCCATCTGCAGCATATTTGATCTTGTAGATCCATCTCAAACCTACAACTGATCTGTCATGAGGTCTCGAAATCACTTCCCAGACATCATTCATCATAATGGAACTGTATTTTTCCGCCATCGAGTCTACCCATACCTAGTGTTGAGCTGCCTCTTGAAAACTAGAGGGTTCCCCAACCTGTGCTACCAAAGCTTGGTACCTTTCAGGCTGCCTGCACTGCCTCTTCTCATTTCTGGGGGCTCCAACAAAGTCTTATGTGTCCCTCAGAATTTGTCGCAATTCCCTGCTCGTTCCACCACTGGTAGTGGGTGGATTTACATGCTCTCCTTCCTGCAAGTCCTCGAGAGATGTATCCCTTGGATCCCTGTGCCTTGGAGAGGCAGTCGTATTACCCTTCGCAAGTTGTTGTGGTTGGACCAGTAGATCCTCCTCAGACTGCGTAGCAGAAGGCATCTCTCGAGATTTCCAGAAGGCCCTTTCCTCCATAAACTTCACATCCCTCTGCACTACAACTTTCCTACTCTCAGGAATGTAAATGAGGTAAGCCTTTGCATTCTCGCTATATCACACCCGATATCTTTTTCCACAATCATATTTAGCTTCTTCCTCTTCTCTTCGGGCACATGACAATATGTCGCACTGCCAAAGATCCTAAAGTGGCTTATCTTAGGATTGTTGCCAGTCAAGACACTTTCTGGAGTGATCTTACCCAATGCGTTGTGAGGAATCCTTTTCTGAACGAAGACAGTTGTATTACAAGCTTCAGCCCATAGGAATTTGGGCATGTCTTGATCTTACAGCATTTCCCTTGCAGCCTCGACAATAGTTCTATTCTTTCTCTCTGCCACACCATTATGTTCTGAATTATATGGAGTGGTCCACTCTCTCCTGATGCCTTCCCTTGCACAGAACCCTGTGAAGTCTTTATCAATCTACTCTCCACCATTGTCTGATCACAATACTTTGATCCCCTTTCCTGTCAGATTTTCTACCAGAGCTTTAAACTCTTTGAATCGACTGAAGACTTCGTCCTTGGTCTTCAGAAATTAGATCCAGGTCTTCCTGGAATGATCATCAATAAAGGTGACAAAATACTCGGCACCAATAAGAGCTCTACTGGACATTGGTCTACAGATATCCAAGCGTATTAAGCCCAACACATTCTTAGCCCTATTGTTGCTTCTATGATATGCTGCCTTGGCATACTTTCCCAATACACACCCTCTGCAGACATCATCTTGCTTGGTGCTCAGTTCTAGAACTCCCGTGACAGTCTTCTTGAGAATCCTTAATGCCCTTGGTGCAAGTGTCCCATTCTCCTGTGCCATAGCTCATTCAAATCCTTCTCATCAATGTTGCCTATTAGCGCCATTGGAGATTTGAGCTGTAACTTGTAGAGTTTGTTGCTCCTGACTCTAATTCGTGCCTTCTTCTTCCAACTCGGGTGTTTGACGTATACTCTATTGCCAATGAAGGAAACGTCATAGCCTTTGTTTTGAAGTTGTGACACAGAGAGTAAATTCATCCCCAACCCAAGCACATGCAGCACGTTGGTGGTCCAAAGCTTGTTATCGGCTTCTGTTTGAAACACTATGGTACCTCTTCCAATAGGGGTACATTTCGCTTTATTGCCCATGGTGATCTTAAAGTTCATCTGATCTTCTTGGTAGCTTGAGAAACATTCTCGCTCTCCTGTCATGTGAGAAGAAGTTCCACTCTCAATATACCAGATCTCAGGAGAAGCAAAGCTTGACAATCAAGAAAATTCTTCTTTCAATCTGGATGCCAGAACCAAAACGTCGTGATCCATCTGTTCTTTCATGCTTACCTTCCTTTCTGCAGAATTGCGCGAACCCTTCTGTGTTGCTGTTGTAGCAGCATCTAAATCACGTTCTATCGTCAGTTCTCTGCTCCTGTTACTCATCTTTTCTCTAATACCATGTGATAGATTTATTTCTCCTACTTATTGTTTCTAATAGGTTATTTAGAGAGTTCTTAAGCAAAATTTCGAAATAAATATTACTGCAGAATTCACTTAAGTATATGCAGAGAATAGAACAGTAAGGAATACAAGCATAAGAATCAATCACATAAAAACACTTATTTTTAGACAATTGCCCCCGAAAAAACCCAATGCAAGAAAATTGGTGCAACAGATAAGGGTTTATATATTATTCTTCAGCAATGAAATTCTTTACAAGGAAATGACTGGCAGACTTATTAGAAAACACCTGAGATAAATTCTCTTTGTCCTTCCAGAGAAATTTTTGACACTTGAGAGACTCCCAGCTCGCTCTACGTCCCTTTGTGTGTCTCTCTACACAATGCCTACATGTGACTGCGTCACTCTGCGTGTGCACTCTGCGCTGCCTTCTCTAGCCTTCTACGTCCCTCTCTCCTTGACCTTTGTCACTTTTGACTCCCTCTGCTTCTTCTGCTCTGCAACTCTCCCCTACAACTCTCCCTCTGAAATCGAATTCTATTCCTTCAAAGTAGACTTCCTTCGAGTTACTGAGTGTTTGCCCGGCTTGCTTTCCAAATGACCCTCAAGCCTTCTTTTATAATCTTCTCATTGTTGAATCAATGGGCCAGATTAGAAGTCTAATCAATGGCTAAGATTAAAACTTGACTTGATCTACGTTCTCTAGAAGATTCACACTCTGTCTTATTAATACCCATTAATTATTTGATTTCCCTAAGTTTAGACTTAGAGTCTCCATTAAAATAATTAATTATTTTAATAAAACATGAACCGTGTGGAATTTCTACAAACGGTTTCTGGGTTCTTTGGAATACTGATGTCCAAGCCTCCCCACAAATTTTGAGACTTGGAACACTTTCCGATTCTACAAAAATCAACATGAAGTACTCTTAAAGGAGCAGTGATTTTGAAGAAGCCCTCTTGAAGATATTAGTTGAGAGCAACCCTAGAATATACATTATTGGTCTTGGAGTTGACTTTGAAGATTCGTGGAGATCTTTGGAGACCAAGATGCATTTGCCATCATGAGGTGACCTTGGAGATTTTTTTTGGGTAACATGAAGAGTTGTGGTGACACCTTTTGAGAAGACAAGGTTGTCATCAATGAAGTGATTTGGAGAAGGCAATGCTGAAGACTGACAAGGCTTGTTGCAGATGATATTGGGAGCCATGATCTTTGGAGACCACGATGCATTTGCCATCATGAGGTGACCTTGGAGATTTTGTTTGGGTAACATGAAGAGCTGTGGTGACACCTTTTGAGAAGAGAAGGTTGTCATCGATGAAGTGATTTGGAGAAGGCATTGCTAAAGACTAACAGGGCTCGTTGCAAATGATATTGGGAGCCATGAAGAACTAGTGATCTTATCTTGAAGAATCGAAGTAAAGGTTTGGAGCCCTAGAGGATAGGAGTCCTCAAGAAGAACATGTTGGAGCCTATACCAGAGATAGGGTTGGAGCCCTAGAGGTTGGGGCCTCAAGTGACAAGGTTGGAGCCTTGGAAGATAGGGTTGAAGCCTCAAAGTGACAAGGTTGGAGCCTTGGAAGATAGGGTTGGTGCCCTAGAGGTCGAGGCCTCGTGAATTCCAAGTCAGTGCTTGGCATAGTACACGGTGCCTGGAAGGATTGAAGATTGGTGTCTTCATCTAGGGTTGGAGTCGTATACTATATTGTACTTGATTTATTGTAAAAGGAGAGATTAATAAAAGTATTTATTCTTATTGTTCATTTTTTGTTCTAATTATAAGTGATCTAACTGGTAAAAATAAACAATTGAAAAGAAATATTGATTCACTCCCCCCTCCCCCCTCTCGGTATTTCCAACAATTGGTATCAGAGCCAGTACCTTCACCATAAGCCCTAAAGGTTGGAACCTTGGAAGATAGGGTTGGAGCCTTAGAAGTTGGACCCTCAAGTGACAAGGTTGGAGCCTTGGAAGATAGGACTGGTGCCCTAGAGGTCGGAGCCTCGTGAAGCCAAGTTGGTGCCTGGCATAGTATAGGTTGGTGCTTGGAAGGAATGAAGATTGGTGTCTTCATCTAGGATTGGAGCCCTATACTATATTGTACTTGATTTATTGTAAAAGAAGAGATTAATAAAAGTATTTATTCTTATTGTTCATTTTGTGTTCTAATTATAAGTGATCTAACTGGTAAAAATAAACAATTGAAAATAAATACTAGTTCACCCCCCCTCTTAGTATTTCCAACAATTGGTATCAGAGCCAATACCTTCACTCATAAGCCTAACAACTTGAAGGTAGATCCTTAGAACACAAATGGAAAATCCAAGGAAGAAAGCCTCCAATCCTTCTAAAGATGTCTCTTCCTCAATCGTGAAAGTAGAAGATTATCAAATTGGGAAAGCTCCATTGTTCAATGAAAACTTTGATATATGGAAGGCGTGAATGAAGAACTTTTTAATGGCTCAAGGTTTTGAAGTAAGGGAATCAGTGATTACTGGAAGCACGATGGAAGAAGAATCCAAGGAATATAATGCAAAAGCGATGAAGGCAATCTTGAGTGGGCTACTAGATGTTATAAACACCAAAGTGGAAAAATGTTCATCCACAAAAGGTATGTGGGACAAACTTCAAGATCTTCACTCAAAAGGAGGATTCACCACGACCTCTAGTCAAGAAGATGATGGAAAGCAAGATGGAAATCCAGAACCCAGTAAGGAAGCTGAAAATAAGAGAGAAGACATCAAGACCAAAGAAGACCTAGAAGATGAAGAAAATGAAGAGGACTTCACAGAAGATCTCATTGCAAAGATTGTAGCTACCCTAGAAGAGATTAGCAGTCTGAAAAAGGAAAATGAGGAGCTCAAAAAGAAAGCACAAGATGGTGACCATGACCTTGACAAGACAAGGAAATAAGTTGACCTATTCAAGCTTCAGTTACAAAAAAGAGATGAGGAGCTCACCAAGCTAAAGGAGGAGTTTCATCAAAACAAGAAAAGAAATCATGAAGAAGTCATATCCATGACAAATCAACTGGATAAAACAGAGAAAAGGGAAGACACTTTGTCAAGCCACCTTGAACAAAGACACAATGTTAAAATTGGACAACTAGGTCCAAACTCCATGTTGTGATGCTCAGATAAAGATATCAATATTTTTATTGGGTTCCTCTTTCGAAGAGGTGCAAGATCGATCTAAAGATCATCTTGATCCGATGAGCAGAACATTTATTTTGAATTTATTTTCTAATATATTCAAATATGTGCAGGTCGGCCTTAAGGTTTTACACCCCCAGCAAAATGTGTCACACACCCTCAGTGATTGATATAAATAGAGTCAACGTTGGAGGACATTTCACTCATCTCATCCTCACACATTCTCTCTCAACTTCTGATTGGTTCGAGCTACTTGGATGCAATTTGCGGTTCACACGTGGAAGAAGGACAAAGACATTTCTGCTGCAGCTAGGGTTTCCACTGCAGGTTTGACCATCGTTGACTTTGGTCAACGCATGATCAAAAGGAGCTGAATTTTGGCATAGACTTCGATTTCTGCAGTTTGTACATTTTGGCACAAGAACTGAGGTCAAAGGTTGACCGTAGATTGTGTTGCGTTGACTTTGACTTGCTGTTGTTCTGCATTGACTTTTCTGGGCAGCATTGACTTTTCTAGGTTGACTGTTTGGTTGATCTGAGGGTTGTGTGGCATTGCTGGTTAGCTAACCAATTAAGACTTTGCTGGTTGAAGCATCCTGTTGACCGTCGTAACGCACCAACACACTTATGTTCTATCAGCATTTTACTTGATGATTTATGTGATTGTTGTCTAGTATTGAAGAGAAAGTAAAGGTGCATCAAGCATAGAACATCTACATAAATTTACATGGTATCGGAGCTGAGGTGAAGACAAAGCCCTAATTTGTAGCAATCAACGAAGAAGAGGATGGGTTCCTCAAACTACAATGGCTTCAAGGCTGATGATAAATTGACTGGGAAAGATGACTTCCATGCTTGGAAGATTGCATTGGATCTTATGTTGGAAGACCAAGATGTCATGGACTATGTGCAGGGTAAAATCCAAGAGCCTCCATCCACTGCAACTGCTGCCGCCAAGACAAAGTATAAGAAGGGAGAGATCAAAGCAAAGCTGATGATCAAGGACTCAATTCATAAGAGTCTGGTTGCCTACATCTCTGAGTTGGGCACATCAAAAGAAATGTATGATAAGTTGGTCAACATGTTCAAGGCCAACAATGCGAATCAAGTACTATTCTTCAAGAATCAATTGAAGAATATGAAGAAAGGCAGGGATGAGTCTGTTCAATCATACTTTCTAAAGCTGACCAAGATCAGGAACAATTTGCTGGCTATTGGGGAGACAATAGTTGATCGAGAGATGGTACTCAACGCACTTGGAGGGCTCCCAACCGAATGGCATGTGTTCAACACTACTATTCTAAATAATAATGTGATACCTGACTTTGACGAAGTACTAACGAGATGCATACAAAAAGAGACAAGAATGGAGTATGGAAATGAAGGAAATGTTGCCTACGTTGCTCATTCTAGGAAGAACTTTGGTGGTCCAAAGAACAAAGGAAGAGCAGGGGCCCAAGGAAAGAAGGGAAAGTGTTACACTTGTCACAAGCCAGGTCACTATGCTAGAGAATGCCCTTTCAAGAAGGATTCTCCTGATGATGATAACAACAACAACCGGAGGAATGGAAATCAAAAGAACAACAGGTTCAAGGGAAAAAGGAAGGCTCCCTCCAACGGATATGATCAACCTTTCAAAAGGTCGAGAAATTCCAGGTATAAGGAATCAAATGTTGTTGATAAAAGAAATGAACTCATTCTTGTATCTGCCCTCTCTGTTGCATCTCCACCCGACACTATGGATGTCTGGTTGATAGATAGTGGTGCCTCAAGGCACATCACTGGGTTCAAGGAAGCATTCTCTGATACAGTTGAGAAGGATACTAATCTGGAAATTATTCTTGGAGATAATGCCACATATCTCGTGAAAGGGACCGAGACTGTGACCCTCCACTTGTCTCAAGGTCAAGTCCTCCGCTTGCAGGATGTACTCTATGTACCTAATTTGAAGAAGAACCTTGTGTCTATATCGATCATGGAAGACAAAGGTTTCAATGTGGCATTCATTGATGAAAAGGTGCGCATGTGGAAGAAGAGCTTCAAGGAAGCTATCACAATTGGGTTTAGAGTTGATACACTCTACCAAATTGGAGGAAGTCCACTGGGAGCGATGACATGTGATGCTATACGACAGACTGAACCATGTCACCGGAGGTTTGGAAACCTTCACTAAAAAGCACTTCCCGAAGCAAGGAAGGTGGTGACGGGGACGCCCCTGTTCTCAAATAATCATGAAGGTGTATGTCAGGGTTGTGCCGAAGGAAAACACACAAGGGGACCTTTCCCCTCAAGCGTCACAAAGACATCTGATGTCTTGCATTGATACATTCTGATCTGTCTAGTATGCTACCCGTGACATCCTTGGGAGGATGTTCTTATTAGATGAGACGAACGAATTCAACAACTTTTGTAGAGGAGCTAGCATCAAGTGGGAGACCACAATATTTGTCACTTTTGACGAAGACGCTTCCCTGAAGAAAGTAGTCAATCTTCCGAGATCTGAGGAAGAACATGAAGCAAGGCCTAGAAATCAAGAAGAACCGAAGGATGAGACGATGCCCGATGCTGAAGGACCGATGGACCCGATTGATCCACCTCCTTCACTGGGGAAGAGACCATCATGGCTCAAGGACACTCTCGAGGATACCGAGGGACATATGGCCCCAAGGGGGACATTCTGTGGAAGCAAGAAGCCAAGAAGATACCAAGGGTATCTAGCAGCCATGAGTAATATTGTACAATCTGAGCCTGGATCTTTTGAGGAAGCCGTAAAGCATCAAGTATGGAAGGATGTTATGCACGAAGTGTATGAGTCCATATTGAAGAATGATGTCTGGGATGCGGTTCTAAGACCGGAGGACAAAGCAGTTGTCACCTCGAAATGGCTCTACAAGATCAAGCATGGATCTGATGAAAGTGCTGAAAAGTTCAAGGCAAGATTCGTTACCCGTGGCTTCTCTCAAACGGAAAGCATAGACTATGATGACATATTTGCACCTGTGGCCCGATATAACACCATTCGATCTATCATAGCCCTTGTTGATATGCAAGGATGGAGTCTTCATCAGATGGATGTGAAGACCGCATTTCTGCATGGTACGATAAAGGAAGAGGTATATGTAGAGCAACCTCCGGGGTTTGAAGTCCAGGATCAAGACACCCATGTCTGCAGGTTGAAGAAAGCCCTCTATGGGCTGAAGCAAGCACCCATAGCTTGGTACAAGAGGATAGATAGCTACCTGATGAAGCTGGGCTCCACTCGTAGTAATGCTAATCTGAACCTTTACTTCAAGGTTGATAAAGAGAAGCCTCTCATTCTGGTGTTGTATATAGACAACCTCTTCCTGACAGGTGTTGACCTTCTCATTCATCAGTGCAAGAGGGAGCTCACTACTAAGTTCGAGATGAAGGACCTAGGACTGATGCACTACTTCCTAGAACTAGAGGTCTGGCAGAGACCTGGCGAGATTTTCCTTTCTCAAGGAAAATACACTGTGAAGCTTCTGGAAAGACTTGGTATGGTGGACTGTAAATCCGTGTCGACACTGATGGAGCTCAACTTTAAGAAGTTGAGTGGCAGCGCTGTTGGGCCCGTGTTAGAAAATCCTACTGAGTATCGTCAACTCGTAGGGGCCCTGATGTTCTTAGTGAACACCCGTCCGGACTTATGTTGTGCAGTGAACACTTTGAGTCAACACGTGGTTGATCATAACATTCACTAGGTTGGTGCCAAGAAACTCTTGAGATATCTCTATGGCACGATAGACCATGGGCTGAGATACACTGTCGGGAGCATGACACCCCTTGGATATACTGATGGTGATTGGGTTGACAGTGTGGTGGATCGCAAGAGCACATCTAAATGTTGCTTCACACGTAAATCTGCTTCGAGCAGGAAACGAAAGTCGGTAGCCTTGAGCACCGCTAAGGCCGAATATATTGCAGCATGTATGTCCCGTTGTGAAGTCAGTTGGTTGCAAAAGCTCTTCAGTGAGTTGTTCGAGCATGTGCTAGATGCCACCATTATCCTTTGTGACAACCAGAGGGGGATTCGTTTGTCATAGAATCCCGAGTTCCATGATCGATCCAAGCATGTTGATGGCTAGTACCACTTTATCCGAGATATGGTACAGCGAGGCGCCGTAAGGCTCAATCATATGGGAACTGATGAGCAGGTCGCAGATATTCTCACAATGCCCTTCGGAAAGGTCATGTTCCTAACCTTCCGTGAGAATCTTGGAATCGTGGAACGAACCTATTCTGAGGGTCTTATTGGACGATGAGCTCTTGGAGCTCTAGGGGGCTTTGGGGATAGCTTCTCGGGGCTATAAGCAGCCACAGAGCTAGGCTTTTCGAACCTTGTTGGTGTGCTTCTGCCCACCGTTGTGATGATTGAGTTGGTCTACCTCTCATTATCTGTGCCCTGTATGCATCCCACCCATTTGAGTTCCGGACTCATGGGAAGTACCTCTCATTTGGCCAATGAGGTGGGAAAAGTTAGAGACTAGTAGCAAAGACTGATGGACACATCAGAGATTGTCGTACTCTCTACCTAGGATGGCACATGTCCAACCACTTGATCTGGGATCAAGTCTAGTAAGGTTTCGGACCTCCTACTGATTTTGGGATGGTATGTGACTCTTTGAGTCCATGTGAGGTTTCAGACCTCCTACTGACTTCGGATCAGATAAACCAACTTCAGGTTGGTATGTGACTCTTTGAGTCCATGTGAGGTTTCGAACCTCCAACTAACTTCGAGTCAGTGAGACTAACTTCGGGTTCGTATATATGACTCTCTTGAGTCCAAGTGAGGTTTTGGACCTCCTACTGACTTCGTGTCAGATAAACCAACTTCGGGTTGGTATGAGACTCTTTGTGAGTCCTATAGAGGTTTCGGACCTCTGGGCTTAATCTGTCAGCCAGGAATGATGTCTTTGTGACTGACCCACTTCTGTTCTAAAAAAAAGAGCCAGCAAAGCAAGTTGCACTGGTGGATGGAGTTCTTCCTAGTTGAGAGGGAGTGTTAAAATTGGACAACTAAGTCCAAACTTCATGTTGTGATGCTCAGATGAGGATACCAATATTTTTATTGGGTTCCTCTTTCAGAGAGGTGCAAGATCGATCTAAAGATCATCGTGACCCGATGAGCAGAACATTTATTTTAAATTTATTTTCTAATATATTCAAATATGTGCAAGTTGGCCTTAAGGTTTTACACCCCTAGCAAATGTGTCACACCCTTAGTGATTGATATAAATAGAGTCAATGTTGGAGGACATTTCACTCATCTCATCCTCACACATTCTCTCTCCACTTCTGATTGGTTTGAGCTACTTGGAGGCAATCTGTGGTTCACACGTGGGAGAAGGACGAAGACATTTCTGCTGCAGCTAGGGTTTCCACCGCATGTTTGACTAGCGTTGACTTTGGTCAACGCATGGTCAAAAGGAGCTAAATTTTGGCAGACTTCGATTTCTGCAGTCTGTACATTTTGGCACAAGAACCGAGGTCAAAGGTTGACCGTAGACTATGTTGCATTGACTTTGACTTGTTGTTCTGCGTTGACTTTTTTGGGCATCGTTGACTTTTGAGTTGACTGTTTGGCTGATCTAAGGGTTGTGTGACATTGCTGGTTAGTTGACCAATTGAGACTTTGCTGGTTGAAGCATCCCGTTGACCGTCGTAATGCACCAACACACTTATCTGTTTCGGGCTTGTCTTCTGTCGATCTACTGGTATGTTCTATCAGCATTTTACGTAATGATTTATGTGATTGTTGTCTAGTATTGAAGAGAAAGTAAAGGTGCATCAAGCATAGAACATCTACATAAATTTACAAGAAAAATGAGGAGCTCAAAAAGGAAAATGAGGAGCTCAAGAAGAAAGCACGAGATGGTGACCATGACCTTGACAAGACAAAAAAAGAAGTTGACCTATTCAAGCTTCAGGTACAAAAAAGAGATGAGGAGCTCACCAAGCTAAGGGAGGAATTTCTTCAAAACAAGAAAAGAAATCATGAAGAAGTCATATCCATGACAAATCAACTAGATAAAGCAAAGAAAAGGGAAGACACTTTGTCAAGCCACCTTGAACAAAGACACAAGGACTTGAACAAACTTGAAGCGGGAAATGGTCAATACAGGAAAGAAGTCACCTCTCTTAAATCTCAACTAGAAGAAGCAAAGAAACAAGCACAAGGAGTTGAAAAGGTGATGGAACCTTTGCCACTCCTACAAGGACAAGTTGATGAAGTTGAAAAAGATAAAATGGCTATGGCATGTGAACTAAAAGAAAAGGATGAAGAGATTTTCCTACTAAAATCAAATGTCATCTCTCTAAAAATTGAAACACATGAAGTAAGAAGGATGATGGAAGAAATGAAGAACCAGCTAGTTATGAAAGATGAAAACTATGAAAAGTTGAAAGGAGAAATTGTCTTTCTTAAAAATGAAGTTGACTTGCTGAAGAAGAACTTGAAGGGTTCTCAAACCCTAGATGACATCCTAAGTCATCAAAAATTTCCTCTTGATAAATCAGGTCTTGGTTATGCAAGTGAACCCTCAAGAAAAAATGATGGAAACCCTAATGCTCCAAACAACAACGATGTGGAGAAGCTTGGAAGAAATATTGGTGCCCCTAGTTCCAACAAATACAAGGAGAAGAGTCAAGATGACATTGGAAGAAACCCTACTCCAAGAAGATATGTAGATGGTGTCAAGAATACAAGAGGCAATAAATTCGACCAAAAGATTTTAAGGCAAAATGACCTTAGAAGTACATCAAGGCAATTCTCTGCAAAAAGTATCAAGGATGCAAGAGGCAATGGATATCATCAAAGGTTCCCAAGGAAAAAAGACTTCAAAAGTACATCAAGACAATCTCCATCTCCCAGGTACCAAAGTATATTTTTTGGATATTGATATTCTTGTACAAATTTTGGGCACATGGCAAAGGATTGTAGGGCATACCCTAAGGACAAATATAATGGTCCTCATCAACTCCCTAGAAGAAAATTTGCAAGAAGAACTCATGATTCCTCATTCATGAACAAAATGGAGTGCTTCAAATGCCATAACATTGGACATATAGCTCGTGATTGTAACTTGACTTGGGTTCCTAAACAAGATAAAACCAAGATTACCAAGGCCAAAAAGAAAGTGACACAAGTATGGAGAAGGAAGCAAATTGGATCCAAAAGTCTCTTGAACACTCAAGCCAACAACACATGTTGATTTGATGAATATACCCTTGGCAGATGTGGTATTCCAAGTTTTGATGATGAAATTATGCCAAGAAGAATATTATGCATACTATTAGGGGAAGCATGTGATTCTTGACTATTCTTGCAGAAGCTATCTATGAAGAACCCTATAAAACCCTTGATTAGTCACACATGAACAATCATCTTTTGATAGATCATCTCTCGAGAACAACTCCATTGAACAACATAATCCTTTACTCATCTGATGGACCATTGTAGAAGATGTCTTCCACTTGATCACAAAGCAAGCAATCTTTCTTGTCTAAAGCAAAAATAAGAGCTAGAGGATTTTATGCAGGCAGGAGGAGTCGATTGATCATCTACCTCATCCATTTCCATGAAGGCTTGGAAAGGCTTAGGGGGAGAAAGTTCATTGAAGCAAGAGCACCATGACGGGGGGAGCAACATATCTATGAAGAACTATCATTGATGAAGAAAATACGATGAATAGAAGCAGCTTGTTACTGGGATTACTTGAGCACCCCATTTGCCATTATTGTCAAAGGGGCAAAAATTGTTAGAAGGGCAAGAATATTGCCATCAATGACAAAGGGGGAGACTGTTGGTCAAGGTTGTCATTGATGTCAATATGGCATTGATGGAGATGGAAAATATTCTTGTGATAACCCTTTCACGATGTTTACCTAACCTCATGCAAACCCTAATGATGCTTATACCAATTTCCCTAACACGAAATGTGTTAAATCCTTGTTGAATGCTCTTACATGAAACCCCAAGAGAAATTCCTAATTGTATATAACGTCCTAACCCTAACATTACTTAAGATGGAACCCTAATACTATGAAGAAACCCTAGAAGATAAAAACCATAGAAACCCTAGTGGATAACCTAAACCTAGCATTGCTAGTTGAGAACCCTAAGATGAAACCCTTCATATAAAACCCTAACCCTTGAAAACAAATTCCTAAATAAAACTAAATTCCTAAATAAAAAAAACAAAGAAATACCCATAGCCTAGACATTCCAAAGAAAAGTTAAACAGGAACCCGCATATAGCAAAAGAAGAGATAAATTATTTATGTAAATAAAACAATTAACAAATTGGCTTTATTATCGTGGCCCCTTCAAAACTCAGCTCCGCGTTGGATGTGTTACACAACTATTCAAACCTACAGGTCAGCCCCTCCACAACGCAATGTCTCACATTAAACTCGTATAAAAAAATGCATGTGCTTCAATTCGGAAAAAGCGTGTCTGGGCCAACGAAGAAGAAGGATAAGCGTGGAAGCTAAAATTGAAAGAATGCGCAGAAGAAAATTTGAAGCCCATATGTTTCGAAGAAAATAACACGGGTTGGGTTTCGTTTGGTTCGTTTGTTTTGTAGGAGAAACCCGTAGTCTCGGACCCCAGAATCCTCTATGATTTGGTGGATCAGAACCGTAGTTGGGCCTCTTTTCTAGGGCACGTCTATGATAATTGCAAACCAATTATCTCTGGGGTCAAAATTTTGCACGAAGTTTCAGCTAGATTGTATTGAAAAATCTGAAGCCATCATTTGCGCAAATGTAATATGCATCTTTCTGATAGTGGCTTCCTCTAAAATTATGTATGCAAAAGAACATTCATTAAAGACATTCAATCTCAATGCTTCTTGCAGTCAAGACAGTTTATTGTTGCATAGATTTCCTCATACAGACCCTTGAGTCGAGCAATTGAATCCTGGAAAAACTGTATTGTAACGACCCAACTCGAATTATATGGAACATACAAATATTAGCATGCATATGAGACCTGCATATGATAGCTACATATCCATGTATCACGTGTACGGCACTAGTAAATGCACTAATCAATTATGAAAAGAAACTCGGTGAAGAGTAATGAGTGAATTATGGAAGTATTGAGTAAATCCCTAACTCACCATAATATAATGAATGTATTAGTTATATCTACCATTATCATAATATAATCTAATACTTTGTTCAAAGAAAATTAAAAGCACTGACTTATGCAAATAAATTACAATATTTTAATAAATCTAAGATATTTATTAAAATAATAATATTTTAATAAAACTAAGATATTTATTAAATAATAATATTTTAATAAAACCAAGATAATTATTAAATAATAATATTTTAATAAAACCAAGATATTTATTAAATAATAATATTTTAATAAAACCAAGATATTTATTAAATAATAATATTTCAATAAATCTAAGATATTTATTAAAATATAATATTTTTAAGATATTTTAGAAATCAAAGATATTTATTAAAAGATCGTATTCTAATAAATATCAGGAATGGAGTTTGTGTATAAAAGGAGAAGAGGGGTAAACTTGATGGGCATGGGTAGTGAATGGGTAAACTGACACGGATGCTGTCAAAGGAGTTCTAACTGCATGAGACATGAGCAGTGAGTTCAAGGATTCTAACAGAGTCATGGAATGATCTCGATTGTTATTGGAGTTTTGGGCACGGGGGGCAGAAAAGTTGTCTTCTGGATCTGGGAACCAGAGAGGTTGACCTCAGATACGCTGGGAGGAAAATGGCAGTTTGTTAACGGGAGTTGGAGCCCTAGCAGATAAGGAACATCTTCAAACACGGTTCCAGGTAAGTATTAATTAGTCAATTGATATATATTCTGTTTCAAAAATCCCACTCTGAATTCGGTAGTATGAATGTTGTGAATGATTGTAAATTTTGAAAATTAAGGGCTTTACACTTATGAATTTTGTTAATCATTGTTAATTAAGAAAGTTAAGGTCTTTACACATAGTATCAGAGCAAATTGTTCAAACCCTTGGGACCTTACTAGCCCTATGGAGCTTGGAAAAGAGCTAAGGCTAAAGGCATTAAATTTTATTAGTAATCTAGGGCAAACGAAAGTATGTTTAATACCCTTAAAAGTCTTTTCTTTTCTCAGTATTCATAGCCCGATATATGGAATATATATATACACTAATTATTAGTGTTATGCCAACTACCCTGCTTAGTTAAGTGCTCGATTTTTAATAACATTAACTCAATCCAGAGTCAATTTACGAGAGCTGAATATATATATGTAACGACCCAACTCGAATTATATGGAACATAGAAATATTAGCATGCATATGATAGCTACATATGCATGTATCACGTGTACAGCACTGGTACATGCACTAATCAATTATGAAAAGAAACTCAGTGAAGAGTAATGAGTGAATTATGGAAGTATTGAGTAAATCCCTAACTCACCATAATATAATGAACGTATTAGTTATATCTACCATTATCATTATTTAATCTAATACTTTGTTCAAAGAAAATTAAAAGCATTGACTTATGCAAATAAATAATAATATTTTAATAAATCTTAGATATTTATTAAATAATAATATTTTAATAAAACCAAGATATTTATTAAATAATAAAATTTTAATAAAACCAAGATATTTATTAAATAATAATATTTTAATAAATCTAAGATATTTATTAAAATATAATATTTTTAAGATATTTTAGAAATCAAAGATATTTATTAAAAGATCATATTCTAATAAATATCAAGAATGGAGTTTGTGTATAAAAGGAGAAGAGGGGTAAACTTGATGGGCATGGGTAGTGAATGGGTAAACTGAACCGGATGCTGTCAGAAAAGTTCTAACTGCATGAGACATGAGCAGTTAGTTCGAAGGTTCTAACAGAGTCATGGAGTGATCTCAATTGTTATTGGAGTTTTGGGCACAAGGGCCAGAAGACTTGTCTTCTGGATCTGGGGACCGGAGAGGTTGACCTTAGATAGGCTGGGAGGAAAACGGCGGTTTGATAATGGGAGCTGGAGCCATGGCAGATCAGGAACATCTTCAAACATGGTTCCAGGTAAGTATTAATTAGTCAATTGATATATATTCTGTTTCAAAAATCCCACTCTGAATTCGGTAGCATGAATGTTGTGAATGATTGTAAATTTTGAAAATTAATGGCTTTACACTTGTGAATTTTGTTAATAAGTTAAGGTCTTTACATGTATTATGTTTTATACTAGCATTTGACTGTGGATCCTCAGCAGTAATTGAATAACACTACTATAGGCCTCAACAGGTCATGGCATTGGAACTGTTTACAGTACAAGTTTGATACAACAAGGGTAATAGACATAACTTACAGAAACACCATTTGTCTCTATTTTCTCATTGGTGATCGGACTATGCACAAAAATTGAAATTGAATTGAGAGGTGGTGTTGGACAGTAACAAAACTCAGACATCCTGTGATCGTTTCTTGTATAATAGTTTCGGACTTGTTAATTCGGACATGTGGTATTAAGCAGGTCTGTTGGGTGGTGTATCTCGTGAGCTCGGTCAGAATAATACTTGAAGTACTTTGGAGGTCGGATAGAACACTCTTGTGGAAGACTTGGTGTAATATATCTATGGAGATTCATATTTGTTGTTTGTCGTCATCAAAGTTCGATGTTAACATCTAATGGAGGTATGAATAGTCAACAACTTACAAGTAAGGCTTGAAGTGGTGGAGGCTTGAATAAGTCAAAGAACTTGAAGATCTTGGACAGTGAAGCATTAAGTGTCCTAGAACATATCTTGACAGTGAAGTGTTGGAGCCTTGAATAGTCAAACACTTGGAATCTTGAACAAAAGAGTATTTGATTTTTTGGCAGTGTACATGCTTGTGTTTGCAAAAGTGTTTGGGCAGCCTTGAAAAGCACTCACCAAAGAATGTTAGATTTTGAAGAACCTTGTTGAGGAGCTACAATGGAGCAGACCTTGGGTTTAAACAAGGCTGAAGTATTGTTGAAGGAGCAGTGATTTTGAAGAAGCCCTCTTGAAGATATTTGTTGAGAGCAGCCCTAGAATATGCATTCTTGGCCTTAAAGCTGACTTTGAAGATTCGTGGAGATATTTGGAGACCACGATGCATTTTCTATCATGAGGTGACTTCGGAGATTTTGTTTGGGTAACATGAAGTGTTGTGGTGACACCTTTTAAGAAGACAAGGTTGTCATCGATGAAGTGATTTGGAGAGGGCATTGTTGAAGACTGACAGGACTTGTTGCAGATGATATTGGGAGTCGTGAAGAACTAGTGATCTTATCTTGAAGAATCGAAGTAAAGGGTTGGATTCCTAGAGGATAGGAGTCCTCAAGAAGACCGGGTTGCAACCTGTACCAGAGATAGGGTTGGAGCCCTAGCGGTTGGAGCCTCAAAGTGACAAGGTTGGAGCCTTCAAAGATAGGGTTGGAGCCTCGTGAAGTCCAAGTCGGTGCTTGGCATAGTAAAGATTGGTGCCTGGAAGGATTAAAGATTGGTGTCTTTATCTAGGGTTGGAGCCCTATTCTATATTGCACTTGATTTATTGTAAAAGAAGAGATTAATAAAAGTATTTATTCTTATTGTTCATTTTGTGTTCTAATTATAAGTGATCTAACTCGTAAAAATAAACAATTGAAAAGAAATATTGATTCACCAGCCCCCCTCCTCCCCCCTTCTCAGTATTGCCAATAGTACTCTACTAGTGACACGGGTGGGTGGTGTCACCTCCTTCTCCTCCTCCTCCCCCTCCATTACCTCCTACTCTAACCAATCAAGGGCTGATTCCATGATAGGTCTCTCGACCTCAACCCTCTATTAGCAGTGGTGTCAATCCCATCCAAGGAGATGGCCTCCACATTAGGTGTCCTCTCAAGTTGTCTCACCCACAATATAATATTGTAGTAGACGTAGACCATGTCATTACGACGTAGGGACTCCAACCTGTACAAGAGTCATAAATTAATAAATTATATAATACAAAGAATAAAATAATAATTATAAATCAATATTATTTAATGAATTCAAAAAATCAATTGGATTATTTTAACCAATTGCGCTTTTTGGTAGTATTTTTTCTAAAACACTCCAGTTGCGCTTGCATCCTAGGGTGCTACATGTTTGCCTGAGTATTCGAATGGAAAGTCGTTGGAGATTGGGTATTCTACCACCGTAACTTCTCTACCATGCATCTACAACAAATAAGATAAAGCTATACACATAAGAAAATTAATCAAAATTTGAAAATTGAAAGTTAAAGTAAAGTATGAAGTTATGAACTTGAAGAGACATTGAATTTTGAAACAAACTAAATCTTACCGGCATATTAGTATTCTTATCATGGATACCCATGTCAAAGCAAAATGTTCCCCTCTGCCATTCTGTATATCTCCATTTCTTTGGAGATTTATGCACGTTCTGTTGGAGATGGCACCATCTTCTGAATACAGGTGAAGAATCCATCCATGACTTCAACATCAAATAAGAAACCACAGGATTAAGAAAATGTGGGTCTCGAAAAGATCCCTGCAGCATGAATGGGATGAGGGAGTGTGTTGTTTCATCGCTCATCAATCACTTCCCATAGAAGTTGTTTTTGAAACCCCTCATCCCCCTTATCATCATAGTAGCTCTGAATCGATTCTTTGGCCCTGTCCATGGCCTCATACAAGTAGCCCATTGCGGGCTTTTCTCCGTCAACTAATCGAAGAACTTTTACCAAAGGTTCAATAATGTTGCACACCTCCTGCACTCCCTCCCAAAAGCTTTACTGGTATGAAACTAACCTGCATATAGTCTCTCCCTCCGGTTTGCGGCTATATGTCAAAGCACACCACTCCTCTGAAAAAAACATTCTCTTCACATCCTACATAGAATTCAGGAGCGATTGAAGAGATATGACACAGGTGGCAAACCGTGTAATAGCCGAGCACACCAACTCCTTGTTGTTGGTGAATGTTCTCATCAAATGAAGCACAAATGCATGATTGCATATAAATTTTGTAATGTTTTGTGATAATTCAACAATATCCTTGAAAAAAAGAATTTTTCCTATTGTAATATTCCTAATTAGCAATTATGTTAATTTGAAATATTAAGTTTTGATAAATTTTGTATTTCCTAATGTTAGCCAGAAATAATGTGGGTCGGGGACCAACAAATTAGATTAAAGTGAACTAAGGTATTTTCCTATAGTTGAGAGACAAATATTGCGGCCTTGGTGGGGTCAGGATGAGCCAATGAGGAGGCTCTGTGCATTCCAGAAAGGCAATGTTGTGGTTGGGCAGGAAAAGACAGCACAAAAGTGGCCAGAGGAGGGGCAACACAGTTTTTCGTGGGGCCCCAAGGGAACTTTGGGCCTTTGGAGACAAAAAGGAAGAGGCAGCTCATTTTGTTCATTCATTCATCATCTAATTCGAATTGTCTTTGATAGAGCACGCTTGAGTAGGAGCCAAGTCTGCATTGTTGTTTAGCAACCGAATGTTCCCGAGCAACAATCTCAACCTCTACTTCGAGGGACTTCACATGCCTACTCTAGAGTGAATTTGTTACTAACCAGCTCCAAAGGGTCTAAGTTTGTTACATAAGTTCATCACGCTAGTGTCATTTTATACAATTCCCCCATGGGGCTAAGGAATTTGCATAGAAAGAGAAGATAGAAGAAGAATGAAGACGAGAGAGAGAGAGAGGAGAATGATTTGTCGTATTCGAATTCTGAACTCTAAAAAATAGATTGGTGCCTTGTACATTGGGCCATGGGTTTTGAAGAATGTAACTAGTGTTTGACTTCATAATTGTATTTTTCAAAAGAAAAATTTATTTTAAAAGAAAAATATTTTTGAAGCATGGGTTTCATCCTCTTTCATTTATTTTCTAGGCCATAGCCTCCATTGAAGGCTTCTAGGTTTTGTAAAGAGTCAAGAGAGCCATTATCATATTTATTAGACCCTTCTTGGGCTTTTGTATCATGTAAAGAAATTTATTCTTGAGTCAAAATAATTTTTTTGTCCTTCTTCACCAAGTATGGAAGCAATATAAATAGATGTAGCTCGACTCGTTTGAAAGCACACTCACACAAATACGACCTACAAGAGAAAGAGGAAGAAAAAGAGAGCGAAGTCCAGGAGAAGAAGACATAATTCAAGGAAGAAGAAAAATCAAAGTTTCTAGGCATCTCTCTCACATGTGCAAAGATTTTAAGGGTTTCTGGACAAGTAGTTGGGGGCTGAAATTTTGAAGGAGCTACGGGTCCAAAATTTCTAGCTGGGGGAGGACGAAATTCTGGATTGAAGTTGCATCTGGAAGCTGACACTTGGAGACTTTGGCAGAATACATCAAAGTGAACAAAGGGTTGACTTGGTGATTGGAGGAGGTCTTTGTCTAGGTCAAAAGGGTCTTGGATTGTCTCAGTTTGATTTGAATCTACTAGTGGAATAGTTGGATTGGGTTTTCCTCTAGATAGGGGTTTTTCCCTGGCTGAGTAACTATATTTTGTGTTCCTTGTTCTCATGATATTCATATATTTTATTTGGTAATTGCTTGATGAAAGACAACATAAAAAAGAAGTTAAAGAAGCCAACATAATTAACAATTAATTCTCAATACAATAGTAATCAAACCCTAATTTATACATGCATTGATTTCTCAAAAATGAGGTCTTCATTCATACTAGGTAAAATTTAGCAAGTCACTATTAGACTACTGGAATTTTTATTTTATTTTTATGATTTGGTTGAAGAGGATCTTCTTGGGGTGATTGATGAAGTAAGAGGACAAGCAAGATGCCTAGGAGTTTCAATTCTACTTTTATTGCACTCGTCCAAAAGAAAGAAAAACCTACATCTTTTGAGGATTTTAAGCCTTTATCTATTTGTGATTGTATATATAGATTTATGCACGTTCTGTTGGAGATGGCACCATCTTATAATAGTTATAGCAAAGGTTAGAAATAAAAAGATTATTAGTTGTGTTTTCTAAAAGGAAGGAAAATTCACGAGGCAATGAGATCTAGATAGGAAGGCCTTCATTATACAAAGAAGAAAAAGAAGCTAGCAATGGTTATAAAACTAAACCTATCAAACGCCTATGACAAACTAAGTAGTTCGATTTGGGGTTAACAATAATTCATGTAGGTTGTAATCTCTCTATTGTAAATTGTATCATGGGACATGACTTTGTTGTGAATTTTGTCCAATCTATTTATAGGACCAAGCTATGATATTCGACACAGTGAGACCTTTCCAATGGTGCAAGAATTGTGTTAAATGGAGATCACATACAAAAGTTATTCCTCTTGCAAGTTGACTTACTTGGTTGATCACCATGGTACGAGTGGATGCCACGTCAAACCCCCACTACTCACATGTGGGGCTGGCCATGTGTGGACTTTTGAGAATATTCTAGAAGTTCCAAAACCATATCACAATTGAGGGTTGAAGAAGTCAAGAACCCTACCCCTAGATGGCTATCGACCTACTTTAAACACCAAACCACTAGGAGGATAAGCGGGTTCCATTCTTTAGCATTGTATATTATTCCATAGTTGAGAAAAACATCTGGGAGTAGTATTTTCTAAGCATAGAAGTGGAGGAGGATTAAATAGTAGCCATTCAAGCCACAATGTCAAGAGGTAATTACATAGCAAATGCACATTCCTTCATATGTGCATTCTTATAACTGCAGCAAAGAGAGCATGGCATAGGGCTCACCTTCTATTTGGGTTTTCTCCCATATTGAGTTTCATAGGATAAATCTTGTGTTCATTTGTATGGATGGTGTCTAGTTTGTGCCTCTTCTTCCATTTTCATATTTCACCAATAAGCTATATATAACAAATCTGAGATATAAGAAAATAAACTGCATAATCCAAGATTTACATAATATTATAAAATATGTTGGGACAAACAATTCCTATGGAAAATCCACAGCATTTTATAGATCAAGATTCAAAAACTAGATAATTTATGGACCACGGGAAAAGGAAATATGACTACAAAAGACATGGGAAAACAATGGATTCAATTTGGCTCTTTGTACATGACCTTATAGTTGCTTTTGATTTTCCCAAAAATCATCTAAAATCATTCACATTAGTTGAGATGGTCTCCTCCTATATTTACCTTGGTGTTCTCTTCAATGAACCTTCCTACTCTGTAACTCCAACTTTAAAGGCGAGATTAAATAAGGGATACATTGTTTTTAATATATTGGAAATAATGAAAGATAGAAATACATTAATGCTCACAAATGAACAAAATAGATCAATAGGACAAAGATGTACATAAAGTGATAATAGGAAAGTAGGAGTGCCTAATGTATCTCTTGGAAAAAAGGGTTATACAACTAAAGGACAAAAATAAAGACAACAATACATAAGGGTAGTGCTCAAATTATTTTATAATTGTAGATTTAGCAATCCAATGGTAAAGTTTTCCCACCTATGAACATTAACATTTATGGACCTCACTTGCAACACTTTAGTTAGGATATTGGAACCAAGGAGCAGGAGTAGGAGCGTGGAATGGATTGGTAGCAAGAAGTAAAATTTTCAAAATGGTTGCAGGAGTAAGGCATTTAAGGAGAATTTTTTATATTGTACATATTTTAATATATTTTGATGCATATACATTCAACAAAAACAAGAAAAATGTCTAATCAGTTGCATAAAACATGAGAATATAGATTTAATTACTAGATTAATGATGATCAATGAAGCATCAACCATATAACATCAATCATCTAGTAGTTATAACTTCTAACATTGTCATCAAATGGTCAATCATCAACCACAATATCAACCTTCAATTTCCAACATATAAATTTTGGCATCAACAAATAGTAATAGATAACATCAACCACGAAATGAAACAAAGCATCATATTCATTACCAAAAGGATTGTAAGATTCAATCAACAGCTCAGAGGTAGGTTCAAAGTTTAAACTAGAGCTCTCATAAAATATTTACAATATAAGCCATAATCAATACAATTACTAAGCTTTAGAAAGTACTTCTAAACAACATAAAGAAAAAGAGATATAGTATCCACCACGCATTTCGCTTTCCCTGAGAAACTTATAGTTTCTTTTCCCCTGATCTATGAGCATGAGTAGGTGGATATGCTCATGAAACATGCCCAACAATTACATGCCCCCACATAACGCTAGACATTATGAAGCTAAAGGAAAAGCTTTGGAAACCTACTAATGGACGGAGGTTGCATGTTTGCTCCATGAATATGATCACCATCATGATCACCGAAAAGTTCAACTTCCAAACACTCAAACTATGGCTCCATCCTCCAAATTAGCCTCCTCTAGATTGTTGTCCTAATAAACACAATGAACTAGATTAGATCATTAAATCATTTGTCCTCTATCTCGACTATTTTAGATTGGCAAAGGTTGGAGGAATTACCTTGTAGGGCTTGTTGCAGCAAAATCTAGCAGGCCTCAGAGAGGGGTACCCTACAAAGCTATCACTAGACAAAGTAACAACAATAAGGAAATACCCAACTGTCACCAAGGGTACTACCTATAACGAACAAAGTTCGTATATGCAGCCATAATCTTCAGAATACTTTGAAGACAAAGACATATATTGTAGGACAAGTAATTGAATATTGAATATTTTATATAAGAATTGATGTGATGATTACAAATGCAGGTGAGGGTCTGCTTATATACCCTAGGCAGATGCCTCTTCATGAAAGGTCATGTCTTTAAGACATGCCTTTTCATTACTAATGACTATTTAGTTAACATTATTATGATTATTATTGTTTACATTAATTTTATTATTTTTATATAAATTATATTCATAGCATTGCCTTCCTCTTCAAAAAGATTTGTCCTCAAAACATATCTCTTACAAGGAATGTCATCTTTTTCTTTGTCTCGTAAGTTATTCGCATCTTCCAGTACTCTTTGAGTTGTCATCTTCGTTGATACAAGATGATAAGATCCTTGGAGTGATGAATAAAATTATTGAACTGAGAAGGGATCTGACCATCCTAAATTAATCTTCTATGGAATCTTGCGGTGACTAGAAACTTGTGATGAATTGTTATCACATGAGTGGATTGTACAAACTTCAGTATGCTTTGGAACATAAGTTTGTTGTTTATGTTCTTAGTGATACTGATACATAGATTGACTGAAAACCCTGCTATTGTGATTCAGATGTCGATAAGGAGTTCTTAAGTTTTGACTTTCCCTTATCATGTGTGTGTCAATTCCCTGATTTACTTTAGGTACTAATGTTGTTGAACTGGTTACAAAATATTCACTTGGAATTTCCACTGTCTGAACTGCAACATCTAGATATGTTTTTCCTTCAACTAGTTATTCATTTTCTTGAGTTATGATATTGATTGGATCGGAGTTTGTATATTTTTCTTCAACTTGGAGTCAAGACTTTGACACTTATTTCGTGATAAATTCTTCTAATTTGTTGTTCAATGATTTCTTATCATTTTGAAGTTTATGTGATATTACCACTTAGCATTTGCTAAGTGCAATATCCAATTTCGACATTTTTGCCATCACATCAACTTGCACTAGGAAAATGTGGGTAGTTAGGGGCCCACATTATTATTTTGGACATCAGGCCACCCAAACATTAGAGATGGGGATGAAAGATTGCAGCTATAATGGAGCGTGGGGGCCACTTAGTGAGAACTGCGTTTCACATGGGCACTACGGTCTCAATGGAGCGGATTTGGTGTGGGAATCTCGATGTTGGGCCCACATGGACAATTCGAAGGCTAAGGAACAAAACAGGGGGGAGACACTCATTTGCTCATTCACTCATCATTTCTGAGTTTGTCATTTGACATAGCATGCTTGAGCAAGTACCAAATCTGCAATGTTGTTCAGCAAACGGGTGTATCCAAGGAGAAATCCCAACCCTTTCTTCGGTGGACTTCGAGTGCTAGCCTAAGGAGGGGGTTCTACCTAAGTCCCATTCGTACTAGCAGCAAAGAGATCGTACTACAGCGCAAAAACAGTCACAGCACAGCAGGGATTGCACAGGGTTTGGAGGAATCACTCTGAGAGCTTGGGGAGTGAGAGGATTTGGAGTTGGAGATTTGGTGGGGAGGCTTGGGAAGCCTTCTAACAGGGATTGCAGACATTTTGGGAGCATTGGACAGCAGACTTCACAGCAAGATAGTTATACCCAGCAATAGAGCCACCCAAGCACAAGGAGGTCGATTTTCCGGGTTCAAGCTTTGGCCAAACCCTTCATGGGTTTTTCTAGGTATTGTGTGGGGAGGTCGAGATTAATTTCCCAAAATTTTATGAGCAATGGAGAGTGCTCCAGCAACAGATCTTTAGAGGCAGCAACATATTTCTAGGCCATTCTAGCGCATAGCCAGGACATCACAGTGATTGAACTAACAAGGGTGATGTGTACTTCATTCTGGGATTATCTAGCTTGCCTAGAGCAAGCCCAAGTGCATACATTCCAACACCTCTTCTTGTACTCCTTTATTCAGTAATAAAATGGCTCAATAGTCCGATTTTGGTGTGAAACTGTGCATCTGATTTATTTTTCTGTTTCTGTAAATTTTATGTCTATGCATGCCTATTATTTACTGTAAATTTTCATTAGGGATATAACAGTTTCTTAATTTGAGTGAGTAGACTCTGATTATGTTTTTTGAGATATAAGAGTTCCTCGTTTTTTGAGTCAACTTTATTTTGGCATTCAAGCTTCTCGTCTTTTTAACACTTGATTTGTTCTAATAGTTTTTTATTAAGGTCTTTAAAGCGTAAATTTTCCTCTTCTTTCTCTGATAGACTTTCGCTGAATTTCTTGTCGGAACTTTCTTTTTCTTGTTCTAATTTGTGCTTCTTAGTTTTACACTTCTTGACTTGTGCAAGTAGTTTCTGGATATAATCTTTTAAACCAGAATTTTCTTTGTTTTTGTTGGATATGACTTCTTCAAGCTCCTTTTGCTTGTTTGATATTGTTTCTTGATTTTCTGGAAGCATTAGTTTCGAAAGATCCTTAAAGTCTTATGATGATGGAATTATCGATCCTGCCTTTATTGTCATGTTTTGGAAGGTGATTATCTTCCTCTTATAAGAAAACATCAAAATCTTTTTTTGTATGTTTAACATAAACGTACCCAATTCTTAACATCAAAATCTTTTTTTGTATGTTTAACATAAACGTACCCAATTCTTAACATCAAAATCTTTTTTTTGTATGTTTAACATAAACGTACCCAATTCTTTTAACCAAGGTTGACCAAAAATTATGCCAATCTTTGGGTTAAAACTAGTTATGACACGGAATTGAGAGATGCATTCATAGTGGTCAATTATTACTTGTAAATCATTAATTTCATACTCTTTTTCGCCAAAAATATTTTTTCTTTCTCCTATGCTTAACTCTGGAATTAATAGTTGATTCGCCAAATTAACATTGATGTAATTTTTCTCGTCACTTGTGCAGATAATGATATTAATCTCCTTCCCTTGGGCATTTCCTTTTAATATAAATAATCTACAATTGAAATAACTTTGTCGGAAAATATTCCTTTCTCTTTTTTTATATACTCCATTATTTTCTGATTTTTTTTCTTCAAGGAATGACTCTATTTTTCTTTCGACGATAGTGTTTTTTTTTGTAGCAAGATTAATATACCTTCCAACTTTTTTTAAAATAATTGTTATATATATATATAATAACTAACTAATTAATTAATTATGTAATAATTAATAAATATACTTAATACTTAATTAACTATATAATAAAAATAAATTAATTAAAAAATTATTGAATGGACGAGAGGGGCAGAACCCGTCCACGGGGCATGATGGCTAACTGTGGATAGCTTTGATGAAAAGGGAAAAAGCGGCAGAGATTAGGCACAGAACGGACGGTAGAGTCAAAATAGGATGATGATTGATTAGAGACAGGAGGACGCGGCGAAAAGAATGAGATGAACATGATGGGTGAGATAGACACGGCGAGAAGGATGAGATGGAGGTCGAGCATTCAGACGATGGTCGGGAAACAGGAACGTGGCAGCAAGGCGGTGGAGGACAAAACTAGTCAGGCAGACACAGAGGAAGCTCTGTCGACTTGGAGTGATGACTGATGAGCAGACATGGGCAGCGTTGTGCAAGCTTGTGCGGCCTTCAAACGACGGTTGTGGTGGCATGGAAATACAATAGTGGTGGCAGCAACTAACACAGGGTTGCAAGGCATTCGTGGTAGCGATTGCAGCTTTGTATTGTAGCGGCAAAGGGTTGGAAGAAGGTGGTAGGCGAAGGTAATAGTTGTGACAGCAGTCAGACAGAGGTGGTGAACAATGGTCGTAGGTTGTGTGGCAATCCAACAGTGGTGGTGTGCTAACGGAAGAGGCAGTGGTCTGGGCGTCGTCGATTGTGGTGGTTGGTGGCAGAACGAGGTTGAGTGTTGCAACAAGTGAAAAGGCGTCGACAGGGTAATATTTTTTATTGTTGTTTTATTTTTTATATTATTTATTTTTTAATAAATTTTAAATAATCTCTTTCTTCTTCTTTTTTTGAATATTATTTTTTTAATTTCTTTTTATATAACTTTTCTTTTCTATATATGCAGTTTTTTTTTTAATATATTTTCACTTCTCTTTTTTTTCCAATTTTTTTTTAAAATAATTTTTTTTTAATTATATGGCCAAAGGCATGATGACAGAATGGAGAACCTCCAACATTGTGTAGCGAAACGCTTCAATTACAATGACAACAAGGTTGATGGAAATTGATGGCCCAAGGTCGGATCAGAATGGCTCTATGTAGAGTTGAGTGCCCAAAGGATCGAACAACTCTGATACCACTATAACAAACAAAGTTCATATACACAGCAATAATCTTCAGAATACTTCGAAGACAAAGACATCCATTGTAGGACAAGTAATTGTATATTGAATATTGTATATAAGAATTGATGTGATGATTACAAATGCGAGTGAGTGATGATTACAAATGCGAGTGAGGGCATACTTATATACCTTAGGCAGGTGCCTCTTTACATTAATTTTATTATTTTTATATAAATTATATTCATAACACTGCCCCTTACTCTTTATGGAATTTCACCAATGGGAGGAGTCTCGATATAAAGGTTACCTAATAGGTATTCTAGGTTTTAACGGTATGAGGTGACTTGAAGGCTTCTGAGGGAAAGACAAAATTTAGGTGCTAAGCTCCAACTATGAAGAGGAGGCAATTTGCTTTCCTTAAAGAGGCCAAAATGGGGCAACACAAGATCTAGGGTCTAATTGGTAGGATGTGAGTTGGGATGGCCAAAGGTCAAAGTGTCAAGAAAGGGTTTTTCACAATGTGTTTCAACAAGGTTATGGCACATGAAACCCTCAAAAATCCCTCAAGTTGGAGCTATAACCAAACTAGAGTTTCACCCTAGGGCAAACAACTAGGGCAAGAGAAATTATGGATGATATTTGAATGAATTCCCACCATGGGGAATGATTTTGAGGCAACCACAACCCTCAATGTTTAGACTTTCCAAGACCAAAAATCTCCCTTCCTAGGCAAATTCGCACCAAGCCCTAGATGGTCGCTTGGCCTTAAGAAGGCCGAATTATGTAAGAGAGAGAAACAGTAAAATTTTATGGATAAAATTGACACACTAACAAATGGATGGTCAATGCCTAGTCCTAGGGTTGATGGAATTTATAGATTCTTTAGGTTGGCTAAAACTTGCAAAGGAGTAAAGATATTTTGATGCCCTAGCATCAAAACCTTGACTATTACCTTTGCGAGGGATCAAAATTCACTTGGGAGAGCTAATCTAATATCACCAAGGGGATTGTCATTCACATATCAAACAATGAGTAATGCATGCAATAATATGACCTAGCTTCGATTAAATTGATATTCAACAAAATTAGGTCACAATATTTAACCTAGATCATCAATTTATTCCATACATTAGACATGAAATCAGAAATTTTCCAATAAAAGGCACTTACAAGACAATATGCATGTTGATCCAATCGTTGATCCAAGGCAACTTCTCCAAAGACAAGAATATTGCTCCAAGACAAAATATGTGAAAATTCCTACACCAGAATCCTATTGCAGCAACTGGTATTATTTCTCCTAATTGTTAATTAAATTTAACAATTTATTTGCTACAGCAAATATCAAAATGAACACACTACAACCTTCACAAATAAAATTATGTGGAAAAGTAAAACGTTGTAAGCTAAGAAATGCTAGCACACACACACACACACACATAAAATTAACACAATTATTTTTGGACAAATGTCCCCGGAAAAACCCAATGCAAGAAAATCGGTGCAGCAGTGAGGGTTTTTATTATTATGCAGCAGTGAAATTCTCAGTACAATCTGGATGCCTGAAACTGGCAATCCACAACAAGAAAATTTGCGCAAAATTATTGAAGGGAATTTACCCTTCCTCCACAAGAAATCCCGACACAACTTTCCTACAGAAAAATCAGCCTTCTAAAGTTACTGTGTCACCCTCTGTGTTGGACTGCGCAGTCCCAATGACGTCAAGCCTCTGACTGGTCTCTGATGAAGTCGTTCTGCCTTCTGCTGCTGAGAAAATTGTCTTTCTGACCCTTTGGAACCTCTACCTGTCCTCTGGATCTGAGAACGGTTTTCTCTCCAGCAAATCGAACTGCCCTCTTTGAAACTACTGTGCAGAGCTTTGTGCTACCTCACTGGGATAACTCGACCCTCTTGCTGTTGCCTCTTCGGATCTAGAAAAATTCCACTAAATCACTGTCCCTACCCCTCACTCACTGCTTCGATCTCTGGTTGTCTCCGACAACTGACTACTGCTACTCTAGAAATCGATCTGCAAAGGAAATCGAACTGCTCAAGTTTCCTCTCCATCACCACATCGATCTCCTCTTATAATCCACTGTTGAAGCACCAACAGCGAAGATAAAAACTTAATCAATGGCCAGGATCATCTCTGCATCGATCCGTGTGAGTTTCTAGATGATTCTCACCTTATCTCAATTAATATTGATTAATTAACCATATTTGTTAAGTTTAGACTTAGGAAATATTTTAAAAACTGTTAATAATCTAATTGAGATACTTCTAGGTGGAATTTCTAGAAACGTTTATGGGTTTTGGAGATCTCATGTATTCTAACCTCTCCACCAAATTTCGAGGCTAGAACACATATGATGCTACAAAAACTAATACTCCCTCTTAGCGAGGAATGTGTTCTAGTGTTGCACACCCTGCCACAACACCATGTCTATACATCATCAACTATCACATTGTTGATGTCTAGCTGTTGCTGCCCACCAACTACCACGCTACTCTGATATATGTTGCATCTGTGTTGCTGTTGACCCTACTATACTGCTGCCAACACTGCATTTGCATTGCAACTCTATTATTGTTGCTTCTGCAATATCTGCAACTGAAAAACATCCAAAATACTAAATCAACTCTTTCAATATAATTGCATGGTCCACTGAAGAATTTGCATTGCTGCTCACTCTGCACTGTGCCACCTGCACTACTGCGCTCCCCAACATCGGCTGCGCTCCCCAACATCTCTGACTGCTACTAGTTTCTGCAACTGTCACTTTGGCATCTGACTGCATCTACTGCCACTGATCCATCTCGCTACTAAATATTGTGGGCCCCTCGTAGCCAGGTACTGATCCAAGAGGTGGACTTCTCAAGGACCCTTCCCATCTGTAGCTCTCTAGGCTACAACTCCAAGTCACCCCACCTAACCCCTGGAGGTATATGGGCAATCATAGTGAAGTCTTCCTCTAATCTGGAGGACAGCTTGTGGATCTCTGCAGAAGCTGCCAGTTGGTCATGCTTCTCCTCCTTGTCCTTCTTCCTGAGAGGACATTGGCTACTGTAGTGACCAAGCTCACCACACCTGAAGCATTTGACCTTTGACAGGTCCTTCTTCTTCTTTCTTTGCTCCCCTTGCCCCTGACTGGGACCCCTTACATGCGAGGGCCACATTCTCCTCCTCGTTCAGCATCTTCGATCTATTGTTGTTGTTGCCACCGATGGAGCTCTTTAGAAGAGCTCGCCTCAATTCCTCCTGCCACAAATCAGCCCACATCCTGCCCCACTTTGGTAACTTGTCATTGCCCAATATGCTTTGGACAAAGACCTGTTAGTCCTCTAAGACATTGTTGAGTGCCAATCTCACTAGCTCCGTGAGTTGAGTCGCTACCCCAACAGCTGGCAACTGGTCTCGAACCTCCTGAATTCTGGTAAGGAAAGGGTCTATGCCTTCCACTTTCTGCATCTGGATGCATCTCAGCTTCTCCCTTAGGAACATCTTTCATTGCTTGGAAGTTCCCTGGTATAACGTGGAGACAACATCCCACATATGTTTGGCAGTATCTTTGCCAGCTATGTGTGATGCTATATGATCCCGAACTCCATCCACGATCAACCGCTTCGCCCGCGCCATCTCCTTCTTATATTCCTTCAACTGATCTACATCCTGAGGAACTGACACTACATTATCAATGTAGGCTTTCAGGTCATATTCATCAACAAGGAAGGACATCCTAACCTTCCAGATGACATAGTTGAAAGCTCCATCCAACCAATCCTGATCACGAAGCCCTGCAGTGGCCATCTCAAAGAAATGTCGAAAACTCCTTTCCCTTTGCTTGGCTACTGCTCTACTAATCGCACTCTCGGCTGGAAAAACACAACTTTGCTAGTTACTACCGATCTGCTTGGAAAATTCGAACTTTTGACACTCGAAGTTCTCTGCGGAAAATTTTCCCTCTAATGTGTGTGCTTCTCTCTCTTCCACTCGACGCTAGCTCTGCTCTAGCAAACTGCTGCAAAACCCTATACATCCAGCTAGAAATTTTCCCAACGAAAAATTTGAGTTGCTCCCTCTACCTCTGGAATCACTCAATCTAAAAAGGATCGAATTTTTCTGCCTCTCTCCCCAGAAAAATTGAACTTCCTCAAGCAACTTGCCTGCCTGGCAAAAGACTGTGTTACCCCTGGTAATTCCAGTTTGTTGCTCTTATTGAACAGCGAAATTCTTTTTTTCGCTTTTGAGCTACCTGGTTGATCAATCAAGCTTCGATACCATGTGAAAATTCCTATAACAGAATCCTATTGCAGCAATTGGTATTATTTCTTCTAATTGTTAATTAAATTTAACAATTTATCTGCTATAGCAAATATCGAAATAAACATGCTGCAACCTTCACAAATAAATTCTACGGAAAAATAAAACGCTGGAAGCTGAGAAATGCTAGCACACACACATAAAATTAACAAAATTATTTTTGGTGGAAAAACCCAATGCGAGAAAACTGGTGCAGCAGTGAAGGTTTTTATTATTATGCAGCAGTGAAATTCTAAGTACAATCTGGATGCCTAAAACTGGCAATCCACAATAAGAAAATCTAGGCAAAATTATTGAAGGAAATTTACCCTTCCACCAAGCGCAATCACGACACAACTTGCCTACAGAAAACTCAGCCTCCTGAAGCTATTGTGTCACCCTCTACATTGGACTGCGCAGTCACTATGACGTCAATCCTTTGATTGGTCTCTAATGAAGTCGTTTTGCCTTCTGTTGCTGAGAAAAACATCTCTTTGGCCCTCTGGAAACTCTGCTAGCCCTCTGGATCTAAGAACGGCTCTCTCCAGCAAATCGAATTGCCCTCTCTAAATTTATTGCACAGAGCTCTGCGCTGACTCACTGGGATAACTCGACCCTCTTGTTGTTGTCTCTCCGCATCACTCACTGCTTCAATCTCTAGTTGTCTCCGACAACTCTGGAAATTGATGTGCAAAGGAAATCGAACTGGTCAAGTGTCCTCTCCATCACCACATCGATCTCATCTTATAATCCACTGTCGGAGCAGCAACAACTAAGATTAAAACTTAATCAATGGATAGGATCATTTTTGGATCGATCTGTGTCAATTTCTAGATGATTTTCACCTTATCTCTATTAATACTGATTAATTAACCATATTCCCTAAGTTTAGACTTATGAAATATTTAAAAAACGGTTAATAATCTAATTGAGACACTTCTAGGTGGAATTTCCACAAATGATTTATGGGTGTGGGAGATTTCATGTATTCTAGCCTCTCCACCAAATTTTGTGGCTAGAACACATACGATGCTACAAAAACTAACAAAATATGCTCCATAGATCACATCTCTCCAATAGGTACAAGAGGCTGAAATTCTCAAGTAGAGAGGTTGAATTCACAAGTGATGATGATGATAAATGAAGAAGTCCTCTCCTCTATTTATACGAGGAGGATAAGGTCTAGCTTTTAGTCTAAAGCCCCTTCTAACAAGTAAAATTACAATGAAATCGTTGGGTTAAAAGAAAACCCAACTAGCTTTGTCATAAATGCAATGAGAAACCCACACATGTGAGTTGTGAGCATACCAAGGCTGACATCATGCAACAAAAGGAGCTCCAGATGCCAAGCGTTGAGGCTTTTGAGTGCCAAAAGTGGTGTAGAAGCATCTAAAAATCATCATTTGAGGGTTGGCCATCAAATCTCCATCAATATCTCTTTGTGGTCACCAAAATCCACTTGGGGTACCTATTACCACGAAATTTAACAAGCCGTGGAAAGGGAACCCTACAAGGATAAAGCTAAACCAAGTGCTAACGATGGGATAATGGCCCACTGTCACTACAACCAAAACCCCCTAGTATTTGCGGACTTTCACCGATGGGAGGAATCTCGATAGGATAGGATCACCTATGAAAGATACTCTAAGCATGATGAATGAGGAGATCAACTAGGATTTTCTCAAGAAAGACTCAATTTTAGGCTCAAGGATTCATTAGGAAGCAATTCACTTTCAATGAGAAGGCCTAGAAAAATAAGCACAAGACCTAGGGTTGGATAGGTTAGGCGAGAGTTGGAGTTTCCAAAAGTCAAGGCAAGGAGAAAAGGTTCCTTATGATTGGTTTCAACGAGATCAAGGCTCGTGGAACCTTCAAGGAAGTCCTCAAGTTGAGAGAAGAAAACCAGGGTTTCTCTCTTAGGGCAAACACCTAGGGCAATATATTTTATGGATGAAATTGAAATGGATGCCCACCAAAATGAGCGCACTTGTATCCAAGACACTCCTCTTGATGTTTAGGCTCTCCAACCACCAAAAATTTGCTTCCCTAGAATTTCGCACCAAGACATAGTTGACTAATCTAGCCTTAAAAGGACAAAATTTAGGAGTAGAAATTTATTGATAAAATTTTGAAATGATCACCAAGTGATTGGGGTAATGCCTTGACCTATGGGTATATGGAGTATAGGATGCTTAAGATAAGCCTAATTTCCCTCTAAGGAGGCCAAAATTTGATGCCCTAGTTATCAAAATTCTAGCAATTATCTAGTTAATGGAAAAATGGATTTTGATGGAGAACAAGTACTCCACTAGGAACATCCATTGCATGTTATAATGAGTAATGCATACAACATTCATCTAGATATTCTTCAACAAATTGATCTTCAACAAAATAGGACACAAAAGTTTAACCTAGAATTAATAGTTCCATGCATTAGACATTCAAGAAATAGATATTCAACAATAGATTCCACTTACAAGATAATATGCAACATATCCTTTCATTAGACCAAGTAATAGCTCCAAAGAATGTCAAAATCAGCTTCCATACATCAAAATGCATCCAAGCATCTCCAAAATCACCCACAAGAAGCACGTGCGAGTTCTCTAAGAGGTTTGATATTCACAAGTTTGATGATGATTGATCACAATGGAGTGATCTCCAACATATACAAGTTCTACTAAATCGAATTATGCCTAAAAGCCCCTCTAAGTCATAATGTAATGTGAGAAAACCACTCTAGGTCACAGGCTGACCGAGTAACCAATGTATAATAATTAACCCACAAGAGGTTCAAAACATTGACGTCATAAATTTGTAGGCTGCTTGAAGGGGCATGCGTTGAGCTCCTTGTGTGCCAAAGTGAGTGTAGAGGGCTCCCAAAATCAAGGCCTAGGGGTTGGCCCCAAGGTTACTTGGGACCGAGAGCAGAAGCGGGAGTGGGAGCGGAAGCGAGAGTGGGGAGCGACATTTTCAAAAGCTCCCGGTTCAAGAGCGATTTTTTATATAATATATATTTTTATATATTTTGATGCATATATGTCAACAAAAGTATGTAGGATGATGAATTAGATATAAAAAGCATAAAAACATGGATTGAACCATATAACATCAATCATCTAGAAGTTATAATCTTCATCAACCATGTCCACAAGTTAATAACATACAACATATCGAGTCTCATGATTAATCAATCTTAAAGTTTCAAGCTTTCAAAATTCGATATATAACATTTATCATCATTGATCTCAAAAGTTGTAACTTCAACTTGTAACCATTACCATTACCAAGTAACCAAATGATAACAAAGAATATCTAACATGAAATGAAATGTTTCAACTTTCAACTTTGACAAAACATCATATTCATAATTCATTACCAACGAGTTATAAATGCCAACTTCAAACTTCAAACTCAAATTGTCATATATAATTTACAAAAAATACCATAATAAACATGAAAGAGTCAATAGTTATAAAAAGTACTAGAAACAAGAAAAGACAAGTAAATCTATTATCTACTGCTTGACCCTCTTGCCACAAGAAATTTCTAATTTCTTGTCTTGTGCTTTATTGGGAGTCTCCTCCTACATAGTCGAATGACCTTGGTGCTCCTAATTAAATACAAGTTCCATACCCTAGTACCCTACGTGCTCTTGATTATTGGGAGTCTCCTCCGCATAGAGGCCTTGGTGCTCTTGATTAAATACAAGTTCCATACCCTAGTACATGACAAAATCCAATGGAAACATTGTGATCCCCCCAACCTGAAATCCTAAAAAAATGATAAGTCTGTTGGATTTTGAGTGAGATCTAAAATTCTACTTTCTCCATATGAAATCCAATGAGGTCGGAACCACTCTCAAACATCCTAAGTCATTTCATGGTAATGTTAAAAATTTAAGTAAAAGGATGAAAATGAAAGATAAAGGAGAATGTCACTTTTACTTTAAGAATTTAGCATTTCCATTAACTACATATCAACACTAGGGCCAAATTCTTGTTTCTAATCTTCACTAGCTCCCTCTATCACTCCTGAATTGGCATGGAGGGAAAAAACATTCTAGGGAGCACGCTCCCTGGGTCGCTCTCAATGCGCTCCCGTCCGGAGCGCACTTTGGGAGCGGGTTCGAGAGGGGAGCGCACTTCCCCGCAAACCTAGTAGGCCCCTAGATCTCCATGTAAATCATCCTGTGAGGCCCAATTTTAAGTTTGGGGCACAAAACTGGGTCTCATGGGTCTCCAAGTGGCGAAATCTTTGTCTTTGCTTCAACATTGAGGGAACTGAAGATGGTGTCAGCCCTCCCATGTCTCAAGGTATGAGACTAACCTCATCTAGGCCCTGAATCAACTTCTTGACCCTCATGAAGTGTTAAGCTGACTAAGGGCATGTTGGTCCGAGTACATCATCCCATGGATAATATCAGGCAAAGTGGAAAAGTTGTGGGTGCTAAAGGTGTCCATGGTTATGAATGATGCTCTATAAATGTTTGAAGTCCCATGGCTCTTAACGCATCACCTGTGGGTGTCAACATGTCCCTCTAGAGGACCTAGACCCCAGTTAAGTTGCTTAAACATATAGATGGAACCACCTGCCAATTACACAGAATATCCAGTGCTACAACTTTCATCATCAAGTGCATTAATCACTAATGCATCTAAGTGAACAAGGCTTGAAAGAAATGAGCATAATAACACTTCATATGTGGCTTCTCTTATAAAATTGGGGCCTTAGTCACGTAATGGTATTACCTCCCTAGGTAGCAGTGGTTAATAGACAACCTTATTAGGTGTTTCCAACTCCCAAAGGGAAGTGGCATGTCCCCAGTCCTCCCTTTAATTGATAGGTGCCAGGTGAATAATGACAGAATGGAGGGGGGAAAGGACATTGGTTCTGCTTCAACGTACTACTGCAAAACCCTACGCGTCCAGCTAGAGATCTGCCCAACGAAATGACTAAGTTGCTCCCTCTGCCTCTGGAATCACTTGATTTGGAAGGATCGATTTTTTTTGTCCCTCTCTCCAAAAAATCAAACTTCCTCAAGAAACTCAGCCTCATGGCAAAAAGATTGCGCTGCCCCTAGGAATTTCAGCCTGCTTCTCTTGTTGAGCAGCGAAATTCCTTTCCTTCGTTTCTAAGCTCTCCAGCTAATCAACTGTGCTTTGATACCATGCGAACATTTTTGACCCGTAATCTTATTCCAACAACTGGTATTATTTCTACTAATTGTTAATTAATTTAACAATTTATCTGCTACGGAAAAATATCGAAATAAACACATTGCAACCTTCACAAATAAAATTCTGCACTAAATAAAGCGCTAGAAGCTGAGGAATGCTAGCACGCACAAAATATAACACAATTATTTTTGGACAAAAGTCCCCGGAAAAACACAATGCAAGAAAACCGGTGTAGCAGCTGAGGGTTTTTATTATTATGCAACAATGAGAAATTATGAGTACAACTGGATGTCGAAATCTAGAAATCCTACAGAGAAAAATACTGACAAAAATCTAGTGAGGAATTTCCTCACCCCACAGGCAAACCGTGACACAACTTGCCTTCAAAAAACTCGGGCCTCTGACCCTCTGCACTACACTATGCAGTCTGCTAGACGTCAAGCCTCTCAAGGGTCTCTGATGAAGTCATTGTCTTCTGTTGGCTGGGAAAATTCTTCTCTGGCACTCTGGGACTCCTTCCCGACCTCTGGAACTGAAGACGTCTTTCCCTCTCAGCAAATCGAACTTGCCTCTAGAAGCTACTGCGCAGTCCCTGTGTCAGCGTCTCTGTGGCTCTTTTGCCTCTCTACAAATGCACTCACTGGATCTGGAATACTTCCTCTAGCCTCACTGTCTCTGCCCCTCACACATTGCTTCAATCTTAGGCTCTCTCACTGAAAATTGACTGCTGCTACTCTGGAAATAGATCTGCAAAGAAATTGAAATTATGGTACTCTTATATGTTTTCTCCATCACCACATCGATCTCCTCTTATAATCCTCTGTTTGAGCACCAACGGCCAAGATTAAAACTTAATCAATGGCTAGGATCATTTTTTGGATTGATTCGTGTGAGTTTCTAGATGATTCTCGCCTTGACTTAATTATTATTTAACCTATTTTCAGAAGTTTAGACTTAGGAAACATTAAAAAATTGGTTAATAATCTAATTAAGTCACTTCTAAGGGGAATTTCCAGAAACAGTTTTTGGGTTCTAGAGATCTCATGTATTCTAGCCTCTCCACAAAGTTTCGTGGCTAGAACACATCTGATGCTACATAAACTGACATATAATGCAGCCAATATAGTATTCCAACACCCATTACAAGTTTGACCGCTATAGTTTATACAAAAATATTCATAATCCAAACATAACCGCTACAAATCCTGCATTCCAAACCAGATACATATTTAGCCTACTCCTTCTCAATATATATACTTAGACTTATTCGAATTTCCTACAATCCTGAGTTTTTGCAGTGGTTGAAATGGGATTGTGTGATTTGTCTGACAAATCTTTGTGTGCCTCGTGGACGGGGTCGGACTGTGAATTTTTTGTGTGCAGATAGGAAGGAACTCTTCGTTTTTGTTTGTAAATGCTTGGATTAGCTTCGAATGGCAAGTAGAAGTAGAACCCTTCGATGACCTGCGTAGATACTTTTCTCAAGTGCAGATCACTCCGACTCTCACAGGGTCAATTGCATACTAAACAAATCTTCGCCAAGGACACTACGACTTGTGTTTCACACTACGGGGCTTTACTCAGATTTGTTGATTCTATAAATTAAATCATTGTGGTTTCGTGGGTAACGTAGAAATACGCAGCTTCAGGGTTAGGGTTTGGTTATATATTAGCGCACATGGAGACCTTAGAGAATTTGATCCCTTCAGGAAAAGATCTTCCTTCAACTTGTCGTGTCAGGATAGAATTATGGTGCACCAAGAAACCCTCGCTCCCACTTCTAAATCATGTTTGTGCCCAGATCAAAGGTAAACAACCTTAACAAAAGTTGTTGCCTCCCACAGATTTCTTCTGCCCAAAACAAGAGTTAATCCAATCCAAAATTATCCACACAAAATCTCGTTGCCTCTCCATGACATTCCTGTGCCCAGAACCTGACATCAAACTAATAGAAAATCTCGTTGCTTCCAAGTGTCTCTTGTTTATTAACCAAACCCAATCCCAGAAAATTCGTTATTCAGCTACAGACCCTTGTGCCAAAAAGAATAAAGAAACCAATTCAGAAAACAAAGACACCAATCCAAAATCTTTGCTCCTTCAAGGTATTCCTATGCCAGAAACAGAGAGAGCGAATGGAAGAGGTGTCAACTAGGGTGGAATCTTTCACCACTGAAATTGACAAGATAGAAAGGGTTTTTAAAACCATCAGAGCTAATGCTCAAACACAAATGAGATAAATTGATCCACCATTATGCTCCAAAATGAATTAATCCCTCTCATATTTATAGATTTCCTAGAGGGGTCTCTTCCCCTAAAATGTTTGAGTAAACTTTACTCCAAGCCCCAATTTTGGGTTTCTTCACCCAGCTGCCCCAAAACTTGCCCAACAATGGGAATTTTGGGGGTTTTCTCCCCTTTATGGAGGACTATAGCCTACGGGGATTGATAGGCTAATTCGTCCCGTAAGCAATTAATTTCCCAGGAACATTACAATCCCCCCTTCCCAACATTGCTTGTCCTCAAGCAATGGAAAGTTCCATTGTTGCCCCCCTCTATCTTCCTTTTTATGCCCATTGTTTATGATTCCATTATCATGCACAGTGTTTGATTTTCCAATTTCATGCACATGTTCCTGCATATGCTAACATTCAGCCATCAACTGTTGCAGTTGCATATCTCTTGATTCAAGATCTTTATTGACAGATTCTAAAGTACTTCCCAATTCTCTTGACTTGTTTGATTGCTTGAGAATTCGCTCTGAAGCTATTGAGAAAATATTGATAGTTTTATCATGCCTTCCCATTAGCCCTTGAACGGGAGTGACGCAGTCACACAGCTGAAAGTCAGCTCCCTTTCTTCTTACCCTCGTTCTTTGGCTCCACGTGGTCCACTTACAACTCCTTGGCAAATTTTATTTATCAAAATTTGGGGAAAATTGATAAATAACTATATTCAACAGCTTTGAATATCAAATGGTATCTCCCGGCTTATATCTTAGTTCCTAGCTTTATAACCAAAGTTTATACCTTCGCGCGTTATATATTAACATTGGCTTTATAACGAACCTTTGTAATTTAATTTAATCTTTGCGCCTTATATAATACCCCGACACCTTATAACTAACAGGCGTTACAATAGGCCTTCGGCCCGGCCCCACATATATGTCAATGGCCCAATCAAAAGCGCGCGTCGTACCTTGTGTTAAATCTCATGCATCTTCGTCGCTCGACCACCGTCCGATGATCCCGCTCCAGATCGACGACCCTCGTCGATATCACTCGGCCCCCAGCGCCAGATTTTAACGCGCGATGAGAATACGGAAAGGTGGTTTTGTACCTCCGTTCGGTGCCACGCGTCGACGGTTCTATGGAATCGCTCCGATTCAGAAAATACCGCCTTTTCACCAAAGGTGGTGCGATATGGGCAACCCACTTTTCAACACCACTCGCGGTTTTGCTACAGTGATCGACCAGGGTAAACGCGGGGTTACATTATTCTTTTGTTTATTTAACTCGCGTCCAAACTACGGTTCCAGTTCGGAAACAACGCCTCTATTTCTTTATGAAGCGGGAATCTACCAAATCAAACAGCGTCACGGCCACACTTCTTCTACACAGACCCGCCTGCGGGTAGCATGGATTTAGCATGGTTTATTCGGGTAAATTAAGGGGATTCAAGGACAGAGAATGGAATTACCATTACACAATTGCCCCACAGTTAAACCATTCTTCACTATTATAAATACAGGCAATTTGGAAATCAACAGGACTTGATTTTTATTCAATCCGAAGCAATTGCTCCATACACAGAGTTTATTACAGAGTCTCCTCTCTTCTTCCTGTCCCCCCTTCATACATCCGAGGGTTTACAATTATATACATAAACCTATGACTCTTCGATTCCTCTGAGAGGACCGTTTCAGGAAATCAACAGTCTAATTAAAACAATTCAACTAACTGGAATATGACAGCTAGACTAACTGAGCTATTCAACTTCTACAACTCTAACTGAAATAATAATACAATCAGCTAAGGTATTGACACCTAGCTGTAACAATTCAACTGTTTTCAAACCCTCCTAGCCACAACATGTGGACAAAACTCCGACATTGCTGGCTAGTGTCTAATGCCCCTGCATCAAGGAGAAAGCTTAATTGTTCCCATCTGCTTCTCTTCATCAATCAAACCAAATGCCCATTTTAGAAGTCCATTATTCCATCCCTTCTACTTACCCCCCTTTTCTTCCTATGAGTGACCATCATCATCAACCTCATCTGCATTGACAAGCATTTGTTCCTTCTCTTTGCCTTTCCTCTTCACTATGTTGAGGTGGATTAAATTTACGCCGCAATTGTCAATTACTGTCCTTTTTGTCTTGGGGCCCTCCTTAGTTTCTTCATGTGCTGCTTCTACGATGTAAAGGTCAGCAGATCTTCCTAGAGCAGGTTGTAGAGTCTGCCTTCTAGGAGAAGCTTTTAGCTGTCAATATCCCAAATTAGCCATCACAACAGTATCAACCATGTGTGGCCTTTGTCTCATCCCCAAAATCAATTGAAGACCTCAAGGTGGCTCATGGTTTTTTTTCTGAGCAATGCCCAGTTAAAACAACTGCTTCCAGCTCAAAAACAGCTACTAATGTCCTTGCAGCTTCGAGATTTTCAAGAACAATATTGTCTAAGTCATGAATTGCAATGACGGGCTCAACAAGCCATGGCTCAGAAACATCCAAATTCGTGGTTGACGTTTTAGCTAAGGGCATGTTTGAAAACCAAGCAGTAGGGCCATTCATTGATGAACCATCAAAACAAAATAATCCTTAAATGGAACAACATATCCATAGAATTTCTTCGATGGATAGGCAGTAAGAGAGCTCACAAGGTTCATAACAATGTGCATGCTACGATGAAACCATCTATGTACAAGGCGAAGAGGTGGAGCAAGTTTTTGACCAAAGGAGATCGAAGGATCAATCACAACATCGATATGTATAATGCCATTTTCTTCCTCTAGGATAATAGCACTGTATTTTGCATTTAGAACTTCAAAATGATCATTATCAGCACCTCAGGAACGAATAGCCATCGCAAAGGAAATCACCATTATTGCATCACTCAGAAGCTCACTTGTTAGCTCATCGAGATCTAATCCTTCCCACTCAACTTGCTCAATTATAGTTTCTACCAGTTTGATTCTTTTGTCATATTCTACAGTTTCTAGAAGCTTCAAATCATCACTGACAAAATTGTCTTCTTGTGAAGGACCACCCTTCCATTTGTACTGACAGCATTATCACCTGACCCAAGTTCAAACTTTGACGATAAAAAACTAGAAACCTGCAAAAATAGATCCTTATTATAGGGTTTTACTTGTTGTTGTCTCCTAGGTGGCAGAATTTCATAACCTTTTGATGATGCTCTCTATTTCTCCTTCTCAAGCAAAAAGAGATGATTGGTCAAAATCTTATCTAAACTCTCAATAACACCCTCATTACTTTGGCGTTGATTCTTTGAATCCTTTGAAATACCTATTGTGTTGTTGTCAAATTTTTCTCCTCCAGTTTAGAGACATGCTTCATCAAACCCTTATCTAAACTATCTTCAGTTGTGTCATGCAATTGATGTTTTCTATCTAACGCTAATATTTCCATTTTTTTCTTATCAAGCTTCGCCTCATAAATAAAACCTTCCAAGAAATTTACAATTACAATCTGACTGGGGCTGCGAGTCCCATCGCAAGAAAGTGACTCGTGTTCAACCAAACCTTCCAGGGTATCAATATTTACGGTTTCACTGCAGTTGGTAGCCTGAATACAAGAAAGTGAACCATATTCAACACTGATAAATGAGCATCTTGGATCTAACTCCACACTCAAGGTATTAACACTTTTGAACCCATCTGAGCCAACAGAATATTGAGTTATCTCAATAAGAGGAAGACTATCCATATTTTCTTTATAGAAGAACTTAGTTGTATTAAGAGCTATGTTGCCAGGAAACGTGGGTGCGGGTGCGGGTGCGGGGACGGGGACGGGGACGGCATTTTTTGAAACAGGGTGCGTGGGTTCGTCTGGGTATTTTTATATTAATATATATTATAAATTATAATTTATAATTTATATATCATATATAATACTATATTTTGGACCTAGTTGCCCAAAATTAACACCTTTCCAGCTAGGCAGTTTGTCAAACATATCACATGTTCTTTGTTGTAGGTGAGTTCTCTTGTTTCAGTTCAGATTGGCCTTTAAAATCAGTGGCATAAACTCATAGATATCCCACAACAGAGATGTATTCATGCATTAAACTCAATAATACAAATATTATTCGAGTAACACCATGCCATAACAAAATCTGCCACTTTCCACTAACATTTTCAACTCGGAATTTTACAATGAAATACTATTTATTGTGAGACTAAAACAGTGAGTTGATACAGTAGATAGGACGCATGGAACCTGGTTACTTTGGGTTGATATGATGACAACATCCTCTTCAGCACTTTATATCAGATTTCAACAACCCAGAATATGTGAAAGTTGTGGTCTTTCTGAGTAGTATATTTCTGAAGATGAAGACAAACAGCACTAAAGGGTGTATATACAAAATATCAGCGCACTAGGACAGCCCTCCAGCTGTGTTCTGTGATATACGCTGCCCAGAAATGCATGTACAGGTTCACATTTGATATTAGCTCTTGTGGTTCCAAGCAGAACTGATCCTAGAGGTAGTACGCTGCCCAGAATGTGTTTCCAACTATGATGAGTGCACAAGAGTGGCTTATCAGATATCTCCTTCAATAAACTCTCCAGAACTCGTGGACAGCAGGAAATCAAAGGCTTAAGCTTAAGCTATGCATTATACTCAGACTCACGTCCCACCAGAGAATAAAATACCTTAACTGTAACTAATTTTGAACTCCCACAAAGCTACACACAACCCTGCCACTGATACGCAGCCCATTAATTAGGTACTCGGTTTGGCTAGGGCATTAGATAGACCCTACGATCCATATGTCCAGCTCTGCTACCAATATGCAGTCCTAAACAACAAGGAAACTCGTCCAGCATTAAATAAAGAGAGTATCTCTCACTGGTATTCGAGCTGCTCCACAAAAAGGGTGAATCGAACTACTGGGATCTTCAGACTACCACTATGATGAGAATAGCCACTCAAAACTACAAATTCAACCTCTGTTTAACAGTGGAATTCATCTTCATAGGCCCAGATTTGAATTTATGTGCTCAGACTATCATGAGATCTTTCAACCTGCTAAATGAAATAGAAAGCACCAAATAAGCGTATAAAATCAACCGATAACACTGGAATACCTCAATATTTCTCAAAAATCTTGTTCTCCATTGAAGCTCCAAACTTTTTATAATTTATTTTATTAAATTATAATTTATTTTTAATATTTATTAAAATTTAATTAAATTTTTTAATTTTTAATCATTTAAAAAATTTTATATATTTGAAAAAAATGTTCATGAAGAACCCTGAAGAACTCGAAATTCGGGTTCTAAGTACCCAAACGATGGGTTCTTCATACCAAAAGAACTCAAGAACCCGAATTTTTTTTTTGAAGAACCCAGTTCGTTTGGGTTCTTCTGAGAAGAACCCAGTTCGTTTGGGTTCTTCTGAGAAGAACCCGTACCCGAATCCGGTACTTGGGTGCGGGAACCCGGTGCAGGTTCGGGAACCCCACCCCCGGGTGCGGGAACCCGTGCAACATAGATTAAGAGATTTGATTGGACCCTTGACAACTGAAAAGTTCAGTTGGGACTCACTTGTCCTTACTACTGCTTCTTCTATGCATTGATTTTCTTCTTCATAACTACTAACATTTGTGGCATCAATATAAGGACATTGTTCTATTTGAGTATCTGAATCAACCGTACCACTAGCTGCGAAACTTATTGTTAGCAAGTTAACCTCAGTGGTTTTTGAATTGCAGCCACACTTTTTAACATTGACATCTTCAAGGATGTTACCATCCTCAAACCGCATTAAATATTTTTCACTGCAAGATAGGTGATCACCTTTCATTCCACCCTTATCATCCAAATGAAAACTGAATCCCTTGTTTCCAATTCTAGTTTGAGATTGGCTCAAGTTAAACTGACATGAACTAGAGGTTTGGTTGGTGTTTACATCACAGGATTGCTTAGGTTTTTGGTCCTCGTGGACACTTGTTTGCTTCTTGTATAGCCATGACCATGCCTTCGCTCTTGAGTTGAGTTCAAGGTGAAACCCTGTCATTGCGCTATCAGAGGGGGTACTTTTGTCTTTACCCTCTTCCCTGCAAAGGATACCTTCATTCTTTCCTTCAGTATTTTGCATCTTTGAAATTTAAATGGTGCGTGTTGTCGCTCATATCGTACAGGCACAGTGACAACCGCTCAGGGCAGGGTTGTCACTCTGATCCCTGCCCACTTCGTTCTAGCTATCTCCCAACAGCAGGCTATGGGGGGTAGTCCCTATGGAAATGAAATGATAAAAGACAAGTTGACAATCAACAAGCTCGGCAAACACAGATGAGCGGCCTAGTTGCTTGGTTAAAATTAGCAAGACTTAAGTATTTAATTAGATTTAGAGATGGGACCTGTGCCTTATGGAGTCACAATTCTTGCCTGTTACAAATTAAAACCAAGTAACTGGATGGACACCTTCTACTTAATATGATAGACTATCCTATATGCTATGCAAATCCTAAGATCTAGGTGTAATGCAAGGATCTTTGTTACTTTCAAGTTATATGCCTAGTCTAAATGGAACTTCTTTTAAATGTTTGAGACCAGTCTTTAGAGTAAGTTGTGGGATGGAAGCCAACGAGAAGCAAGCAAAGGCTTGATTAACGATACCTCTCCCTAAGTTCCAACCACCCAATGCCTCTAGTGCTACAGAGACTGTGGCTCTGACGACTGCAAGGTCACTATGTTAGCCATTGAAAAGAGGTTGAATCCCTCAAGTTAAATGAGAAAGGGTAGTCTTAAGAGTCTATCAACTAAGCTTAAGCTTGGAGGTAAGTTATTAATGCAACTATACTTAGAATGAAATGCAAGATGGATTGAGTGAGTCTTGAGTTAAGATTGTTTATTATCTTATGACAAGAGTACTTAACAATTTATTGAAAGACAATCTTAAACAAGACCAAGTGCTCAATGATACAAGTGCCAACAATAAACAAGAGATCTTTTACTCAACAATTAGCCAATGATTTTCAATAAGAGATGCCAATAACAATTGCTTGAGACAATTAGAGATCTTCCAAGATACTTTAGCAAGACAAATGTCAATGATGATTTTACTACCAAATTATTAATGATCTTACTATTCAATGCCAATTATCAAGATGCTCAATTAGATTCACAAAATACCAAATATGCCCAAAGATACTTAACACCAAGATAATTTGTGATTAAAGTGTTTTAGTGAGTGTTTATTGAATATGAAACTTTGAAACTTACGGATCAACTCACAACAACAAATATGTTAGCAAACTTAAGTCAATTTCCTACACAATCATGAGCATAAATCCAAAGATCTGATTCTACTTATATCCTTATTCAATTTTAGAGCAGCAGTAGGAAAATAAATGTAGACCCAAGAAACAACAAGCATATGGTAACCAAATATGATAAATGAGATGCCCAACAACTTGCCAAGGTAAACTTATGAGTTTTAGCCCACCTAAGATGCAATATTCCGTGATATATCAGATCTGGAAATACTTATTACAGCAGTAGGAAAGTATGTAAACAGTGAGCTATTAGTGCTACAACAAATGCCACATTATGCCCAAAACTTAGAGTAAGCTTGCCACACTGAAATTTTGATTTTTGAGCCTTTTTAGATGTGTTATTCAGAAAATATCAAATCTGATTATTCCGTTACGTAGAGATATTCCAGCAAGCTAAGAAATAGATTTAGGCTAGATATGCAATGCCCAAGTTGCCAAAATTTTAGGAATATTTTATTATGCAAATTTTAAGGTGTTTTGACCAATCATGTGTTTTTTAGGGCCATTAATTCATTGTTAGAAGTTAAATATTACAGTTGTAACAAAGCAGTGAGGAAAAGAGGGTTTAGAGAGCAAACCCTAGGCCCAAAGCCTTGTAGATCACTTGCCCAAATTTACCAAAATTTTCCAATGAAGAAGCCACCTGAAAATACAAGGAGCCAAATTTTTTGCAACACACACCAAGTAGTCCCACAATTTTCAGAAATTGACAAAGGTCAATCTAGGGCTAGGAACAAGGCTAAGGGCAATGAAAAAGGCTCAAGAAAGACAGCGGCTAGGGAGAAGAGGCCACAGGGGTCAACGCAGAGGTTGAAAAGGGGAGAAGAAGGCTCACAAGGGGAGGTCGAAGCAGGAGGGAAGGACAGAAAGCCCTACAAAGGTTGCGACTAGGCCTTAAGGGCCTTAAGAACCCACGGAAAGCCCTCTGGGGTTGTCGTCTAGGGAAAAGAACGGGGATTGAAGCTTCCTAGGCCCACGACCAGACCTGAAAAGGCCTCTAAGGTTTGACATTGGGCCAAATAGGGAAGGGCGAGGCCCTAAAAGGCTACAGCCAGCCCAAAAAGGGCCTGAAAAGATGACACTGGGGGTTTTAGCCTGACGCAGAGTCTAAGGAGGGAGACGTTGGCCTTGGGGATGCTGGATCTGGGCCCAAGAGGGCTAAAACTTCAAACCCTTGCTTCAGAAAAATTAATTTGCTTCAGATCTGAAATTTGCTGTAAATTCTTCAATGGTTGGCCCTGCAATATTTTTGGAGACTAGATCTTACCCTTAAGGGCCTAGATCTAGCTCTATTCCAGCTTTCTCCAGTTGATCTCACCTGCAAAAATAAATTTACAAATACCCAAAAACCCAATATATACAAAATATCTTAAAGCCCCAATTAAAAAAATTATTTACTATTATACAAATGTACAAGGCTTTTGAAATAAATTTAGAGAAATAAAAATTTTATGGATTTTTCTTTGATATTTGGCCAACAATACTTTGGTAAATTAATGTAAGTTATAGAATTTACAAATACCCAAAAACCCAATATATACAAAATATCTTAAAGCCCCAATTAAAAAAATTATTTACTATTATACAAATGTACAAGGCTTTTGAAATAAATTTAGAGAAATAAAAATTTTATGGATTTTTCTTTGATATTTGGCCAACAATACTTTGGTAAATTAATGTAAGTTATAGCCTTAGCAAAGTAAGATAAACCATATAAATATTTGAAGTCCAAACAAGGTCAATTCATGCCCATAGTTTGTGAACTTGGAGCCCGAGGACTGGGGAACCTGCAAACACTGTATATTTTTCTCAAGAAGAGCTTGTTAGACATATGGCAAATCAAATCACCTAAGATAAACCCAAAATGTACCAATAGAATGATCTTATCCCCATCTAATGAAAAACAAACTTTTAAAAATATTAAGCACAATATGGGAAAGCTCGTACCCAGCACATACCACAAATCAATGAAAACTGAACACCATGAACTACATCAACTTTTCTACATAAATTTTTTAGCCAAAAATCAAATGGCTTGAGACTCAAATGACTCTCTATCTAAGTCACAGGACACGTCCCTCAGGGTCACGTGTCCCGTATTTAACGTGTCGAACACGAAATACGACCTAAAACGTGTCCAAAACAGTTTTTATAGTGTCCTCCAATCGCGACACACGTTTTCGACATGGCAAAAATGTGCCCTAACGTTTTTGGCCTCTTAGGACACGTGTCCCACGAAAAGTCACTCATAAAGCCCACGCATGGTTCATTTTTTTTGTTTTTTCGGTCATTTTCATTGTTAAAGCTCATTGGAGTCACTGCCATGTTGGAAATTGGTCATTGTTTTCTCATTGGAGTCGTTGTTGTGTTGTGTGGAAGTTCCTTCAGCAATTCCCAACTGTCAACTTCACATCAACCTAGGTCCTGGAGAATAGTGTTCATGGTTTGGAGCTTAAATTTCTTGTTTTGGAGTGTGTGGGGGCCAGGTCAACATTTTCTTGTATTCCCTACGCCCATATCTATATAATTTGTATCAATGTATTCAAGTGTGTTTTCAAGTGTCGACTGCCATTCACGATTTTTAACTTTTAATATAGCTTTGTTCATGGTCTCTATAGCTTGATTCATTTTATTGTTCTCTAAATATTCATCCAAAAACATTTCCAATGTTTTGAAATTTGGTTTTCCTCCTTTTTCTAAAACATGTTCAAGAAAAGACTTTGCGACCAGCCTTTTCAATCATTCCTTTGTGATATAGGCATCAATTAGTACATTGGGCACTCTGATATCATAACTTAGGCCATCGAATTCCCACTCTTCAAAACATTTTTCGGCTCCCTGCATATCTCCAAGTTTGACCAATTAAGAAAGCTGGGGGCCAGGTCAACATTTTCTTGTATTCCCTACGCCCATATCTATATAATTTGTATCAATGTATTCAAGTGTGTTTTCAAGTGTCGACTGCCATTCACGATTTTTAACTTTTAATATAGCTTTGTTCATGGTCTCTATAGCTTGATTCATTTTATTGTTCTCTAAATATTCATCCAAAAACATTTCCAATGTTTTGAAATTTGGTTTTCCTCCTTTTTCTAAAACATGTTCAAGAAAAGACTTTGCGACCAGCCTTTTCAATCATTCCTTTGTGATATAGGCATCAATTAGTACATTGGGCACTCTGATATCATAACTTAGGCCATCGAATTCCCACTCTTCAAAACATTTTTCAGCTCCCTGCATATCTCCAAGTTTGACCAATGAAGAAAGCATGCATATATAGCCATTGTATTGTTTTAATTGCAAATTTCAACGGCTAGAGAGTTGACTTAAATATATAGGGCTCTGCCTAGTTGAGTATGTCTTGCAATTGCCCACATTTTCCAAGATGTGCAACTTGAGTAAGTCAAATTCATATACTAGTCAACAAGAGAGCTAGAACTACTGAGAAAGAAAATATCAGTGTCTGATGTCACATGTGCAATATGCAAAATGCCCCTGTTGAGATCCTTGATATGGTTCTCAATCTATTTAATAAGTTAATAACATGAAGATTCAAGAATGAACATTGCACTGTGAGCAATGAGAAATGAACATCATTGATGTAGTAAATTAATAAACTAATGTTATATTTCAATAACTTAATACAGATCAGTAACTTAATATGGATCAGGAACTATATTTTAGTATTATATATATATATATATAACGTGTCCCTCGTGTCAAGTTTCAGGGGTCATTCTGTCTCGTGTCCAATACTCATATTTACGTTTCCTCCATGTCTCGTGTCCTCGCATCATGTGACTTAGCTCTCTATTTATAGATAAATCCTCCAAGTGGAAAAATAATGGCTAGTTGGCTTGATCATCATCAAAATAATCTTTGTCGTTGATAAATCCTTGATAATCTTTTAATCTTAGTCGTTGAAATAATTATTTCGACAAATTTCAAAATTTCTCATTAAATATCTTTTTTATTAGCTCAAACTTAATTATTTTGAGCTAATTTCATCAAATTTTTTACTTTGACTTAACCACCAAGGTTCAAGGGTCCATTTTTTCTTGAAATTTCCAATATTCCCTTGATGGGGGACCTCCAAAATTAATTTCTTTGATACCCACGAATTTCTCCACTTGGAGAATTCAATTTCTCTAAGACTCTAATTAATTAATTTTTTGGCTTAGGATTAATTTTATTTTTGCCAAAAAAATAATTAATTGACACTTACGGGGATTTAACATTTTTTCCACCCTCTAATATTTTAGCCATGGTGTCTAAGTATGAGGGACCATGCACTAAAATATTTTTTACATAAGATTTTTACAAATTCAACACTCAAAGGGGGAATACCCGTTCGATTTAGACCCTCAAATTACACACCCAATTTTGCGACACAATATGATCTAGTAGACCAAGTGATTTGTAATAAAATAATTTAGCCAACTAACTTAAATTATTCCCAAAACACTTTTACATAAGACTCAACTAAAACACTAGGACTCACCTAAGACTTTGACGAAGAATTTCACCCTAGCTTTGGGGTGAGGTTAGAGGGAAAAACTTTGCCGACCATCCGTGTTTAGAAACACAGATGAGTCAGTGAGTCGAAAAACCTCCTAGGATGAAACTTTCGCCAAAATAATAGGCTTACCTAGGTTGTTCCGTACATATAAGGTCTTACTAGCATCATTTACATTACAAAATTGTAGAATGGGTTTACAATGACACATAATGTTGATGGTTGATCATCCGATCTTTTTGGAAATTTCTTTGGCATATTTGCTTCCTTGGAACTTTAACAAAGAGTGTGCAACAACGCGATTATCAAAAAGGGTGTCCTTATCCTTGAGACCACCATTTTGTTCCCTGAGATTTGGTTGTTTTTTATTAGCACCATTCTCACGAGATATGGTTTCATTTATAGGACTTTCATTCTGTTTAGGGGGATACAGCCATGTCCATGCTTTCCCTTTTGCTTCCACTTTTCTTGCACTTTGTCTTTCATGCTCAGGCTTATGATTAGCATCGTTTGATGTGTTTCTCTTGCCACTATTCCAGAAGTCATTCTAAATTTTATTTCTTAGATTTTGGGGCGTTTTGTTATATTCTTCTAATCTTATGTTCCATTCTTGAATCCTGTTGATATTTTATGCTCGATGCTCTTCCATATTCCTCAAAATCTATGCTTGTTTCCTGTACAACATTCTCCAAGACTCTACATACCTGTGCCAAAAAATTATTTCTGGTGGCTCCATTTTTAAATACAATCCAGGATGGCAAGATCTTTGCTTTGATACCACTGTAATAAGCTAGGGATTTTTTTTGTTCCTAAGGTTTTCACTTAGCAACTAAACTTAAATTGCATGTAACAAATTGTATTATTTTCTTTAATAGTATAACTAATAAATCAAACAATTTAATTATTCAAGCGACAATAATATATTCACACATCATCCTTAACGTATATAATCTAGCCAATATAGTATTCCAACACTCGTTACAAGTTTGACGACTATACTTTATACGGAAATATTCATAATCCAAACATAACCGCTACAAATCATGTGTTCCAAACCAGATACAGATTTAGCCAACTCTTGCTCGATATAGATACTTAGACTTATTTGAATTTCCTACAGTCCTGAGTTTTTGCAATGGCTGAAATCGGATTACGTGATTCATCTGAAAAATCTTTGTGTGCCTCGAGGATTGGGTCAGACTCTGGAATTTTCTACGTGCAAATAGGAAGGAAATCTTCACGGTTTTGTGTAAATGCTTAGATCAGCTCTGAACGGTAGGTAGAACTCTTCGATGACTTGCATAGATAATTTTCCCAAGTGCGGTTCACTCCTGCTCTCACAGGGTCGATTGCATTACTAAACAGATCTTTGCCAGGGGCACTATGACTTGTGTTTCACGCTACGGGGATTTACTTAGATTTGTTGATTCCATAAATTAAATCGTTGGGGTTTCGTGGTTAGTGTATAAATACGCAGCTTCAGGGTTAGGGTTCGGTTATAAATTAGTGCACGTCGCACATGGTGACATTTGGAGAATTCGATCCCTTCAAGAAAAGATCTTCCTTAACTCGTTGTGCCATGATAGAATTATGATGCATCAAGAAACCCTCACTACCACTTCTAAATCATGTTTGTGCCCAGATCAAAGGTAACAACCTTAACAAAATTTGTTGCCTCCCATAGATTTCTTGTGCCCAGAACAAGAGTTAATCCAATCCAAAATTATCCACACAAAATCTCGTTGCCTCTCCTATGATATTCATGTCCCCAGAACCAAACATCAAACTAATAGAAAATTAGTTATCAAACTATGAAAGTGTCTCTTGTTTATCAACCAAACCCAATCCCACAAAATTTGCTATTTAGCTAGAAACCCTTGTACCAAAACGAATAAAGAAACCAATTCAGAAAATAGAGACAGCAATCCAAAATCTTAGCTCCTTCAAGGTATTCTTGTGCCAAAAATGGAGAGAGTGAATGGAGGAGGTGTCAACTAGGGTGGAATCTTTCACCACCGAAATTGACAAGATAGAAAGGGTTCTTAAAACCCTCAGAGCTAATGCTCAAAAACAAATGAGATAAATTGATCCACCATGATGCTCCAAAATGAATTCATCCCTCTCATATTTATAGATTTCCTAGAGAGGTTTCTTCTAATAGAATGATTGAGTAATCTTTACTCCAAGCCCTAATTTTGGGTTTCTTCGCCCAATTGCCCCAAAACTTGCCCAGCAGTGGGAATTTTGGGGCTTTTCTCCCTTTTATGGAGGACTATAGCTTACGGGGAAAAGTTATCGGTATCGAACGGTCATAGAACCGGTAGACCCCTCGGATCGGGAAACAGTCAGAACTGAACGAAAACCGGTAAAAAAACCAAACCAAAAAAGTTAAAACCGGTCAACCAAAAACACATAAAATATTCAAAGTTCAAATAAACACACACACACACACACACACATATATATATATTCATGTGCATCCATATGAATCCAAACCATTTATACACAAATATGCAAAAGTTCTCATTTATATAGCATGTAATGGTGCACATAACCAAAATAGTACCAATGTAATCCATTTCTAAATCAAAAATACATTAGCAAACAAGCTTCACATGGCAACTCTAGCATCAAAAATTATGCTACAACAAATACCTACATATCATCAAAAGCATTTCCTATATTGGGATCTTTGTCATCAATATAACCCTCTAAGCATTAAAATAAGATAGAAAAAGCATAGCATTTCAAGCCAAGATTTTGTTTGAGTGATGGGTACTTTTTTTAGTAGGCTCATGATAGAGGAGTTCGACAACCAATACCACTAACATCAAGGTACATAGAGGCCTCGATGCTCTTGATTAAATACTAGTTCCATACCCTCGTATATGACAAAATCCAATGTCGCGTTGCAATCCCCCCAATCCTGAAATCCTAGAAAACTGTTAAGTCTACTAGATTTGAATTTTTGAGTGAGATCTAAAATTCTACTTTCTCCATATAAAATCCAATGAGGTCAGAACCACTCTCAAACATCATGAGTCATTTCATGGTAATCTTAAAAATTTAAGTAAAAGGATGAATTTACTTTAAGAATTTAACATTCCCACGAAATGCATAGCATTAGTAAGACAATATGGCCAAATACTAGGCTTCCCCTTATCATAAATCACTGCTTTTTCGAAAGAAAAAAAATTGCATTCAAAGGATCCTTGGCAACAATGTACAAAACCATCTGGTTAGGTACCGAAACGGCCAATTGAATGAAAAAAGGTCGGTTCCGTTGCCGGTCCGGACCGATTTTGGCCTCAAACTGGTCAGACCAGCTGGTTCAAACCGGTTCACTCCGGTCCTGCTAACACTATACGGGGATTGATAGGCTATTTTGTCCCGTAAGCAATTAATTTCCCAGGAACATTACAGCACAATGCCATAATATCATTTCCAGTGAGTAACAATAAAAGCATGCACATTACTAAATAGTCAACTTGGCCATTATCATTTGGAAAATCAATTTGACATTTATAAGTATTGCCTCTCGAGTCTTGAATCTTAAAAAGTTAAACCAAGTGGCAAGTGCATATGTAATAATACATTCAAATTTTCCCTAAAACCATTTCCAAATATGAAATAGAAAATTCAGAAAAACATTGAACAACATAGCTATCTATAGTTTTGCACAAATATTTAGTGGGAATAAAGCACCAAAATCACTTTGTTGTTGGACTGTACTTTCCTTTCATTGTTGGATTGTTTCTCCCTTCACTACTGGAAATGAAATAGTAAAAATGAGATATTGAATTGCTCTTCTGAGTGCATGAGAGTGTGAGATGAGTGAAAGAATAGGATTTGCGAGGAAGACCCCACCCTATCCTTGTTGTTTTTGTGTTATTTCTTTATTTTAAATTGAATTTCTTATGTGGAGGACATCCCCATGGACTCCAGAGTACCCAAGAGAACCCGTAATTGGGGTTCAGGTACCTGTCTGAAGATGAAGTTCCGACTTAATTGCTGGGAAAAACCAGGTTCTTCACTAAAAAAACCCAATTTGTTTGGGTTCTTGTTAAAATTTAGATAACAATGGTGTTCTATGCTTGATGCACTTTTATTTCAATCTCTCTTAGGCCCAATACAAAATAGTAATCACATAAACTTGAAAGTAAAATGTTGATAGAACACAATAATAGATCAATGGAAGACAAGCCAAAATAGATTTGATTTACAATTCCTTATGTCCAACAAAGATATGAGATATTGTTGCATTACGATGGTCAGCAGGATGCTTCAACCAGCAAAGTCTTTCTCGGTCAGCCAACACTTCCATGTGTCACATCGACAGCCCTCAAAGACATCTCATCACAAGTCAACGCAAGTCAAACTAGGGACAGCACAGAAAATTCAATGCAGGCATCTTCAGAAAAGTCAATGCATCAAACTAGGGCTTCAGTCAAACAGCCCTGAATTCCTCGATTTTAGTGCCCAGCTATACGGCCTCCTAAAATCAAAATTTCTGTAGAAGATTGAGGTCAAACGACCAAGGGTTGACCACGGTCAACGCTAGTCAACGCTGAAATAGAAAAGCCCTAAACAGATCAGCGCAGAAAACAGCAGCTTCGCTCCACACATGTGAGGGAAAAAGGCCTCCAAAGGCTATCGAACCAATCAGATCACAATGACAGAATGTGTGATGAAATTATGAGAAAATGACCTCCAAGTCTCTCCAATTTATATTCATCAATGAGGGTTTGTGACATATCTCTTAGGCATGTGGGATAAATCTGGCCGACCTTGCACATGTGGAAAATAAATTCAAAATCAATGTTCTACTCATCCGATCAATATGATCTTTAGATCAATCTTGCACCTCTCCGAAAGAGGAATCCAACAAAATTATGACGATCGTCGTATGAACAGTGCAACATGCAGTTTGAACCTAGTTGCCCAAAATTAACACTCCCTCTCAACTAGGGAGAAATCCATCTGTCCACAAGGGACATCCATCATGTACCAAACCAAACATCATGCGTCATCCCGCCGTAACTTGCTTTGCTGGCTCTTTATTTCAGAACAAAAAGTGAGTCATAAAGACATCACACACAGCTGGCCCGAAGTCAACTTAGGGGTAAAAACCTCTCTCTAACTCAAAAGAGTCTCATACTAACCCCAAGTTAGTTTACTGACCCGAAGTCAGTTTAGAGGATAAAACCTCATCATACTTGATCCCAGATCAAGGTGTTGAACACATGCTATCCTAGACATAGAGAATATAGAAATATCTGATGCATCCATCGGTCTTGTTATGGTCTCTATCCACATTTCCCACCTCATTGGCCAAATGAGAGGTACTTCCCATGAGTCTGAAACTCCATGGGTAGGATGCGTGTGTGGCACAGATCAAAGAGAGGAGAACCAACTCAATATCATAAGGTGGGGCAGAAGCACAACAAGGTTCGACAAGCCTAGCCCCGTATGTGCTTATAGCTCCGAGAAGTTATCCCCAAGCCCCCTGGAGCTCCCAGAGCTCATAGTCCAACTCAAGCAGGACCCTTAGAATAGAGTCTTTCCATGATTCCAAGCTTCTCACGGAAGGTTAGGAACTTGACCTTCCCTGGGAGCTTTGTGAGAATATCCGCGACCTGCTCATCAGTTCCTATATGATCGAGCCTTACGGCGCCTCATTGTACCATATCTCGGATAAAGTGGTACCTGATATCAATATGCTTGGATCAATCGTGGATTACGGAATTCTCAGAAAGACGAATCCCACTATGGTTATCACAAAGGAACGGTGGTATCTAGCACATGCCCGAGCTCCTCACTGAAGAGCTTTCGCAACCAAACAGCATCACAACAGGCCATACTCGCTGCAATGTATTCAGCGTTAGCGATGCTTAATGCCATCGACTTTTGCTTCCTGCTCATCCAAGATATCGAGGCAAAACCCCAAGGTGAAGCAACATCCAGATGTGCTCTTGCGATCCACCACACTGCTAGCCCAATCGGCATCAGTATATCCATGGATTTTCAAACTCCCGACAATGTATCTCAGCCCATGGTTGATTGTGCCCCGAAGATATCTCAACAGAATCTTGGCACCAATCCAGTGAATGTGATGAGGATCAGCCATATGTTAACTCAAAGTGTTCACTACAAAACATATGTCCGGATGGGAGTTCACTAAGAACATCACGGCCCCCACGAGTTGTCGATACTCAGTAGGATTAGCTAGCACGGGCCCAGCAGTGTTTCCACTCAACTTCTTAAAGTTGAGTTCCATCGGTGTCGACACAGACTTACAATCCACCATACCAAATCTCTCCAGCAGCTTCTCGACATTTTTTCCTTGAGAAAGGAAAATCTCACCTGGCCTCTGCCAGACCTCCAAGCCTAGGAAGTAGTGCATCAGTCCTAGGTCTTTCATCTCAAACTCGGAAGCTAGCTCCCTCTTACACTGATGAAAGAGAGGGTCAACACCTATCAGGAAGAGATCGTCCACATAGAGAACCAAAATGAGAGGCCTTTCTCTATCAACCTTAAAATAAAGGTTCAGATCAGCATTACTTTGACTGAAGCCTAGCTTCATCAAGTAGCTATCTATCCTCTCGTACCAAGCCCTGGGGAATTGCTTCAACCCATAGAGGGATTTCTTCAACCTGCATACATGGGTGTCTCTATCTCGGACTTCGAACCCCAAAGGTTGCTCCACATACACTTCTTCCTTTATAGATCCATGCAGAAAAGCAGTCTTCACATCCATCTAATGTAGACTCTATCCTTGTGTAGCAACAAGGACAATAATAGATCGGATGGTGGTATAGCTGGCCACAGGTGCAAATATATCATCATAATCTATGCTTTCTTTTTGAGAGAATCCTCGGGCAATGAATCTTGCCTTGTACTTTTCAGCACTTCCACCAAATCCATGCTTGATCTTACAGAGCCATTTCGAGGTGACAACATATTTTTCTTCTGGTCTTTGGACCACTTCCCAGACATCATTCTTCATAATGGGCTCATATTCTTCATGCATGGCATCCTTCCAAACTTGATGCTTTACGGCTTCTTCAAATGTTCCAAGCTCAAATTGTACTATCGTACTCATGGCTGCTAGATACCTTTGGTATCTCTTCGGCTTCTTGCTTTCACAGAATGTCCCCCTTGGGGCAATATATCTCTTGGCATCTTCGAGAGTATCACTAAGCCATGAGGGTCTTCTCTTATTTGAAGGAGGTGGGTCAATGGGATCCATATGTCCTTCATCATCGGGCATCAGGTCATCCTTTGGCTCTTCCAGCTTCCCTGCTTCTTCATCTTCTTTGTCTTCCTTGGAGCTAGAAAAATTTCTTACTTTCTTGAGGACAACATCTTCATCGAAGGTGACATCGTGGCATATCTCCACTTCTCTTTGACCAGGCACATAGATTCTATATGCCTTCGAAGTTTCGTTGTAGCCCACAAACATTCCCTTCTTTCCAAAAGCATCCATCTTGCTTCTCTTTTCTTTTGGCACATGAAAGTAAATAGGACAACCAAAAACTCTAAAATGAGAAACATCAGGTTTCTTACCAGAGAAGACTTCTTTGGGAGTTTTGGAGTCGAAAGCGGAATGCGGGCATCTATTTTGAACATACACAACAGTGTTCGCAGCTTCTCCCCATAGTAACTTCGAAAGACCTTGGTCACATAGCATGGCGTAGGCAGCTTCCACAATGGTCCTGTTCTTTCTTTCAGCAACACCATTTTTCACAAGAGTGTACGCAGTTGTGGTCTCCCTCTTAATGCCAGCTTCTCTACAAAAGTCATTAAACTCATTTGAACCATACTCAGTCCCATTGTCGATCCTCAAAACTTTGATTTTCTTCTCATTTTAATTTTCCACCAAGGCCTTAAGGTACAAAATCATTTGAATGCTTCGTCCTTCTTCAAAAAAAATATATCCAGGTCTTGCGGGAGAAGTCATTTGTAAAAGTCATGTAATAGGAACATCCTCCCAAGGATGTCACAGGCAGCATACCAAATAAGTCAGAGTGTATCAAATGCAAGATATCAGTTGTATTTATGACACTTGAGGGGAATGGTCCCCTCTGTATGCTTCCCTTCGGCACAACCCTGACATATACCTTCATGATCATCTCTCAATTTGGGCATCCCTGACGCCACCTTCCTTGCTTCGGGAAGGGCTTTGTAATGAAGGTGCCCAAACTTCCGGTGCCATAACTCTGTTTGAAGAGTTGTATCACATGTCATAGCCCCCAATGGACTTCCTCCAACCTGGTAGAGTGTATCAACTCTAAAACCAATAGAAAGAGCTTCCTTGAAGTTCTTCTTCCAGATAAGTACCTTTCCATCGATTGATTGCCACCTTGAACCCTTTGTCTTCCATTGCTGAAATGGACAAAAAGTTCTTCAAATCAAGTTACATACAACACATCCTATAATTGGATGACTTGACCTTGAGATAAATGGAGGGTCACAGTCCTTGTCCCTTTCATGGGATAGGTGGCATTAACTCCAAGGATAATTTCCATATTAGTATCATTCTCAACCAAATCAGAAAGGGCTTCTTTATAACCAGTGAGGTGCCTTGAAGCACCATTATCAATTAACCAGACATCCAGGGTGTCGGGTGGAGATGCAGCGGAGAGGGCAGATACAAGAATAAAATCATTTCTCTTATTATCAACAACATTAGACGCGTCGTACCTGGAATTTCTTGACCCCTTGAAAGGTTTCCCATTTCCATTACGATCAGAAGGAAACTTTTTTCCTTGGAACTTGTTGTTCCTGCCATTCCTTCTGGAGTTGTTGTTGTCATCATCTCTGGGATAGTCCCTTCTATTAGGGCACTCTCTTGCATAGTGACCACTGACCAGATTTGTTACAAGTGTAACATCTTCTCTTCCTTCTTTTGGGCCCTACTCTACCATGGTTTTGATTTCTCGAGCCACCATGGTTCTTCTTCTTTGCATGAACGGCGAAGGCAGTAGGGTCACTTCCATTACCATTAGAAGCATACTCCATCATTCTTGTTTCCTTTTGAGTGCATCTCGTCAATATTTCATCAAAATCAAGAATCACATTATTATTGAGAATAGTGGTATTAAATACATGCCAATCACGGGGGAGACCTCCAAGTGCAGTAAGAACCATCTCTCGATCAGATATTGCTTCCCCAATAGCTAGGAGGTTATTCCTGATTTCAGTGAGCCTCATAAAATAGGATTGAAAAGATTCATCCTTACCCTTCTTGATATTCTTCAATTGATTCTTGAAGAAGAGGATTTGATTAGTATTGTTAGCCCTGAACATGCTCACCAGCTTATCATACATCTCCTTTGATGTCTTCAGCTCAGAAATGTAAGCAACCAAGTGCTTATGAATATGAATATACTCATTCTTTGTGGCAGCAGCTGCATTTGATGGAGGCTCTTGAATATTCCCCTGTACATAGTCCATGACATCTTGATCTTCTAGTGTCAAATCCAAAGACATCTTCCATGCATGATAATCGGAGTTATCAGTAAATTTATCATCAGCCTTGAAACCCTTGTATGTTGAGGAGGCCATTTGTCCTTGATAGGATTTCTTCCTTCAGAGATAGCTTCTAACACTAGCTTGGACTCTTGGACTTTGTATTCACCTCAGCGTTGATACCATGTTAAAATTTAGATAACAATGGCGTTCTATGCTTGATGCACTTTTACTTCAAACTTTCTTAGGCCCAATACAAAATAGCAATCACATAAACTTGAAAGTAAAATGATGATAGAACACAATAATAGATCAATAGAAGACAAGCCAAATATAGATCAGATTTACAATTCCTTATGTCCAGCAAAGATATAAGATATTGTTGCGTTACGGCGGTCAGCAGGATGCTTCAAGTTTCAACCAACAAAGTCTTTCTCAGTCCGCCAGCACTTTCATGTGTCACACCCACAGCCCTCAAAGACAGCCATCACAAGTCAACACAAGTCAAACCAGGGACAGCGCAGAAAAGTCAACGCATACAGCTTCAAAAAAGTCAACGCAGCAAACTAGGGCTTCGGTCAAACAGCCTGAAATTCCTTAATTTTAGTGCCTAGTTGTACGGCCTCATAAAATCGGAATTTCTGCAGAAGATTGAGGTCAAACGACCAAGGGTTGACCACGGTCAACGCTGGTCAACGCTGCAACAGAAAAGTCCTAAACAGATCAGCACAGAAAATAGAAAGCCCTAAACAGATCAGCGCAGAAAACAGCAACTTCGCTCCACACGTGTGAGGGAAAAAGGCCTCCAAAGGCTATCGAACCAACCAGATCACAATGAGAGAATGTGTGATGAGATGATGAAAAAATGACCTCCAAGTCTCTCCAATATATATTCATCAATGAGGGTGTGTGACACATCTCTTAGGCATGTGGGATAAATTTGGTCGACCTTGCACATGTGGAAAATAAATTCAAAATCAATGTTCTGCTCATCCGATCAAGATGATCTTTAGATCAATATTGCACCTCTCTGAAATAGGAATCCAACAAAAATATGAACATTGTCATATGAGCAGTGCAACATGGAGTTTGGATCTACTTGCCCAAAATTAACAGTTCTTGATAGAGGTACCTGTAGAAATTCCTTGAAACCCTGCAACTGCTATGATGACAAATCTGAAACTAATTTTGTTGCACCAAGACACAGGATTTCACTATGATAGATAAGCAGTGGAATAAAAGAAACACAGAAATAAAGAACACAGTCAACACAATATTTTTCAAGGGAACCCAACTAGGAAAACCCTCTTCTTGCTGTAGATTTTATTGACAGAAATTGAGCAAATAGAATTCTTTACAAGACAAACTGTTTCAACAGAAAACAAGGCTCCTATCTCTCCTAATACTTAGCTTGAAATCTACCTGCAAGAACTCGACCCAGCCCCTATTTCCTTGCGCAGCTTCTGCTCCTATCTTGTAGCACTGGAAATCTCCTATTTCCTAGCGCAGATCTGAGCCCCTATTATTTAGGAATTTCTCACTAAATCCTAGCTCACATCAGCAAGAAAATTGTCTCTCTCTCAAACTGCGTATGGGCTTCTCCTTACAAGCTCTCCTAGAAGAACTCTTTCTCACACAAACTCGTGCTCAACAATTATGATACAATGATGTGCCTTCATCCTCCTTTTAAGCCTTTCTACTCATGCTATAACTGGCAAGTTAATTTTTAGAGATCAGACATGTGATTGATTTGTTAACTAAGTCGAACTGAATCTTCTAAGTCATCCTTGCCTAAATTAGACACTGAGGCTCTCACTCGTTTTTTTCCAAATGTAAACTTGCACTTGGAGAACAACAAAACTGAGTCTCCAATTTCTTCGCACAAGTTAACTTCTCCATGAACTCGTCCTCGAACTTGTGCATGCTAAAGCACTGATCGAGGTCTTTCTTGACCAAGGCACAAGTCAAGAAGACCTTTCTCGCTACTATTTTCAACAGTACCCATTCCTAAAACTGTTACAGGAGACGGGAACCCAGGACAGGTTTGGGCACCCTAGCCCTAGGTGTGGATACCAATGCAACATAGCTCCTCATCTTTAGATTTTTGTATAATACTTTTGCAGTATCATTAACTTAACAATTAATGACTATTTAGCATACATTAAGATCATTTCATGTAGGATGCTACATTTCATACAAAAGCAGAGCATATACATAAATGAAGCATCTAAATTCCTGGAAGCAAAACACATAAGGCCAATGTTTCAAAAATATGGATACAGGTCCATAATTAAAAAATGTTGCTTGCAGGTTTTAACGTCGTGGAACAATTTCGCATAAAACAGACATTGCATTTTCCATTTTCTGGTGTTTCAATGTCAATATTCATATTTTGGATTCATTTCAAAAACTCATCTTGTGATTAGCCTATATGTATAAACAAAGACACCAGGGTAAGGGTTTTAAAAAGTTTCAGTTACTGACTAAATTCCCCTGAAAAGATTTCCCATTTAATGTGAGAGAACTTGAGCTTAATTTATTTTGGCCAGCCTGAAAGGCCATTGATTACTCCCAGGTATTAATTCTAGAAGATATATTTTTGTGAAGGTTAAATTTCATCATTATTCAAACTGGCAAAAAAGAAACTCAGGCAGTAGTTAAGATACTCACTCCTGGTATATCTGCAACATACTGCCTAGGATTAACCTGCCGCACTGCAAGCTGACAATCCTGCCAAGATAAACCAACTTTAAATGTTACTAATCAAGGTTTTACATAAAACATGCTGGTCTTTTAACATTATTAAACTTCAAATGTGTCCATTCTACAATAAAAACGGATCTTAAATCAAACAGAGGAAAAAGCAACATTAAATCAAAGCTCAACCAACTTTTATATTGAACCACGTGCCTAAGGCCTCAGAAACACCAATCCCGATGGAAATTTAACAGTTGTCTCACTCTAAAGAAATGTCACAAATGCACCTTAGTAGTTCAATTAATGATTACGAACAAATAAAACAATGGATAGGTGCATAGATTATTTCACCATAATTCTTGTCAGTTTCAATGATAACAGCATAGATTATTTTGCCACAAATTCTATTCTAAGAGAGATCCCCTATCATGTATGGAATTTTGAGGAGTGTCCAAGAGCAATTGCCTCAAAAGGAAAGATATGTTAAAAGCTTACCTACTGGAAGAATTCAAAGTTCATGTAAGGGCGAATGATAAAAGAGAAAAACATATTTATTTAGATCATTCTAAACAAAAATGTAGACAAAAGGTTTGGGCATACCTTAAAGCTAGAATTCCTTCACAAGGATACAAGAGATGGCACAGCCCAGCACAAGCTTCCCTCAACTTTAAGTTAATTTGGAAGATGGAAAAGATCAAAAGTTGACTGGAATGAAAGGCTTGTCAAATATAAACTACTGGACAGGTGGGAGTTCAATAGCCCTTCATATTAAAATGTACATCTTACAACCACCTTAGAAATGTTCAGGAAACTTTCAATGTAAATAGACGCAGCATGACTGCAATCAGAAGGCAGTAAAATTTCTTAAATGAGAAAATACGCTCAAAGTGAAAAAAAGAAGGATGACCAATATTCGAAATAAGTGTATGATTCTTAGTAATCTTTGAACCTAGATTGCCCTTACCCTGAAACATCTGATATCATGGAAATATCGGTTTTCAAAATTTAGGAAATGCAGATACAATGCATCATATATATGTGTGTGGCAATAAAATTACTTGCAGAGTATAGACATGCCAACGTAAATATTATATCAGGCAAAGTCCAACCGAAACATTTTCTTACATAAACCTTCATAACCAAAGATAGCAGCTCTCCGACCGATGGAGCTCACAAAAAGAGCATGGAATCCTTGACCAATATCTTTCAAAGTTGACCAGTAAAGTTCCAATCCTCGAAGAAGTTAGAACATGCCTCGTGTTCTTACTCTTTCCATATTATAATGCACAAGCAGTCTGAACCACAGTTTTAAAAATCGGAACAGGGTTTTGAACCAATCCACCTATCAAACCGGGTTTTGAACCAGAACTGGATCAAATTGGACCGCACAGGATTCAATGAACTGGTCTTTAAAAACATATATAAAATAACTTTTTTTAATAATAAAAATATATATATTTTTAAGATTCCAAACTATTTGAGATGAAATATGTGAAGTTTGGTCATCTATATACCATGTAAGGGTGCATATATCAAAATGGCACCAAGTGCAATACATAACATCAACAAAATAAATAACCAGTGAGACTCTAAATGGCCTCTAGAGTCCAAAACAATGCTACATGCTATTAGGCCACTGGTCTACTGCAAATCACTCATCAACATGATCACTCATCACCACTACTAGACAAGGGATCACACCAAGAGCTACAAAAACATCATTTTGCTCGGAGGCTGACTCCTCAGACTCCTCAGCAACCTCAATAGTAGTAGTAGCAGCAAAAAAAACTAGCAGAAGCACGAATTTCCTTAGAAACCACTCAAGATTTAAAACCACTAACCACAGGTCCTACAGCATGGCACATGTAGACAAAGTGTCTTGGAGCTGACCGGTCCAGATTATGTGAGAACCGGCCAGTTCATGCCAGTTGGTAGCAGTTAGATACCAAACTGACCCCTACTACAGCCCCTGGTTTCCTTAGAAACCACTTGTTATGAATATTTTATTAATTATTAGTTAGATTAGTTATCTTAGGTTATTAACTGAAAAGGCATGATCTCTTCACCAAGGGACACCTTGAGGCTGTATTTAAAGCCCAGGCGATCCCTCATTGTAACCATCTCATCTTTTCATCATTAATAATATATATTTATCAAGTTTTACCAGAGTTTTTATACTCCATTGGTATCGGAGCCATCGCTCTTGGATCTGTGTGATCATCAAGTTAAAAAAAAATTTGAAAGAAATTTCAGAAAATTTTTTAAAACAAGATCGAATTGAGAATCTGCTGAGGTTGCCGAATCAGACCAAGTATATTTCTGAAGATCGATTTGGAGGAGGTTTAAGGCAGACTTGGAAGACTCAATTCATATCAGAATCACAGAAAGCAACTCGATTCGTTTAAAAATCCCGAACAGGTTCATTTCCCACTGCCACTGTCGTGGTCCCCTTCCCCGTGTCGTCGTTCCATTCCCCACTGCCGTGTCTTTCCTCAAACCTTCTGCTACACTCCCCAGCATACATCCGTTTCCCGCTGTCGTTCTTCTATCCGCTGTTTTCCATTGTGCTGCAACAGAATCGTGCCCTCTCTTAAATTCGATTGAGGCTTGTAGCCACAGGAAGTTTGTTTGGAGGTTCTTCATTCTGCCATCGGGCCTTTGGCCATTAAAAGAAGAAGAATAAATTCGCATCATCGCATTTACTGTTTTTCTGTTCACACGCACGAGATAAAGAAGAAGATTTCTGAGTTTGACTGAGCGTTTTTTTTTTCCAAGCAGTTTGACCGAGCTTTTCTGGACAGAGTTTTTACTGGTCCACGTCGGGGATACCGCCAACCGGGCCACAGCAATTTATACAAAAAAATCGGACGAGCTGATACGGTGATAGCTGCATAAATTTGGACGGCTATGGTTTAAATTTGGACGGGTGTAATTCTGCATATCGGAAATAAGCCGGCTTCTGCCCACTACACACGTTCGGTCAGCAAGCGAATATACATCGGTTTTAACAGCAGCAATTAAAACTTAAACACGCGTGGTAACGTTATATGAAACAAGGCAACGTTTTAAACGGAACGGGTATTGTTTAAAAAAAAATACGATTTTTTTTTAATTATATAAAATATATAAATATAATTCAATTGATAATTATATATTATAATTATATAATTTATTTATATATATATATATTATAATTTTCATATAATAATTATATAATTAAATTATATATAATATATAATTTTTAATTAAAAAATTATATATATATAATAATTATATAAATTAAAAAAAAATTATTATTATTAATTAATTAATTAATTAATTCAAAAAAAATTATTACTATTAATTAATTAATTCAAAAAAAAAAATTTAAATATTAATTAATTAATTTTAAAAGAAAAAGGAGGAGAAACTGGCAGAAAGGTATTCCCCACCTCATACACGCTCGATGTCGTCGTCAATGTCGATGGCGGAATTCCAGAAGAAATTAGGGGATCTTGAGAAGCAAATTAATAACAATTCCGAAGAATTCGGAAAAAGACTAGTCAATCTGGAAGGTACAGTTTCAGGGCACTCCAACGACATCAAAAAAATCCATGATACGACAAATCGAATGGAAAGACAAATGTGGCTAAACCATCATGAGGCCACAGAAAAGTAGAACGAAGCAATGAACAATATGACAGAACTCTTCAACAAGCTAAATGATAAAATAGATAAGTTGAGTCAGACACAATCCCCAACATCTCCTAACAGGGAGCCTAATCAACAAAACAATTCCGCAGATTCAGGGAACTCGGAAGAGCATCAGGAAAAAACCGATTCCCCACATCATCAAGAAGATAGTAATGCAGATTTTCAAAACAAGTAGCTCTGGAATGCATTCGCTAATCAATATCCCCTTCTTGTTCCACCATTAGCATATCAGCGCAAAGCCAAGATTGACCTACCCAAATTTGATGGTAATGAAAAGAATAGTGTTGCGTGGCTTAATAAAGCAGAAGAATATTTTGAAATTTATGACATTACTAGTGATGATGAAAAAATTAAACATGCTTCCATGAAAATGGAAGGAGAAGCATATAATTGGTATATGTGGTGGAAAAATACGACGCTCGCTATCAGTTGGAGGAAATTTAAGGATGCGTTCTTCAAAAGATTTCAAGGCATAAAAGAAGAAAAATTATTTTCAACGTTTATCAAATTACGCCAAAAAGGAGATGTGGATGAGTACACGCGAGAATGGGAGACTTTGGCAACACGAGTACCCGGATTGTCGGAATCTCGTCTAATCCAATCTTACATCTCAGGACTTAAAATCCACATACATGAAGAACTAGAACTTCATGAAATTACGTCTTTAGAAGTAGCAAGGAAAAAAGCAAAAGCTGCTGAAAAGAAGTTTGAAAGATTAACGAAACCAGAAAAAGTATATTCAAGGCGACGGTTTCCTCAATCTGCAAAAGAAGATAACATGAAATATGTTCCACCTCGCCTGCGCGAAGGAGACAAATCTAACCTGGAAATACAAAGAATAAAAGAAGGCAAATGCAAACGTTGTGGCGAAAAATGGGACCCTAAGCACAGATGTGCTAATGGGAAAGAAAAAAATATGTATAATTGTGAAGCAACTAATGATTCTGACAATGATGATTCAGACATAGAAGGGATAGAAGATACCCTAGAATTCTCCCCTGAAGTAGATGGTGACAGCACCCCGCAAGTGTCATTATCAGCAATGACAGGTATATCACAACCGCAGACACTAAAATTAAGGGGACATATAAAGAAAAACAACGTAATGGTTCTCATAGACACAGGCAGCTACATGCTATTAGGCCACTGGTCTACTGCAAATCACTCATCAACATGATCACTCATCACCACTACTAGACAAGGGATCACACCAAGAGCTACAAAAACATCATTTTGCTCGGAGGCTGACTCCTCAGACTCCTCAGCAACCTCAATAGTAGTAGTAGCAGCAAAAAAAACTAGCAGAAGCACGAATTTCCTTAGAAACCACTCAAGATTTAAAACCACTAACCACAGGTCCTACAGCATGGCACATGTAGACAAAGTGTCTTGGAGCTGACCGGTCCAGATTATGTGAGAACCGGCCAGTTCATGCCAGTTGGTAGCAGTTAGATACCAAACTGACCCCTACTACAGCCCCTGGTTTCCTTAGAAACCACTCAAGAGTCAAAACCACTAACCACAGGTCCCACAATGCAGCACGTGTAGACAAGGTGGCTTGGAGCTGACCAGTCCAGCTTATGTCAGAACCAGCCAGTTCATGCCCGTTGGTACCAATTTTGTACCTTCCCGGTACCAACCAGACGATGAACGGGGTTTTTCTATCGGTTTGAAGTAGGCACGGAGCTGACTGGCCTGTTTGACCAGTTACCTGTTCAAAGTGGCCAGTTTTCTGAACTATAGTGTAATATCCCTGATTATTAATTTAATGAAAATCCCAGGTATCTGACTTCAGAAATTTAAGGTATGAATTTTTACTCCAAAAAACACCATAAAATTTATTCAAAAAAATCACACAACAGCAATTACTAGCAATTAAATAAATGTGCAACAAAGAAATGAAATGGTGTACCTCCAGCACTATTTTAATGAATGGAAATCTATGGAGGAATTTTAAGCAATTTATGAGATAGAACCCAGTAGAAATGTTTCAGAAAGACTTGCCCAGGATTGTTGTATCATTTGGTCATTCCACTCAAAATATTTGACCAGACATTATGGTCCTCTTCAGCAAATTAATTTGGCCCAGAAGCTGGGCTCTTCTACTGGTGCAAATGGAAATCCAAAAGAATAGCAATCTGACTCCCTTGATCACAGCTTGACCTCTACTTGGCACTGATAATTTGGCCTCGATAGATCTGGCAATTCGGCCCATAAATTTGTCTTCGTCAACTGATTATACGTTGGCCTCCTAGCAAATAGGGAACTCGACCAGCAACTTAGTAACCCAGAATTGATAATTTTGGCTGCCCTCACTCCTACGGTTTGATTATGGAAATGATAACTCAGCCCAGCAATTCAGATGAACTCAGCCCCTGTCAAACAATAGACTCGGCCTCTTGCAGAATCAATAAATTCGGCCCTCTGTCCATGCAATCAATTAGACCAACATGAAGATAATAATGTGGCCCTTCCGATATGATTGTTTATCCCTCAAATTGGTCACCTAACGAGGTTCGATCTAAATTTCTAATCCCTGAGTGAGAAGAAATCAGCCTCAGAAATTTAATGGAGTTTCGGCCTCTTGCTTCGCTGATTTGGTCCAGCTACATAACAAATTCAGCTCCTGTAGAAACAATAGACTCGGCCCAGTGAAGATGATAATTCGGCCCCAACAAGTCACTGGAATCTCAGCCCAGTAAAACCAGCTAGCACAATCCTTGCTAACCACAAATTCGGCCCTTGTAACTAAACTCAATCCTTGAAATACAATGAACTCGGCATGCATAATGGATTGGAAATCGTCCTCCTAAACCAATCTCCTTTGCCATGAGATCGACCTGTAACACGATAATTGGCTGGGATGGCTTTACAACCACCAAAACCAATGCCACCACCTAGGGTGTATATTTCAACACCGAAACTAGGAACCCAAAGAGAGTTTCACCTCTCTCAGCAAAAGACTAGAGCTCTTCAACAAATTCTCCAATAATTATTCGCATGTCCTCCTTCAATCTCCTTCTCCTTTTTAATAATAATTTCCTCCTCCAAAAACCATGGATAATACCACGGATCACTATATTTTCCTAAAGTGACATTTTACAACTCCTTTTATAAAACTATTATTTATTTTACCATGGTAACCCATTTGTTTTTATGTCGATAGCCCATGGGATCTAGATAGGCTATGACTCAACTCCCTTTTGCTTTTAAGTATAAGATAGGGCCATCACAATCCTCCCTTCCTGAGTTTGCTTGTCCTCAAGCAACTGCAACACTTGCTCTCATTCCCATGTAGCATCTTCGTCTGGCAAGCTTGCCCATTGAATCAAATATTCTCGGATGACCCTACTCCTTAACTTCTTCTCCCTTGTGCCCAAGACCTCTTCTGAAGTGAGAACTAATTGTGCTTCCTCGTCCAATGGTGGTATCTTTGTCATTGCCTCAACTTGCTATCCAAGTACCTTTTTGAGACAAGATACATGGAAAACATTGTGGATTATGTTGTCTTCAGGCAATTCTAGCACATAAGCCACTTCCCAATCTTCCTAATCACCTTGTAGGGTTCATAGAACCGTGGCTTTAACTTCTCGAAACCACACTTCTTCAATGTTGATTGCATGTATGGTTTAAGGCTTAAGCTTTAGAAAAACAAGTTCTCCTTCCTGGAAATTGTGGCCCACCCTGTGGCAATGCTCGAACATCTTCTATTGATTTTGGGCTAACCTATAGATTGCCTTTAAGGAGTCTAAGAAGATCTTGACTCTCCTGTAACTAGTCCTTAGCCATCGATGCCCTGTTATCTCTTAGAGCCATCTCTAAAAATGTAAGAGCATCATATCCATACGATGCCTTGAATGGAGTCATCTCGATAGACATATGGTAGGTGGTGTTATAAAAATACTCCCCCCAGTGCAACCACTTGATCCAAGACTTTTGTTGCCTTGCCAATCCATTGTGCAAACCAAGTTCATTGTATTTCAGGGATCAAATTTATTTATAGGGGTCGATTTAATGGTTAGTTGGGATCATGCTAGTTGGTTTTACGGGGCTGAGATTCTAGTGAATTGTTTGGGCCAAATTATCTTTTTTCCTGGGCCGAGTCTATTGTTTCTACAATGGCTGAATTTGTTATGTAGTTGGACCGAATATGTGAAGCAAGAGAGCGAAACTCCATTAAATTTTTTAGGATGATTTCCTCTCACTCAGGAATTAGATCGAACCTTATGAGGTGATTGATTTGAGGGATAAGCAATCATATCAAAAGGGTTGCATTATTATCATCCTGTTGCTCTAATTCATTGCATGGACAGAGGGTCGAATTTATTGATTCTGCAAGAGGTCGAGTCTTTTGTTTGACAGGGGCCAAGTTCATTTGAATTGTTGGGTTGAGTTATCATTTCCATGTTGATTTTTAATGTACCTTGGACAAGTGGTTTCCCATGGGTTAGTCTCTTCCTAGGGAAAAGTGTCCAAAATAATTATTTTCCTAAGTGTGACTTTATAAAGAGAAATTGGTTTTATAAGTGGTAAAGTCATTGTTAAACTATAAAGTGAAAAGTGACTTTAGACATAAAGTACAATGTGGGTACTTTATTTAATGGGTGAGTTAAAAAATAGAAAGTGAAAATTAAATGCACATTTATTCTCATCCCTTGATCTAAATGAATCTGAACCATTAGATCTTAGGGTTGCCCAAAAGTCATTTAGGGAAACAAAAGGGGAAAAAGAAAAGAGAGATTGCATTCATTCTTCATGCGCAGATTGGAGAAAGGAGGCCGAGCAAGTTGGAGTGATTTCTGGGCAAAGTTGGGCACGGAAATCAAGGCATAGAAGACAACATAAGGTATAGTACGAACATCATTTAATGATGTGAGTTGCACGCAGTTCGAGAGAAGTTTTTGAAAAAAATAAAAATTTAAAATCAGAACGATCCGTACGGAATCCGTACAGTCCAGTCTGTATACGTACAGTACATATTTTCAGCTTCAAGAGGGCACGGTTTTCAAGGAATTTTGGGCTGAAGAGATATGTTGTATTTTGTTGTTTTGTTTTGTCTGCAAATGTATTTTGTTGTTTTGTTTTGTCTGCAAATGTATTTTCCTGAACTTGAAAGATAAATAAATTTGAAGAGCTCTCCTACAGGTTTTCCCTGGAGAAGATTGAAGGGGTTTTGCCTAGGTCTAAGTTGACCAAAAATCTGTGCATATTTTTTATGTGTCGCTGGTATGTTTATGTCCATATTTATTTTCCGCATGTGTTGAAACTTGACAGTCCCATGTGCTTTAATCTGAAAATCTCATTTTCAGAATTCTAGATGTTGAATGTATGTTTATGGGAAAGGGCATTTAACTGAATAGGAGTGATAAGGTGAAATTAAAATCGGGTTGGGATAGTAGGAAACTTTTTAATCATCAAATTTCAATATGGTATCAGAGGTATAGGCCGAAAATTACAGTTTGAACAACAGGCAGTAGTTTGGGACAACAAACACTGGTTTGGACAACAAACTAAATTTTTGGACATCAAACTAATATTTTAGGAAAGCAAGGTGAAATTTCACACAGACTGAACTTTTGGGACAGCAAGGTGTGCTGGAAAGTTTCTTTCTCCATTTTCTTGGTTTTGTAAATTTTGGGCAGCAGTCATGGCCATGTTCTTAAGGATAGAGGATAGACTGGATGGGATATCTAACTATGCCATTTGGAAGAACATAGTGCGGCAAGAGGTTGTACCTCAACTGCTGCAGATAAACTTGCTGAATTCACAAAAAATAATGCGAAGGCAAAAAGGATTTTGATGGACAGTTTGAAAGATCATGTGGTTCCTCAGGTGAGAGGAAACACATATGCATATCAGATGTGGACAGCTCTAACCACTCTCTATCAAAGTACCGATGAGAGCAGGAAGATGGTACTCAAAGAACAATTGAAGAACATCAGGATGACAAAGGCTGAAAGTGTAGTTCATTATCTTGGCAGGGTCAAACAGGTACGTGATGTTTGATTGCTATTGGTGAGGTAGTTGCACCCACGAAGTTAGTCAGGATAGTTGTAGCGGGACTTCATAAGTCTTGGGAGATCTTTGGAGATGTTGTTACCTCTAGGGAGAATCTTCCGAATTGGGACAGATTCTGGGATGATTGTGTGCAACATGAGATACGAGAGACTGGTAGTAGTGGGGTGAAGATAGCAAATGAGGATGCAGCCTTGACAGCCAGGGGGAAGAACAAAGGGAAGGCCAAGAAAGGGGCCTTATCAGATGGGGCTAAGGGAAAGGAGAAGAAGAAGAAGAAGAAAGACACGGGTATGTCCAAAGTCAAATGTTGGGCATGTCAGAAGATGGGACACTATGTTGTTATCTGTCCTAAGAGGAAAAACAAGGGGAAGAAGTGTACTGCAGCTTCAGCAGAGGGGGAGCAGTTTGCTTCACAGTTTGACAAGGACTTCGCAGTTATTACTTCTAATCTAGTAGGAGTACATCATCTGATGTGTGGTACATAGACAGTGGGGTACATCATCCAATGTGTGGTACATAGACAGTGGGGCTTCCCGCCATACGACAGGTGCACGGGAGTTCTTTTCAGAGCTTGCAGAGAGGGCACTTGATATTGAGATTGTACTAGGAGATGACCGCACTGTGAGAGTTGTTGGTGTGAGGACTGTGACCTTTGAGAGGGAGTCTTTGCCTCCTTTGAAGGTCATGGATGTTTTGTATGTTCTGGGGATGAAGAAGAACTTGATTTCAGTGTCTGCTATGGAGGAGAAGGGGTTTGACGTCACTTTCTCAAGAGGGAAGGTATTGATGCATCTCAAGGGAGCTTCCATCACTTCAGCCAAAGTGATTTGACTCTGGAGTCCACTCTAGGAAACTATACAGGTTCACTTTTTAGTCGGCAGGAGCATTGGTGAGTAGGACATCTGGTAGCACTCACACTAGTACCACTAGCAGTAGAGACTTGTGCAAGTTATGGCACCGGAGGATGGCGCATATGCATCATGGAGCTTTGAGAGTTATGAGGGAGATCACTACTAGAATTCCTAATTTCAGTGTCGAGCATTATGAGGTCTGCAGAGGGTGTGCTTTGGGCAAGTACACCAAGTTACCATTCCCAATGAGTGACAGCAAATCTACAGGTATACTCGACTTGATTCATACTGATGTTAGTGGTCGTATGTCTCATGTGTCTTTAGGTGGTTATGAGTATTATGCTATATTCATTTATGACTACTCTAGGAGGACTTGGATATATTTCCTAAAGACCAAGGGTGAGGTCTTCAGTCGCTTTACAGAGTTCAAAGCTCTTGTGGAAAAGCAGACTGGTAGGAAGATTCGGGTCTTGAGGTTAGACAATGGTGGTGAGTGCACCGATGGTGGGTTTTCTGACTTCTGTGCACAGGAGGGCATTAGGAGAGAATTCATGGTTTCTTACAACCCCCAACAGAATGGTGTATTTGGAAGGAAGAACAAAGCTATTTTTGGGGCTGCTAGAGTGATGATTCATGACCAGGGGTTGCCTTTGTTTTTATGGGCTGAGGCCTGCAATATTGTTATTTATCTCCAAAACAGGAGTCCTAAGAGGATTGGGGAATATGACTCCGCTAGAGAGAAGCCTAATGTGGGACATCTTCGTATCTTGGGATGTCTCGCATATCTTTATATCCCCAAGGAGCAGAAGACAAAGTTGGAAACCATGGCAAAGAAGGGTATCTTTATGGGTTATAGCGAGACTTCGAAGGCCAACCGGAACTTCATTCCTTCTAAACGAAGACTACTAATTAGGAGGGATGTGAAGTTCGAGGAGGAGAGGGGCCTATCGGAGATCACGAGAGTATGATGAGAGAGAGTCACAGACTTCTCCTTAACAGGGAGGTCAGGTATAGAGAGCAAGACCTCAGGGTTTTGGATCGACTGGTACAAGAGGTACTTCAGTGTCAGTGACATCTAGGGCACCAGTGGCGAGTTCACCGAGCACTTCTTTAGGGAGTCCACTAGTACATAATTCGCATGGCACTTCAGCTGACACAGGCATAGGTGTCGGTGCAGGTTCTTTGAGGACATGTGCTAGTATAGGCACACTAGGGTCATTTGGCAGACCTTCAGGTTCACCAGACTGGGGGGCAAAGGATGAGGTTCCCTATGGGGAAGCTTCTTTAGGGAAGAGGAGGCCCAAGTGGCTTCAAGACACCTTGAAGGAAGCGGTGTCTGTTGGTCCTTCGAAGAGGGTGAACAAGGAGAGTGTGCCACCTGAGCAGTTTTGCAATTATGTAGCCAAAGCTACCAGCATTGTTGACTCTGAGCCTACTAGCTATGAGGAAGCTGCCAGCCAGGAGTTATGGAGAGAGACTATGGTGGAGGAGGATGCCTCTATCATTAAGAACAATGTCTGGGAGGTGGTGCCTAGGCCTCAGGGCAAGTCAGTTGTGACTTCCAGGTGGCTCTACAAGATCAAGCATGCTACGGATGGCAGCATTGAGAAGTTCAAGGCGAGGTTTGTGGCTAGAGGGTTCTCACAGATAAAGGGAGTTGACTATGATGAAACCTTCGCTCCCGTAGCTCAGTACACTTCTATGTGGTCCCTTATTTCTATTGCTGCAAAAATGGGTTGGAAAATCCATTAGATGGATGTGAAGACCGCATTTTTGAACGAAGTTATAGAGGAGGAGGTGTATGTTGAGTAGCTACAGGGCTTTGAGGTACTTGGGTGGGAGACCCATGTATGCCGGTTGAGGTGAGCACTCTATGGACTTAAGCAAGCTCCGAGAGCTTCGTATTCGAGGATTGATACTTACTTGCAGCAGATGGGTTTCACAAAGAGTGATGCAGATCTGAACCTATACTACATTGTTGTAGGGGATGATCCACTCATTCTTGTGCTATATGTTGATGACTTGTTCATTACTGGGGCCTAGAGACTGTTTAGTGGTTGCAAGGAGGAACTTGCTATGGAGTTCGAGATGAAGGACATTGGGCTAATGCATTACTTTTTGGGGCTTGAGGTGTGGCAGGAGGAGGGGCATATATTTCTAGGCTAGGGGCAATATATTGTGGATGTTTTGAGCAGATTTCACATGGCAAATTGTAGACCCATGTCTACACCTATGATCGCCAACTGGAAGAAGCTTCATGCTTCAGATTCTAGTTTGGTGGATCCCACATTGTATAGGCAGCTTAATGGGTCATTGATGTATCTAGTCAACACTAAACCAGATATATGCTTTGCAGTGAACACACTTAGCCAGTTCATGGTTGAGCCCAGGAAGGTGCAGTGGGTAGCTGCAAAGCACATTCTTCGCTATGTGCAGGGTACTGTTGATTATGGTCTGGACTATAGGCGGGTTGATGGAGTGAGGTTGGTAGGTTACACAGATTCAGATTGGGCAGGGTGTGCTTCTGACAGGAAAAGCACTTCAGTGTCTTGCTTCGGATTGGGTTCAGCAGTTGTGTCGTGCTTCAGTCGAAAGCAAAAGTCGGTTGCTTTGAGCTCTTGTGAGGCTGAGTATATGGCCGCTAGCCAAGCTAGTTGTGAGGCCATTTGGCTTCGCAAGCTGTTGTATGGCCTATTTGATCAGGAGTTGAGACCGACGGTTATTCACTGTGATAATTAGTGTTGCATTAAACTCACGAAGAATCCAGTGTTTCACGACAGTATAAAACACATTGACATCAAATATCATTTCATCGGGGAATTGCTCAAAAGGGGGCAGTGAAGCTGAAGTATATATTGACAGATGAGCAGGTGGTCGATTTTCTCACAAAGTCCTTGCCAAGAGGCAAGCATGTCCATTTCAAGGACAAGATGGGTGTAATGAGAAATACTTTCCTCTGTAAGAGGGAGTGTTGATTTTTAATGTACCTTGGACAAGTGGTTTCCCATGGGTTAGCCTCTACCTAAGGAAAAGTGTCCAAAATAATTATTTTCCTAAGTGTGACTTTATAAGTGGCAAAGTCAATGTTAAATTATAAAGTGAAAAGTGACTTTAGACATAAAGTACAATGTGGGTACTTTATTTAATGGGTGAGTTAAAACAATAGAAAGTAAGAATTAAATGCACATTTATTTTCATCCATTGATCTAAATGAATTTGAACCATTAGATCTTACGGTTGCCCAAAAGTCATTTAGGGAAACAAAAGGAGGAAAAGAAAAGAGAAACTGCATTCATTCTTCATGATCAGATTGGAGAAAAGAGGTTGAGGGCTGGAGAAAAGTTCTAAAGGAGAAATTTGTTGCAGCAAGCTGGAGTGATTTCTGGGCAAAGTTGAGCACAGAAATCAAGGCATAGAAGATAGCAGAAGAGACAGTACGAACATCATTTAATATTGTGAACTGCACGCAGTTCAAGAGAAATTTTTGAAAAAAAATAAAAATCCGTAAAGTTCGTACTGAATCCGTACAGTACATATTTTTAGCTTCAAATGGGCATGGAAATTGAGGCAAAGTGGGCATGGTTTTCAAGGAGTTTTGGGTTGAAGATATGAGTTGTATTTTTCTGTTTTGTTTTGTCTGCAAATGTATTTTTCCTGAACTTGAAGATAAATAAATTTGAAGAGCTCTCTAATAGGTTTTCCCTGGAGAAGATTGAAGGGGTTTTGCCTAGGTCTGAGTTGACCAAAAATCTGTGTATTTTTTATGTGTTGTTGGTCTGTTTATGTCCATATTTATTTTCAACATGTGTTGACAGTCCCATGTGCTTTAATCTGAAAATTTCATTTCCAGAATTCTATATGTTGAATGTATGTTTATGGGAAATGGCATTTAACTAAATGGGAGTGATAAGGTGAAATTAAAACCGGATTGGGAATGCAGGAAACTTTTTAATCATCAAATTTCAACATTCCATAAGCAAATCACAGGAGTGAGGCCAATAGAAATTATCAGTGCTAGGTTACTAAGCTGTTGGTCAAGTTCGTTATTTGTCAGGAGGTCGAGTTATAATCAGTTGACGGAGAAGAATTTATGGGCTAAATTGCCAGGATCTATTGAGGTCAAATTATCAATGCCAAATAGAGGTCGAGATGTTGATCAAGAGAGTCAAATTGATATTGTTTCAGATTTCCATTCGCACCAGTAGAAAAGCCCAGCATCTAGGCCAAATTGATTTGTTGAAGAGGATCGTAATGTCAAGTCAAATATTTTGAGTAGAAGGACCAAATGATATAGCAATTTTGGGCAAGTCCTTCTAAAGCATTTCTACTTGGTTTTATCTTATAAATTTCTTAACATCCCTCCAAAGATTTCCATTCATTAAAATAGTGCCAGAGCTACAACATTGCATTTCTTGGTTGCACATTTATTTAATTGCTAGTGATTGCTATTGTGTGAATTTTTTGAAAAAAAATTATGTTGTTTTTTGGTGTAAAAATGCATCCCCTAAATTTCTAAGGTCAAAACCCCGAAATTTTCATTAAATTAGTAATTAGGGATATTATAGTGGTATCAATGTTGGTTCTCCTATCAGATTGAAAGGATTAACAGTCAATGATTCTAGGAGATCAGGGGTACATAAGTTACAGAAAGACGAAGGAGGAGCGAGAGGAAGAGAAAGACAAGATAGGGAATCGTGACGATCAACCTTGTGAGAGTTTTAAGCATGTCTTAAATGATTTAGCCAAAGGGAAACAGGAGGTACTCCAAGCATTACACAGAGGATGGTGTGAAATGGCCCAAATGGTGACCGAAGGGCAACATGAGGTGGGTCGAGCTCTAAATGAAGTCGTCCAGTCTATGGCCAGTCTTTGTGGAAATCATACCAATAACGGCGCAGAAGGATCACATAGAAGTTACAGTGTTAATCAACATTGTCATTGATGTCAATGTGGCATTGACCGAGATGTCAATATTCTCGAGATGCCTGGTTCCAGATGATGATGCCATGACTCTTGGTTGACTAGGATATTATCAATGAAGATGTCAAGTCACAAAGAAGTCAAACCACTAATGAAGGAAGCCCTAAGTACTTGATCTAATGATGTCATACACTTGATGAAGGTTGGAAGACTAGATGATGATGTGGAAGATCTCATTTGATGGTTGGAAGACTACCTTGAAACTTTCCTAATGATGCTGCACTATGACATATTATTGCACTATTATTGAATACATGATGCTAATTGCACTATTATTGAATACATGATGCTATACCTTCATGGTGATATGGATGCCAGATACTACCGTGATGACATGGATGTCCTACATGATGACACTATGATCCTATGATTGATAAGCCAAACAAAGCAGAAGCCAAACAAAGGAGAAGCCAAGCAATGGAGAAGCCATGCTGTCCTATTCACCTTCTGCACACAAAAATTAAGGACAGTCACAAAGAAAAATTGTTTTTACCACCTTAGAGGCATCCTTCCAAATTGACTCCGATACCATCTTTTAGAGCATATTTTTTCCTTTCCAATGAGCCTTTACTTGCCCCGAAACTCCCAATAGTTTGTGAGAAATTAAATTTTTAAGATAAAAATATATATTTGCAGTCAAGCCGACCTATGCACAGTCATATAAAGTCGGCCTCTCTTCCAATGGACGTGTCTCTTCATAGGGACAAACAACTATATATATAAATCTGCGTTCATTCATTTCTCAGCCAGCAATTCGGTGAAGAAGACGCAGAATTCAGTCAAGATTTCAGAGAAAAATCACAGAAGGTAAAGTAAGGCCGAGGAGGACAGTTTGGGTAAATTCTGTGGTGGGCTGTCATTCAAAATTGAACAAGAAACTCGGATACCTGTTGTGAAGTACAGACCTTGATTTGTTGTCACCTGTGATAATTGTGCTCTCGGATTTGTTAAAGAACTGTGGGCAGTTTCACTTTTTGCTTGAACAGCTCTCTTTTGGAAGGTTTAAACCTTGATAAAGGTTTATAACAACCTGCAATTTTGGCTCTTTGGACAGTCAGCTCCAATAGACCTGTACGAACCTGTTCAGAGAAGGTTGCACGTGTTGTTTAGCTCACAACAAGATTCAAACAGTGGGTTAAAAGGTGACAACACAGAACAACAGAGGACTGTGATTATTGCAGTATACGTGGGTTAAGAAGGCTAGGATTTAAGTCTACAACAGTGCCCAGTATTAAGGCTTGGACTATACTCGGACTAAATAAGGTTAAGACCTTCCTACCTGTAGCAGCTCAAATAAACAATCTTAAATCCGAGTTTCAAGCCCAAACCTGTAGGAAGGTAGGAAGGTCTATTTGAGGCTACAGGTAGGAAGGCGCAAATAAATGAAACTCCATGATTATCACAGGTTTGGGCTTCACAAATGAAGGCTCAAATAAACAATCTTACATCATGGAGTTTCAAAGATTGGCAGTGATGATGACAGACATATCCTAGAATCAGTTGGTAATGCTTTTCTGGTTAAGCAATCCATTGTGCAGTTCAGTGAAGGATTTTAAGCCTAGCACACTTCAAGATGTCATTGCCAAAACTAGAGATATGGAAGATGTAGTGCCTAGGAAGGTGCCAACCAGGTTCATTCCCCCACCCAAGGATAAGGAGAATTCATCGTGGCAAGGGAAAAGTCGGATGGAAGAATCTCGGGATGAGTTAAGGAGGAGAAAACTTTGTTTCAGTTGTAAGGAAACATGAGTTCCAAGGCACAGGTGCATGGGCAAAGGCAAGGTTCACTATATAGAAGTGATATCAGATAGCGATGAAGAAGAATAGGTAGCAGCTCAAGAAGAGGAGCGTAACAGCAGCAGCAGTGACGAGGAGCTACTACAGCCAAACTTTCATGTGTTCCCAGATACAACACCTCCAAAGTAAGGGGAGTCATTAAAGGGCAACGGGCCACGGTCCTTATTGATGGGGGTTCCACCCATAACTTCATCGATGTAGCCTTAGTGGCAAGAAGACAATTGGATATAGAGGAGTTTGAGGGGTTTGAGGTAGAAGTAGCAGCGGGTCAAAGGATGGCATGCTCAAAGAAAGTGCCTCAGATGGAATTAAAAATGAGCAAGTACACTCTACTAGATGATTTTATATTAGTGAAATTGGCTGACACCAATATAGTGTTGGGAGTGTAGTGGCTCATCACTATTGGGAGCCACTTGAAGGATTACAATACCATAGAGATGGAGTGGGTCACACCAGAGGGACAAAGAGTGTTGCTTAGGGGAATTACCACAGGAGCTCCAAAAGAGGTTACAGCCAAAAAGATGAAGGTAATATTTCACCATGGAGACATAGCTTGGGTCGCGCAGCATATGGTAACACAGCAAATGGATCAGAAGAATACCGGTATTATTCAACTCATATGCAAACCTTGTTGGATAAACATTGGAGAGATTTTGAGGCTATTCCTCCAGGTAGACCACCAGATAGGGGATTCAAGCACATTATAGAATTGGAGGAAGGGTCTAAGCCCGTCATCACCACACCATACCAACACCCCAAGAAGTTTAAAGAGGATATCAAGAAGATCATCAAGGAGATGTTAGAGCAAGAAGAAAGATGGGACAATAAGGAAGTGTATAGACTACAGGGCCCTCAACAAGAAGACGATTAAGAACAGGTACCTGATACCACGAATCGATGAGCTTTTGGATGAGCTACATGGCGGCTTTGTACTTCTCCAAGATCGATTTAAGGTCGGGTTATAACCAAAACAAGGTTCGTGAGAAGGACATACAAAAGGCAGCTTTTAGACGCTGCTAAGGTCATTATGAGTTTCTCGTCATGCCATTTGGGCTAATGAATGCACCAGCCACATTCCAGTTATCCCTGAATCATATATTTAGGAGGCAATTGTGAGTTTCTGCTAGTATTCTTTGATGATCATGCCATTTGGGCTAATAAATGCACCAGCCACATTCCAGTCATCCCTGAATCATATATTTAGGATGCAATTGTGAGTTTTTGCTAGTATTATTTGATAATCTTCTTATTTACAACAAAAATTTAGAGGAGCACTTGCACGAGGTGTTGAGCATACTGTAAGGGCAATCACTTTTTGCTAAGGAGTCCAATGTTATGAAATAGGCTCAAAAAATAGAAGAAAAGATAGATTAACGCCTTAGAAATCAGGCTCTTCGAGGGCGCAACCTCCTATACATTACATAAATGAACAATTCTTGGATGATACAAATGACAAAACCTCCTTTCTATATATAGGGGTCCAGGGGATCACAATATAATCCTAGCCGACCTAACAATAATAATGTAAGGGCACAACAATAACAATATGGGGACTACATGGGTACAACAATAACAATAAGGGGGTTACGCTAATAAAAATAAGGGACTACACTAGTAATATAGAGACCTAACATGCGTCTATCCTTCAAAAAAGTGTTGTCCTCAACGCTTGAGTAGCTCTGGATGCTTCTGTATAAAATTCTCATCCTCCAATGTGGAATCTTCAGTGGGTAAGTTCTTCCACTTGATGAGATACTCTGAAATTGATCGATTTCGTACCTGTCGAGTTCTTGTTTCCGTGACTGCTTCAAGTTCCAATATGATTTATCCTTCTCATCAAGTTCTGGGAATATTGTTTGAACTGGAAGTTTGTCACCTATAACCTTCTTTAAGCATGAAACATGGAAAACTAGGTGCACTCGAGAAGAAGCAAGAAGCTCCAATTTGTATGCCATAGTACCAATCTTTTGCAACACCTTGTACGGACCATAGTACTTTGGAGATAATTTATTATCCTTCTTAGCTTGCTTGAGGGGCATTTGTTTGTATGGTTGTAATGTTGAAAATACCCAGTCTCCTACATCAAAACTTCTCTCGCTACGATGTTGATATGCCTATTGTTTCATTTGATTTTGTGCCAAATTTAGGTTATCCTTTAAGAGTTGGAGAACTTGTTAGTGATGCTCGATATGATCTTCCACTATTTGAACCTTAGAATTTTCTCTTAAAGATGATGTGATGGATGGTGGATGATATCCATAAAGTGCCATAAATGGGGTTATTTTTGCTGCAGTATGGAAGGAAGTGTTATACCACCATTCAGCCAAAGGTAACCACTTGACCCACTGTGTTTGTTTATCAGATACAAAACAACGAAAATATCCTTCCAAACATGTGTTCACTATCTCAGTTTTCCCATCGGATTGAGGATGATAAGATGAGCTATGAGCTAGTTGAGTACCCAAACAAGAAAATAATTTCACCCAAAAATTTCTAGTGAAAATGGGATCTCTGACGCTTACAATAATCTTTCGGTTTCCATGTAGCTTTTGAATTGTTTCCATAAATGCAATAGCAACTATACTTGCTTTAAATGGATGAGATAATGCACAAAAGTGTGCATACATGGTAAGTCTATCAACTACCACCATGATGACACTCTTTCCTTCGGACTTAGGTAAACCTATGGTGAAATCCATTGAAACCTCCTCCCAATGTTGACTTGGAATGGATAAAGGTTGTAGCAGTATCAGGGTCTTAATTGTCTCAACTTTATTTTCTTGTCAAACCAAACATTCCCCCACAAACTTTTGAATATCATATTTAAGGCCATCCCAAAACAATTCTTTCTTCACCCTGTGGTAAGTTTTTAAAAATCCAGAGTGTCCTCCTAAGGGAGAGGTGTGCAATTCCAAAAGAATCTTTTAATTTAATTGGGAATTCTTACAAAGATATAAGCGATATTTGTACCATAAGGAATCATTTTTCCAACTAAATGTATCAGATGTAATGGGATCTTGCGGCAACTTTTGAATGAGTGTCCACACTTCTTCATCATTCTTCCATTCCTCCCTTGCTTCAGTTATCCAATCGTATTGGATAATAGAAATGGCACAAAGCAATGCTTCCACCTTCTCATCCTTTCTTGGGAGTGCATATGCAACAACATTTAGCTTCCTTTTTTTGTAGATGATTTCAAAGTCATAACCCAACATCTTTGCGACCCATTTTTGCTGCTCTTCTGAAGATAGTATTTTTTCCAAAAAGTATTTAAGACTATCATGATTAGTTTTTACCTTGAAGTGTCTTCCCATTAGGTAAGGTGCCCATTTCTTTAGTGCATGTAGTATTGCCAACATTTCCTTCTCATAAATAGCTTTCTGTAAATATTTTCCTTTGATTGGACGACTTTCAAAAGCAATGGGTCTTCCTTCTTGCATTAAAACAGCACCAATTCCATTTCCTGAGGCATCACATTCCACAATAAAGGTGTTTGTGAAGTATGGCGTATCTAAGACTGGTGTTAGGCACATTGCTTCTTAAAGATGTTCAAAGGCCTTAGTTGCTTTAGGAGTCCATGAAAATGCATCTTTCTTCAATAATGTTGTTAGAGGTGCTGCTATTCTCCCATAATTCTTAACAAACTTGCGATAACACCCTGTTAACTCAAGAAATCTTTGCAACTTTTTTAAGGTTGTGGGGACTTTCCATTCCTTAATGGCTTTAATTTTGTTAGGGTCTACCTTAACACCCTCCTGAGATACAATATGACCCAAATATTCCCTCTTGTACTCCAATGAAACATTTGGAGGTTTTTGCATATAATTGTTTCTCCTCCAATAGTTTGAGCACCCTGTCAACATGTTGAACATGATCATTCCAAGAGATGATGTAGATTAGTATATCATCAAAAAATACTAACACAAATTTCCTAAGGAAGGGTTTGAAAATGGAATTCATCAACCCTTGAAATGTAGAAGGTGCATTGATAAGGCCAAAGGGCATGACCAAAAATTCATAATGACCCTCATGAGTTCAAAATGTTGTTTTCGGAATATCTTTAGTCTTCATTCTAATTTGATGATATCCTGAATGGAGATCCAACTTGGTAAAATAAATTGCTCCATGTAATTCATCCAATTATTCATCAATCATGGGAATGGGAAATTTATCTTTAATAGTGAGCTTATTGAGCTCCCTATAATCCGAACACATGCGCCATGATCCATCCTTCTTGTGCACAAATACTACTAGAGCAGAGAAAGAACTTTGACTAGGTTGAATTATACCAGACTCTAACATTTTTGCAATCATATGTTCAATTGCGCTCTTTTGGACATAATGTTATCTGTAAGGCCTGATGTTTGGAGGAACACTTCCTGGAATCAAATGAATGGCATGGGCATGATCATGGTCACGAATAGATGGGAGTCCTTTGGGAGTTTCAAACACCTTGGAATGATTGTCCAAGACTTTTTGGAGATCTAGAGATATAGATGATTTTGATGTTGGAACTTCTAATGAGCATAATTGTGCAATTACGCCTCGTTGTTTTCTCTTCAAAAGCTTTGTCATGACATTAGAGCTTATTATCTTTTCTGGCTTCCCTGCGATACCCCGTAATACAACTTCCTTTCCTTCCGAAAAAAAATTCAAAAAAAGTTTTTGAAAATTAAAAGCTATCGTCCCCAAAGATTGTAACCATTGTACTCCTAGTACAACATCAGCACCTCCCATTAGAATGGAAAGCATTGGACTATTCAATACATATTCCGCCATGGTTAGCTTGATATTATGGAATTTTCCAGAGAAATTTATAGTTCCTCCATTTGTAACCATCACTTGAAACTCTGGTGTTGGGTATAGAAAACAATTCAATTCCTTGGCGACCTTACAATGAATAAAATTATGGGTACTACCCGAATCAATCAACACTATTACATTTTTCTTCTTGATGTGTCCCTCTATCTTGAGAGTTTGAGTGGTAATTCCTGCCAATGCATTACAAGATATGGTCGGACTCATTTCTTCTTTCTCTAGGGTTGGTTCCTCTTCTTTTGAAGTTTCTTGTTCATTTTCTTCCTCCTCTTCACAATCTATGTAAAATAATTTCTTCTCAGCACAGTTATGACCTTTACTGTATTTGCTATCACAACTACAGCAAAGCCATTTTGCTCTTTTTTCTTCAAATTGTTGTGGTGTCAACCTTGTAGGTTGTGGAAGTCTAGGAGTAGCAAAACTTTCATCTTTATAGATGTGAGTGGTAGGCTTCCTTGTCGCCATAATTTTACTTTTAATTTTTCTTGCCAACCTGAATGCCTTCTCCAATGAATCAGGTTCCCAAAGGCGAACCTCATGTTGGATGTTATCCTTTAAAGTCCCTATGAAGACATTAATCCTGTGTTCCTCTGGAATATCAGTTACCCTTATATTCAATTTGTGGAAGTCCTCAATGTGCTCCACCATTGAACCCTTTTGTTTGAGATTTATCAATTGGCTAAAGAAGGTGTTGCTCTTTGTATCATCATAATGTGTTGTCATTTCCTCCGTAAAAATTGACCAAGTGACCATTTTTTACGAGAGCAAAGCCATCGATACCGTACAAATTTATTTTGTTCTAAATATAAAGTTGCAATGTGTACCTTTTGTGTGTTTTGCACATTATGGAGATCAAAATAATGCTCCATCTATAGTATCCATGTTACAGGATCCTTGCCATCAAACTTCCTCATATCAATCTTTTGAATATGGTGGGTCTTCAATCCAACATTAGAGTTTATGAAATCACGATTAACATTTATTTTGTTCTCATCATGAATTTCCTCTACTACCTTTTTGCCATTAGGAATCATTTCTTGTATCAACTTTGTCAAACCTTCCTTCAAACCATCCATGTCTAGTTTTAGATCATTCTTCATGTCTTCCACGATGTCTTTCATTCTTTTATCGATCTTAGCTTCCATGCCATCCATCTTAGCTTCCATGTCATTCTTCAAACCATCCATCTTAGCTTCCATGCCTTTCTTCAAAACTTCCATTTCATTTTTTGTTACTCTTTGCGAAAGCGAAATTTGGTGCACTTGGTCTTGTAATTTTGATATATCATGTTGCACTTCTTCCTCTTCATGAGTCATAGTAGAGCCTTCTGAGGGCTTAATGGGTGTTGAATTCTTTTTAGGGTCCATTTTAGAACCCAATACTGATATCTATGCTTCAATATGCCCTTGGAATCACTTCAAACTGATTTCTCAAACAAGACTTATGTAATTTGAAAAAAAAACACACATTTTTCTTGTTTTTGAGGAGCTCAATATTGAAACTGATGTATCTCTGTAATTTTGGATCCCTGAGATTTTATCTTCGGTCCTTTGGTAGCCCTTTGAATCTTCTTTCCAAAGCTATAGGTCTGAACTGATTTGGATTATTCAAGGAAAATTTATGCCCAATCTCCCGCAATGACCTATTTATGGACTGGTTCAGTAGAGCGAACTTGGATAGCATGCCATGTGTCATTGTTTCCTCCTTCGGCTCTAAAATTGATACACAGGAAACTACAGTTTGTGTACTTTTGGCCACTTTTTAAAGAATTCCAATCCGATGCTCAAAGAGAAAGTTATGACGATTTTCCCAAGGTCACCTCTTTGAGATGAAATTTGGGAGCCTGCAAAAACCCTAACTTCCACAAATATATCTTTGAAAAATATTGCAAACCAAGATCTGAATTTTTTCCACGAAGTTCCTCAAGATTTCTTCATAAATGGATTTTTTTTGAGCTTATGAACCTTCGTAGAAAAAATTTATAGTGAAAATGCCACGCTTTCCTATTTGAAGCAACGAAACCCTAGAATCCAAAGCTATGATACCAAATGCTATGAAACTAGCTCAAAAAATAGACGAAAAGATAGATCAACGCCTTAGAAATCAACCTCTTCGAGGGGGCAACCTCTTTTACATTACATGAATGAACAATTATTGGATGATACAAATGAAAAAACCTCCTTTCCATATATAAAAGTCCATGGGGTCACAATATAATCCTAGCCGACCTAACAATAACAATATGGAGCACAACAATAACAATATGGGGACTACAGGGATACAACAATAACAATAAGGGGGCTACACTAACAATAATAAGGGACTACACTAGTAATATAGGGACCTAACATCCAAATGCAAATTTGGAATGACAGAGATTTTATATCTTGGTGTTAATTTTTCATGAAGAATTGTTCTATGTTGCAACTATTACTTCAAGAATTTCCAATGGCATCCAAATTACAATTTCACTTCTTCAATTAACCAATGAAAATATTGAATAGAGCAATAGCAAATAGAACAATTATACAAATGCATAATGACAGACAACCAAGAGACAAGAGACACAATATTTGGTCAATGACTAGGGAAAAACCCCACTTAGGGGAAAACCCTAACGGTTCTTCTACCTCTCTGCAATGCACTTCACTATATCTGGAAAACTTACTCTGGCCTCACTGTCCCTACCCCTCTCTATCTTTGCTTCCCTATTGAAGCTCGAACTCTTCCAGCACTGTTGGCTCTCTGGAAAATCGAACCATCCAAGGAAATCAAACTCTTTGTGGTTCTCACAAGTTTCTTCTCCATCTACCCATAGACTTCTTATAATCTTATGTTGGAGCACCAACGGCCAAAATTAGAACTTAATCAAGCACCCATTTTAATTCTCTGTCGATCAGTGTGACTTTCTAGATAATTCAAACCTTATCTCAATTAATATTGATTAATTAACCATATTTCCTAGGTTTAGACTTAGGAAATATTTAAAAATCGGCTAATAATCTAATTGAGACACTTCTAGGTGGAAATTCCAGAAACGATTTCTGGGTTATGGAGATCTCATGTATTTTAGCTTCTCCACAAAGTTTCGAGACTAGAACACCTCTGACGCTACAAAAACTAACACTTTGCCTCTTATCTCACAGAGAAATCCCTCCTTCAATATCTCTGCACACAGCTGCTCACAATGATCTTTGTCTTTCGAGAACCATTGCATATATCAGCTCCAAAATAGGTTTGCTTCTCATGGTGAACCAGCTCTACTATTCACTGTATATTAGCCCTCAAAAAATAATGTCCAATCTAGCATTCATGAACAAAATGTAAAATTTCAAGTCTGAAATCCTATTGCAGCAATTGGTATTATTTCTTCTACTTGATAAATTAATTATTAAGTTTATTGCTACAGTAACATCGAAATAAACACACTGCAACCTTCACAAATAAAACTGCGGAAATAAAATAGCGTTGGAATCTAAGAAAATACTAGCACACACACATAAAATGACACTATTATTTTTGGACAATAGTACCTGGAAAAACCTAACTTGGGAAAACCAGTGCAGCAATGAGGGTTTTTATTATTATGCAGCAGTGAAAATCTGAGTACAATCTAGATGCACAAACTGGTAATCCACTAAAGGAGAAACTAGCCACAAAAATTAGTAAGACAATTTTTTTCTCGCCCGGCACTGATCCAGCTCCAAAACTGGCTCTGAATGGGCTCCACGAAACCCCTGTGTCACCCTCTGTGTCAAGCCTGCGCAGTCACTGGTACGATCTGCCTAGAACTGCAACTAATCAAGTCGTCTGCCCAATCCAACCTCTAAGAATGACTCACTAGCCCCTTCCGCAAAAATTCTCGGTCTCCAGCAACTAAATCGACCCTCTATCTAGCCAAATCAAACTATTGCCTCTAAAGCTTCTGTGCTACCTCTATGCAACCTCACTAAGGAAACTCATCCCTCCTGTAGCTGACTCTCCAGATCTGGAAAATCTCCTCCGGACTTACTGTCCCTACCCCTCACTCACTGCTTCGATCTCTGGCTCTCCGACAGCTGACTGTTGCTACTCTGAAAATCGATCCGCCAAGAAAATCAAACTTCTAGTGTATCTGGTGTGTCTTCTCCAAGTGCCCATCGACTTCCTCTTATAATCCATTGTTGAAACACCAACAACCAAGATTAAAACTTAATCAATGGCTAGAATCATCTTGGAGTCGATCCACGTGAGTTTTTAGATGATTCGCACCTTGACTTAATTAATTCAAATTAATTAGCCATATTCCCTAAGTTTAGACTTAGGAAATATTTAAAAAACGGCTAATAATCTAACTTAGCCATCTCTAGGTAGATTTTCCATAAACGATTTATGGGTTTTGGATATCTCACGTATTATAGCCTCTCCACCAAATTTCATGGCTAGAACACATTTGATACTACAGAAACTAACACAAAATTCAATTCAATACCTTTGCGACCATCTACAACAAAACATAGCCAAATATTCCTACGCTGGCCTCTACTTAGACCTAAGGAATTTCGGCCCTACGCAAAAACTACTCAGAGGCTTCTTGGCCCTGAAACAGACTGTTGTGACCTCCCAACCTCAAGTTCAGATCCTCTATCTCAACCTGCAGTTATTGTATTAGCCTCAACCCTTATCTATCTTTTGTGTTGGGTTCTGAGGGAACTCGGCCCTATTTTCCTGCCTCTATACAAACCTTTCGACCCTCCTACACAGGATTACGACACAATCCAAAAATTGCGAACGAAAATTCGAACTAGGCAGCCTTTCTCATATACAAACAGAGATAATCCTAGCACAACAATTCTCAAGCAAATAGACCACACAAGGATATTCGTCCTTCAAAGGTCGAATTATTTTCCTTAGATCGTCCTTCCTCAAATCTGCGGCTTCCTCAGGCTAATGTTTTCACATGATGAATTGTAATGTGCAGTGAGACATCTCGTTAGGTCTCTTTGCATTTGAGGAGGATTGGCTCCTTGTCTTGTGCAACATTACATTCACTCTTAAAGGCCAAGCTTTGATACATCAAGAGACACTTAACTTCTTCAATCTTGAGAGCTTTTTCAATGCACTTTCCTCATTTTCTGAATTTGACTTTCAAGAAGGAGATCTAGAGATTAAGAAGCCTCACACATTGTAAAGATCCCTCTTGAGGTTTTACTTGAGACCTCTTGGAAGGTGCCTCATCTTGTAACAACTAATAAAAGTTTTTTTCTTGTGGGAGCTTGGGTTTTCACCCAAGGCATCCTTTTCTCCTTTTTCCAAAAGGAGAAACTTGTGGGTGGTTTGATCTTGCATTTGTTTTCTTAGTTTTCATCTTGCATGTCTTAAATTTAACACAACCTCGCCTTCACAATCAAATTTTCTGAATTTGTTTTTGCTACTTATTTCCATTATATGTTTTGCAACTTCAAGTTTTGCTTTAGAGTACAATTTTAAATTTTACTTTTGGAGCAAATCATTTCATTTCAAGTAGCAAAACTGATTTAGTTAGTTTTACCATTTACTTCATGTTGGCCTCACTATAGGCTCATAGTTTACATGCTGATTTATTTTAAGTTATTTGCTCATTTTGCAAGCATATAAATTGCAAGCTTCATTGCTTTAGATGGTTATTGTTATCATTTATCAAAGCAAATATTTTCAAAATCACAATCTTATATGTTTATGAAACATTATGTAACTTGCATTATTTTGAGCAACTATCTAAGTTATCTTGTTGAGCATATTGCCATTTCTTGAAGTTTTTCCATTTTTGCAAAACATTTGTAATCTTACTTGCATTACATATTAGGCATTTTAATATAGTTGCATTTTCAATCAATTTACATCCAAGCATAAGCTTGGTTGAAAGATATTTCTTAGAGACCCCTTTCTTTCATCAACTTGAGGGACATAGTGTAATGACCAATTTCGATTTATAGGCAAAAGGTTATTAGTATGTATACGATGTATGCATATGATAGCCACATATGCATACATCACATACTTTGCACTAGTATACTTGTTAAATAATGATGAAAGATGTTTAAATACCTAAATTATTAAGAAGGGAAGTATTCGACACTCTCAAATATACATATTAAATATTTTATAATTATAAAGTTATTTAATAAAATTAAATTAAATTAACATTTTCAATTATGTTAATGAAAGTATGTTTATTATTGCTTTTATTTAAATATTATAATTAAAAGTTTAAAAGTTAAATTATTAATTTAATACAACTATTCATTTATTTTATAAAAGTAAAAGTTAAACTTTTGATTTATCATAAACAATCTCATATATTAAACATATATGTGCCTCACCTTGAGGCTACACGTAAATCCTATGACTGACGGATGAGGGCAGTGGAAAAGGGCGGTGACTGCCTGAGAAGAAGAATTTCTCCAAGTGCAGAGAGACTTCAAGGGGGAGGCTGAACTGAAGGTTGAAATTCTGAGCTAAGAGGTTGGAATTTAGAACTGGAAACTGAGCAATTCTTCTTGAATCTTTTAAGCACGAGGGCCAGAATACTTCAATTGTGAAATATTTTGGAGCTGAGTACCAAAGATTGTGCCCAGCTTGGCAGAGAGGTTTTGGTCATTTGGTAACAGGAGTGAAATTCGAGCGATGCAGCCTGGGATCGACTTCAAAAGCGGAAGCCAGGTATGTATTGTGTATTTAAGTGGTAAATTGTGGTTATAAAATATCACTATCTGGTTATTTGATTTGATTTGTCAAAATTGTAAAATTAAGGAAATTGTGTTCTACACATAAACCCTCTTATGTAGTTAACACGGTGACCTTGCAGTCATCAAAGCCACAGTCTCTGCAGTGCCGAAGGCATCGAGTGTGTTGGGTCATCCAAGGAAGGTATTATTAATATAGTCTTCTTTGTCTTTCTCTTGGACCCCTTCCACAACTCACATAAAAGACTTGTTTCAAAATAGTCGGAAGAAAGGTCACATCTAGATTAGGGATTTTAGATTAAAAGCAACCAAGATAATTGCATCAAATTTTAGTTTAGGTGCATTTCATGCTAACATATTTTGCTATTTTACTTGCAAATTATCCATGTACTTGTCATTGATGAAATTGTTTTGAATTGAATACTTTTTTAGGGCAAGTATCATCTTAAATTTTGCAAGTATAGTTTCTGGAGGATTGCCAATAAGGCATCCATAGTATTGCACTGAAGCTTTTACCACTGCATAATAAAATATAAACACTCATCTGCTGCATCGGTTTTACCTTCGGGGTTTTCTAGGGACGTTAGTCCAAAATAACTGTGTTGAATGTGTGCATGAATTTCTCAGTTCCAGTTTAATTTTTCTGCAGAATATTTTATTTTTGTGAAGAATTGTAGTGAGATTTATTTCATATTAATCAGAAAATTAATAAATTGATAATCAATTAGGAAAATAAATTCCAGTAGAGGATTTTTCACAGTTTTATGGAGTAAAAAATCATTCCCTAAATTTCTCAAGTCAAAACCCCGCGATTTTCATTAAATTAATAATCATGGATATTACATATGGTGAACTGCTAGTCCAGGCCAGAGTCTGTTTTATTAATCAGAAAATTAATAAACTGATAATCAGTTAGAAGAATAAATTCCAGTTGCTGCAGTTCAAGGATTTTGCACAGTTTTACGGAGTAAAAAATCATTCCATAAATTTCTCAAGTCAAAACCCCGAGATTTTCATTAAATTAATAATCAGGGATATTACATATGGTCTGAACTGCTAGTCCAGGCCATAATCTGCTTGTGGGTCATGTATTTATTCTTCAATTTCTTCTATATTGAAATAGCTTGCCAATAAATTGTCAAATCTGAACCTTTAAGGAGCTATTATCACCCAAAATGGATTTCTCCCAATTCCTAATTGTGCAAGCAGTAGAGATCCTTATGAATCAGGATTCAGAGTACTTTATAGGATGGACTGGTTGGCCAGTTCATCATTCAGCATCTACATTTGTGAGTGTTAGACTCAGCACATGGTTACAGGGCTTTCTTGCTTGAGGTTGATGTTTGGACAGGTCTTTTTGGCATGCAGCTACAGACAAGTTCATCTAAAGGACACATCACATTCGTACAATCATATCAGTGGGACAGGTCTTCACTTAGCAGCAGGTTCCCCATATATGCAAATTTCCTGCGGCATCTGGAGCAAAGTATGGGAGGTTGAAGACTCCTGAAGGGTATGGTCAGATTGGTGAAATTTCGCTTCCTGATTTTCAATATTCTTTTTCTTAGGAGATTTTGTGTTTCCTGAAAATCATCATTATTAGCATAAGATTACATATTTGACGACTCTATGAAGATTCACATATGGTTATATTTTAAAAATCATGTTTTTGCCATTTTTAGTCATAGATTTGAGGTTGCTTCTCCAAGCGATCGTATGGGTATTGGATGAATGGAAAAGTAATCACTTTTTTGGAGACCCAATATTGAGATTAGCTAGTGGTCATAATCTGAACAGATTCCAAGGCCATGAAATTTTGGTCTAATTTTTGGGACCCGCTATGGCATACAGCATCAGTGTCAAATTTCAGGTCATTCCAAGGAATTTGATTTTTTTAGTTATGGATCTATTTCGTAGCTTTTACAAGATTGATGGTGTACCCCACATGAGAGGAATTTACTATATTTAGAAGATTTGTGGTCCACACGCCTTGAGGTTTCTTTTTAACTTTGACTTGATGTGCATCTGTGGAGGAATCGTCTTCACACCTTCTTGTGGCCTTCCTCATTAGTATTTTTGACGTAGAGTAAATTCACCCTTCTTGAGCCTTTCCCTCCTAATTTTACACTCCTTTTTGACTTGAGTTTATGTTGGGGTACTACTTATGATAAATTTTGTCATTGAAGGACTTATAATTCCTAGAGATAGAGTGTCCATCATGAGGAAACTTTTTGAACACATTCTTGAGCCTTCACCTTCCTATTTATGGCTAATGCGCCCTCCTTTCAGGAAATCTTGATTCTTTTCCTTATTTAGCATTCCTAGTCACATTTCTTTTTTAGGAATTATGAGTGCTTTTCTTGTCTGACATTTATAAAATACTTGATTTGGTTAATTCCTCAATTAACTCATACCCTCCCTAGCCTTTGGCTTTCTCTTCCATGATTTCATGCATTCACTATTCAAGGAGAGCTTTTAAAAAGCTATTCTTGGTATGAACCAGTGTTATCAAAATCAAACCAGAACCAGTTAAATCATGCCATAGGACCAGTTATGGGAGGTTTTCAGATCAAACATGCTCTTCCTAACTAGAAAAGACCAATTTTGTCCTGCATTGATCTGAACTCGTCAGAACCAGCCAATTCAAGACAAAATCAGTCAAAACCGACTAATTGAATTGGTTTTGAATCACCACCAATGTTGCACGAAGCAGAGACGTTTTTTGGAAGCGGGGACGCGGAAGCGTCATTTTCCAAAAATTTAGGAAGCGAAACGTTTCAGAAGCGTCTAGTATATATATATATATATATATATATATATATATATATATATATATTTGCATTTATACTCAAAACGACAATCCCAAATACCATATTAGTTGTAGAAGACATGAAAACATGCATATTCTTACATAAATCAAGATAGATATGACATCCATTGTACATTAATGATTAATTATTTGAGCATCAACCATTTAGATGTGCATTTATACTCAAAACGACAATCCCAAATACCATATTAGTTGTAGAAGACATGAAAACATGCATATTCTTACATAAATCAAGATAGATATGACATCCATTGTACATTAATGATTAATTATTTGAGCATCAACCATTTAGATGCATCAACCATATATAATCTAGATTCTTCTCCTCTTGTCTAGCCTTTGCCTTTACCTCGATTATCTAGGGACATTAGTCAAAATTGCCCAATTTTGATCAAACTGCCTAATGCAAGCCTTAAAACATGGTAGAAAGAACTTAACATGCTTGATCTATGATTTTGAGTTGATTGAAATGTAATTTTTGCTAACAACATGACAAAGGAGTTCAACAATTAACACCACCGACACTAGGGTACATATAGGGCTTGGTGCTCTTGATTAAATGCTAATCACATACCGTCATATATGATATAATCTAATGAAATGCCACCATACCATTGATCATGAATTCCTGAAAACTATTAAGTCTGCTGAATTTTGAATAGGATATGAAATTCTATTTTCTACATATGAAGTCCGATCAGGCTAGAACCACTCTCAAACATCTTGGGTCATTTCAGGTTAATGTTAAAAATTTAAGTAAAAGGATTCTCATTACGATCTAAGAGAGTGGTTCTCTTTCACCTCCTTTATTTTTCATTTTCATTCTCATTACCATCTAAGAGAGTGGTTCTCTTTCACCTCCTTTATTTTTCATTTTCATCCTCCTTTTACTTTAAGAATTTAACATTACCATGAGGGAGCATCTAAGAAACATCTAAGGAGGTGAAAGAGAGCTTATATCTTTTTCATCATACCCCTAACTCAACACTAACCCACCCTCTAACCCAACTAAAGTTAAAAATTTTAAAAACAAATTAAAAAAAAAAAAAAATCGTTTTTTTTGCTGCGTTAGTCGAATCCGTACGGCACTGTACGGATCCGTACATGAAGCATGGCGCTTCCGTACGGCGATCCGCCGTACGGAACGCGGATCCGGCCATATGGTTCAGAAAAACCAGGAAGCGCAATTTTTGTTCCGAAACGCGTTTCGAGGGTTGGAGCCAGGAGGGGGGGACGTTTCCTGCAACATTGATCACCACACCTCCTTCCCCTCCTTCCCCAAAACCAAAATAAAATTAAAAATGCAAAAATTAAAACCATACAACTACCCAAAAACCTATTTTTGAACCATTTAATGATGCACCATTTTCTAATGCAAATCATCTTATCCTAGATGACTAGCAGCCACTTCCTCTGCAATAGGTTACATACATTGGTGTTGGACCTTCAATGGCATCCGGTCAAGATGATGAAAAAAATGTAGAGGATCTAGATTTAGATCATTATGTAGTTTGATTTGATTGTAAACTAAAGTATGAATATTTTTGGACTATGCAGGACATTTAGAGCCTCGATGTTAACATTTGTTGGTTTAGATGTGTATTGCACTGAGTGCCACTTTGCTACATTCACCATTACAATACAATATACAAGAGAGACCTTTTCATGTTTGGTGTTTAGCAGTTTAGATCTAAATGGATGTACATGATATATTGTTTTATCAAAATTTGAATATTTTATGTATTTTTTGGATAACCAGTTTTCTTTCCCATTTTTTACCATTTCTGGTTCAGTTTTGACTTTTGTGGTTGACTGGTTCAATCACCAATCCAGTAATGATAATGGTAGTACAAAGGAGTCTTATTACAAGCTAAAGGATACACTTGGACTGAAAGGTACTTTAAGAGTATTATATTTGGCATACTTTTATATCTTCAACACATCCTTAACCTTGGAGATAGGGTGCATTCTGAAGATGGCATAAGGGCTTTATGAGGTTCATTCATTGCATATATTTTTTGGAGCACTTCACTCGGAGTATTTTTGGAATTGTATTCTAGGAAAATGAGTATAGTTTTAGTCTTGATGTACTCTATATTTGGATCTCTATTCTTAAATTCTTAACACTGCCCTCCTATCTATAAATCATTGTACAACCAATTAAGGAAGACATCAATGCTTTCTTCTTTCCCTCCATTATTTATCTTGGCGAGTGATTGAAAGCTAGCAATAGAGTGCAGGAACTGCTTAAATGACACTACATTGAGTGCCATGATTTATTTCAATCCTATGCTAGATATCCAACACCTTTTCTTGCTTGGAAAATCTGGAACCTGGGTTTCGCTCTGCTGGTCATGAAAAGTATTGGAGACCTTTTTCTTTTTTTTTTACATCACCTAGGGCTTTGTTGCATCACCCCTCTTAAGCTGGATCTGTAATGCCCTAACTACTCTATGAAATCTGACACCTAGGTAGTCTTCGTCTCTTCATGCTGATCACTTTTGATGTGTTGCATACCTGATTCTTCCCAATGCTCTGCCTACTTTGCCCCTTGGAAACTTTTTCAGACCTGTTGACCAAGTTTGACAAATTTGTAGCTAGCCACTGGATGCTCAGATCTGAAAAAATCCACATGGCATGGAATCCTCTCATACACCTCTACAACCCGAGATTGGGTTGACTTTTTGACCATTTAGGCCACTTTGCACTGGGAACTGTGAACTGCCTCAAGAAAAGTGAATGTTATCAAAAGAGATTGCTATGCTATGAGAGTTTCCATGAGGAACGTTGCACCAAGCTCAAGCTCACATACACACTCGATAGACTCTAACCATGTGGATGACATAGTTGCACCTCAACGTGGGTTGGATTGGCCCATACCCTAGTGATCACCCCTACAAACACAAGCTCCCATAAAACCATGAGTAAAGCACTTCAATCCGGTTAGGAACAAAAATGAACTTAAGTGGAACTTCGTTGGGCAGGGCATGGTCTGACCAAACAATTGTATGTAGACTCATTGACAAATACAAAGGTCTAGGATACCTAATACAAGGTCTCGCATGGTTTTTTACATGGCTTTTGACTTGTGACCTTGGGCTTACATGTTGATTTGTGGTTGTCATTGATGTCAACCCAAGCAACAACAGGTAATGCCACGCTTTTGTTGACCAAAATGACATAGCAATTCATGATGTTTCAAGTCAAGGTCATCCTTGTTGGATTCTCCTCGAGTTGTTTTGTATGTGGCATGCCACGAAAGGTCTCACAGTTTGTGAGTTATGCCTAATTGAAGATGAAGGACCCAATCTGTGGGTAAAAACCCCAAAGCGTGGTGATGTGGCACTCTATCATTGGCCAGCACAATATGATCATGAAAATAGGGGTTCTATCAAATGTTTATGCTTGGAATATTGCATGGACGGCCTCAAAGGTTAATTTGTGTCTCAAGTAAAAATTGAAATCTACCCCAAGGGCGAATGGCCTCATTCCTTGGGCTTCAAGATATTTTTAAAATTGAAATTTTCCCTCTAAAGTGCAAATCGGCCTACCTATTTGAAAGCCCCTTCTCAGTCAAAAGAAAACTATAAAAAGGCTTCAAGTCCTTCCTTCTAGGGCATGTACTTGAACGATTATTGTTGATTCTCTGAAATTACTACTCTCTGAAATTACAAGAGGCATTTTGGAGTGATTTACATATGTTTTGGTTCGTTAGTCCTTCTTGCTTTTGGCTCAAGGATTCGTTTGTTTCAGGCAAGGAATTTCTTAACTCTGTGATCTAAGGGACCAACAAAGATTATTTTGGTGTGGATCCTTTTAGTAGGGTTTCAAGTTCAGAGCTCAATTCCTGGAAGGAGTATATTTTGTTTCAATTATGTGTCATCTCAAACCAAGAGAAGATTTGTAGCTTATTGCCCAATTCGGCTCTCTATCAAGGAAGAATTTTATGTCATGCGAATAAGTCTTGAATAAGTTGCACTCCTCAGAATTGTGTGGTTTCTCTCTGCAACCAAAATTTCACCAACTCCAGATCAGGTATGTGGCTTGAACATAAGGACTTGCAGTTCATTTAAGGCCGTATGTTGCTTGAACATAAGGACTTGCAGTTCATTTAAGGCCTAAGAATTCCTGTCTGCAGTTGAATTATTTCCAACACCAGCGAGTTAAGTAAGATTTGAGTCTAGAACAGTATCATCAATTTGCAAGGATATCACTAAGTTCTATGGCCTTCTCTCACACATCTCTAACATTGTGCTAAGGTTCTGAAGTAAGGGTTTACTTGTTAAAGTATTGCAATCACCTCTATGCTTGTGGATTTCCTTTATTCTTGAACAAGGATGAAGTAGCAATTTTTTGGCATATATAAGTATTACGCTCACTGTTCAAGCCGAATTATCCATTGAAGAATTAAGTAGCAATACTTAAATGAAGATCAGCGAATATAACATTGCAAACCTAACGCAACTAACCTGAAGCCCATTCTTGAAAAAGGTTAGGTTTTCTCCTTGACTTATATGTTGATTTCTGGTAGCATCGAATGTGCTGTAAGTCTCAAATTTTGCAGGGAGGTTTAGACGCATGTATTCCAAAATACCCAGAAAGCGTTTTGGGAAATTCCACCCAAATGGGGTTTTGTTAAAATAATTAATTATTTTTAACGGGAGCCTATGTCTAAACTTAGGGAATTAAAATAATTAAAGTATATTAATAGAACTGGGTGAGAATCTTCTAGAAAAAGACAAAGATCAAGTCAAGTTAATCTTAGCCCTTGATTATGTTTTAATCTGGGCCGTTGATTTCTCAACGAGAAGATTATAAGAGAAGGCTTGATGGGCATTTGGAAATCACATCGAGAGAGAGTCTAGAGATTGATTTCTCAAGTGAACAGCGCAAAGCAGCCAGAGAGATCATCGAGTTAATTCTTGCAGTGAGGGGCAGAGATAGTTCCAGCTGAAGATTTTTCCTAAGCCGGGAATACATCGCAGAGAAGGCAGAGAGAAGACGCAGAAGAGGCAGCGTAAGGGCTACGCTAAGCAGCGCAATGCCACGCAAAGACAGCGCTGAAGCCTTGAGGAGATCCGCAATTTTGCTGAGGGTGAGATCAGTTTCGATGTCGGGAGTCGGGGTGTGAGACTGGAGGACCAAAGATTGAAGCATCCAGCCAGCAAAAAGATCAGCCGAAGGAAGTGACGCAGTTCCCAACCAATGTGATGCAAATCTGCGTAGAGGTTGTGCAAAGTCAGTGTGGGTCTTGTCAGTTTAGGGTCGGATCAGTGTTTGTTCTTCAATGATAGTGTGAGGACATTTTCTCACTAACTCTTTGCCAGTTATTTTTCTCTGTATGGATGGCCAGTAAGGCATCCTAGATTGTATTCAGAACTACTACATAATAATACAAACCCTCAGCGATTGCACCGGTTTTCCCGCATTGGGTTTTTCCGAGGACATTTGTCCAAAATTAATGGTGTCATATGTGTGTCTATTTTTCTTCTTGCTTCGTTATTGTCTTCCACATTTTACTTATTTAGTGACAACTGTAGTTGTATTTGCTTCGATATTTACTTGTAGAACATAGTAAATAACTTATAGAATTTAACTGGTCATTGATCTAGCTAATGTTACAAAAGAAGTACGTTGCACTCCTATTAAGCTTTTAGACATATTGCTCTCTTACACTAATTATTATGAGTGGAAATCTCCTGTTAATAAGAACAAAGGTCAGCATCAAGGGTTTCATTATGACACAAGTGTTGGAACATATCCTTAATCAAATCTATCTTCAGCAATAGACAGTACTTATAGTTTGATGACAATTAGGTTGGGTAGTCAAGGTTGTTACAAGCAGTTTCATTGAGTTATCAAACTACTGCAGCAGGCAGAGCATGCAACATTTTTGGTTGCAGTGAATAAGCTTTGCAAGAGGCCTCAAGAAATTCAGTGGTCCTACTGTGTATTTGAAGCAAGGGTTCTTCTTTAATTGTGAAAGGTTTTCGATTGATAGACATCTCCATTCAGTTCATGAAGATTGATTGTTTCACCACCTCTTGCAGCAATAAGGATTTTTTCAGGGCTACAAAGATCTACAGAAAGACGGCCTTGGCATCAGCTGGCAAAGGTGTCGTGTAGTAACGTTTTCATCATCTTCATTATTCATTTGTACAACTGAGGGATGTCTGCAGTTAGGGCTTTGCAATTCAGATGCAAGGGCCTCATTGTCTAAAGAATATTGTACATTTGAAGGATATTGGTAGAAAAGATTCGTAAGTGGGCCATTGTCCATGGTATGGGAGCTCACATAAAATTGCAAAAGTTGATTTATTGTAAGTGGACCATTATCCCTGGTACAGGAGTCCATATTAGAAAATTCATTATTATTTTCAGAGTGGTTGGGTGGTGCTAAGAAGGTGGTTGAAGTCACCTTTAGGATGGAGCCTAAAAACACTTCAAGGTGGTAGAGTGGTGCTAGGGCAAGTTGGAGCTTGTTAGGGCGTTGGAGCATCCTTCTATTTGGGGCTGGAAAATTGAATGTTTTTCTAGAATACTAGGGAGTTAGGGCTTCCCTTTTCAGTTCGAGTTGAAGCATTTGATGTACTCACAAAATTATTATAGAAGCGTTTGGTGGTTTTTTGTCCCGGAGGGGGTTTTCCACCTAAAAATTTTTGGTGTCTACTGTCTATTGTTTATTTATGCTTTGAATTAATGTTGAAGATTAATTAATGATCTCAAAAGATTAATAAAGTACTAATTGTGTTTATTTATGCTTTGAATTAATGTTGAAGATTAATTAATGCTCTCAAAAGATTAATAAAGTACTAATTGCTAAAAAATATTGATTCACCCCCATCTCAGTGTTTCCAACATTACAATGGTGGTGAATGTTGCACTGAAAGGTATATGTACCCCTATTGGCAAGCGAGTTAACGGGATTATTTCCTTGCATAGACTAGATTCCAATTTTCATCCATATAGGAACTTAATGGCATGCTTCAGGGCAGCCCTTAGATCCTTGAACTTAGACTAGGGTAAGTCCTCCAATATAAATTTCAATGACTCCATTAGCCCAAGGATTAGCTAGGCACTAGTGGCTCTCCCTCATTCATCCAAAAAAATTAGATTCTTCAACCTACTTCTCTTTATTAGTCTGCTTAAAAAAAATTTCCATTTTATAATTTAAGTAATTAATAGCCTCTAGTATATAATGTTTCAGAAAAATTACAATTTCCAGAAATCACCATAGTCCAATAGTTCAATTTTTTTAATCTTAAAGTAGGGTGAATTTTCATATTTGCTTGCTAGAATGTAATTTCATAATCTGTTTTGAATTAAGAGCATTTTCAGCAGCCCACAGGGGGCAGTTGAATAGGCTATTGCCGTGTTATGAAGTATTATGTAAATTGTGAGATTCAAGGTTCAAACCCCCTCGTGGGTGTTCACCCCACAAAAAAACAAAAAAGTGCATTTGTAGCACTTAAATTAATTCGGAAATTTGTATTTCAAACAGTGTTGCACGAAATGTCCCCCCCCAGGAATCAAAACCCGGATTTGCAACCCGTACGGATCTATGGGTGATCCGGCCCCGGAACCGCATCTCGAAAATACAGAAACGCGGATTGGGCCGGAAAAGACGATTCCTGGCCTGTGGGAACCATCTGGCCCGATCCGTGTTTCCGTACACCCGAGATGCGGCTCCGGGGCTGGATCACCCCATGGATCCGCCGCGGATCAGGGCCGACTCCGGCTGGATCCCAACCGCTTTTGTCAGTCTTCGGCCGGTTCTGCCGCGCAGACCCACAAAACTCTTTTTTTATTATTAATTGTGGTTGGGGGTGGGTTTAACTTTGGTTAGGAAAAAGAATGAAGGGAATAAAACTATATTTCTCCTCTCATTTCCTCACTCTTGTATTTTTGGAGAGCTTGGAGAAAGAGAGGAGAAGAGAGACTTGAGGAGAGCTTGGAGGAGTGAAGAAGGAGGAGCTAGGAGCAGTGAAGGATGAGGAGCTTGGAGGAGTAAAAAAGGGCTTCCATCTACAAGAGCTTAAGAGGTAAGTGCAAATCCCAAACTCCCTCATTTTTTTGTCATTGTTTTTTGTATTTTTTCTCCTCCCTCTCCTACTCTTTCCCATTCTTTCTTCTTGCTCATTTAATTGCAAGTTGTCCACCACCTATATTCATATTCCAAGATGGTGTTCTTTTGACTTCTATGTATCATTCCACTTTCCGTTTTCATGATGGCAAGGGGTGTTGAGATTTTGTGTATTTGGGGTAGCATCAGTTGTGCTCTAGCTCCCAAATTTTGTGGAGGGACTAGAGTACACTTGATCTACAAGACCCAGAAATTGATTTGGGAAATTTCATCTGGTTTAGGAGATATTAAATTAATTAATTATTTTAATGTATTGATGAAATTGTCTTAAGTCACACGGATCAAGCTTTCTTTTAATCTTAGCCATTGATTCAAGATCTGATCATGGTTGTTGATTTGTCAACGAGAAAAGTATAAAGGAAAGGCTTGGGGTCATTTGTAAAGGCACACAGAGGCAGAGCTTGAAGCTAAGTTGAGATTCTAGGGCAAGGTTTGCTAAGAATACTCAGAAGTGTTTCAGCTGCAAAGAGGGGAATTTAGGCCAAGGGGATGATATGATCCCGGGGTCTAGAATACATAGGAGGCAGAGATCAGCTCAAGGACAGCACAGAGGAGAAGGGAAGTTGCAGCAACAAGGACAGCGTGATTTTCAACAGGAAACCCTCAGAGGGTTACGCAGAGACCCTAAGGGGCAGCGTAGAGACTGCGTCACCCAGTCTGGGGTAACTCAGTCCCTTCCGGAGCAGCGTTGAGGGTTAGAGGGGCTTCAGAGGCTAACGTAGAGGCTTTCAGGGGCAGTGTTGGGGTTTCTAGGCCCTAATCTTGGCTGAGTTCTGTAAATCTCGTTTGAGGGTGTGGATCAGTGATTATTTTGGCCCTAGATCAGCGAGTGAGCTGTAGATCTAGTATTTCTCTGTCGGGTTTTCCAGATCTGGAACCCAGGCTTGTTGTATTCAGAAAATTCTTAATAATAAAACCCTCCAGCAGCCAGAGACCAGTTTTCCCGCATTGGGTTTTTCCGGGGACTATTTGTCCAGAAATAACTGTTACTTTGTCTATGTGTGCATGAACTTGTTCTAGATCTGGATTGGTGGAGATCTGTTATGTGTTTTGCTTCGATTTTAACTTGAATTTATTCAATTAATAACTTGTCTAAGTAGGAGGAGCATTACCAGATTAACAATAATAATATCTGCATAAAGTGTAAAGATTCAAAAATTTCCACAAGGGGGAGTAGGAATAGAAGGGAAGAAGAACAAGAGGATAGTGGTCCCCATATGAGTGACCCAATGTATGATGAGGAGGAAGGGGATCAACCTGAAGAGAACATTGAAACACTAGAACGAAAAGTTGCATTGACACCCTTGTGGAACTATGTGACCAAACTTGAAGGGGGGAAAGGTGGTGGAAGCTACAAGTTTTTGTGCCCTCATGGTTGTCATGGTGGAAAACCATATAGTGGTTCATATACCCGTGTGAGGAGGCATCTTTGTGGGGTGTTGGACAGTGATGAGAAAAAGGTTGTCGTGGGCATACAAATTTGCCCAAACGTCTCAACTGAACAAAGAAGAAAATACATCCAAATAGAGGAGGTTTCACAACAACAAAAAACAAGAAACAAAAAACTCAATCTGAATAAAGTGCAACCTCTAAATTTGGTAGCTCATCTCCTCCTGGTATTTTTGTAACCTCTGGAGGTAGAAGAACAATAGGGGATTTCTTGAATGTTGTTGGTAGTGATGATGTGGATGGAAAGATAGTCTGATTTCACTCTCCCTATTGGCATGATATGGTTAAGGCAATCAAGGAAGCCCCAAAAGGATACAAGAGTCCCAACTATGAGAAAGCTAGGACAATGTTATTAGAAAGAGAAAAAGAAAAAGTTCAAAGAGCTTTGACACATTTTACAAATGAGTGGGTGGATTGTGCGGTATCCATTGTATTAGATGGGTGGCAAAATATTAGAAACCAACATTTGATAAATGTTCTTGGTGTTTCTGCTAAAGGTGCAGTATTTATTACATGTGATGACTCCTCCTTCGTCAGTGCAACTTCCCAAAACATTGCAGATCTCCTATTGCAATCAATCAAAGATGTTGGTCTTAATAATGTGGTCCAAGTGATCACTGATAATGCAGCAAATTGTAAGGCAACAGGAAATGTTATTGAGCGTACTCATCCACACATCTTTTGGTTTGGGTGCTTGGTGCACACATTGAACCTTTTGGTGCATGATATTGTGAAGCATAAAGAATGTGGGTGGATTAATGAGCTTTACAAGAGAGGGAAGCAACTCATTAAATTTATCACAGGGCATACAAGGGTAAACTACTTTTATGGCACTTACTCCAAGTTGCAGTTGCTTAAACTTGCAAAGACAAGATTTGCAAGTTATTACCTCACCTTTAGCCGACTAGTGAAGGTGAGACAAGCTTTAACTAATACGGTGACCTTTGAATCATGGGAGGAAATTAACACTGATAGAGATGGTGCTAATGTAGCCAAGGACACTATTCTTGATATGTTATTTTGGTCGTAGATTAATATTTTTTGCAATTCACCAAACCAATTTATTACATGATCAAGTTTGCAGATTCAGATCGGCCAATAATTGGGGATGTGTATGAGCAAACGGATAGCATGTTGAGGCAGATTAAAGACATTGTTGAACCTAGAGATATCACCTTGTAAAATTATATTCAAGCAGAGGTGGAAAAACGATGGGATATGCTAAACATTCCAATGCATCCTTAGCATATGTTCTGACACCTAAATATTATCATCCATCGTGGCTTTCAACACCAGCACCTTGGGGGGGGCGAGTAGGAGAAAACCACACCTAGATCCAAAGGTTCTATCTAGTTATATGAGAGCATTGGATAAATTAATCCTTAATGAGGAGGAGGTTTCCATGGTACGAAAACAATTGAGCAACTATACGCTTAGCACTGGTCCATTTGGGAGCATGCATGCAATTAGACATCAAGAGACTTTTTCTTCTCTTGAGTGGTGGAACATGCATGGAGATGCAAATCCACTTGCAGGTGCTATCACAGGTGGTAAACACTTCTTCTGCAAAGAGGTGTTGGAGCTCTTATTCTTTCATCCACAGTGTTAAAAGGAACAGGTTAAATTTAGACTGGCCAGAGAACTTGGTTTATGTTCACTACAACTTGAGATCGTTGTCTCATTATTGTGATGATGCAAAGACTAATAAAGACCTTGAGCAACCATACGCTTAGCACTGGTCCATTTGGGAGCATGCATGCAATTAGAAATCGAGAGACTTATTCTTCTCTTGAGTGGTGGAAGATGCATGGAGATGCAAATCCACTTCTACAGACTTTGGCATTGCAGGTGTTATCACAGGTGGTAAACACTTCTTCTTCAAAGAGGTGTTGGAGCTCTTATTCTTTCATCCACATTGTTAAAAGGAACAGGTTAAATTTAGACCGGGCAAAGAGCTTGGTTTATGTTCACTACAACTTGAGATTGTTGTCTCATTATTGTGATGATGCAAAGACTAATAAAGACCTTAAGGTTTGGGACAGAAATCCAAAGGAACCAAATTTGGAGGATTGAGTGTTATGATTAGAGCAATTAGAGGATGCTCTTATCCAAGATGATGATGATTGAGTTGAGATGCCACCCCCATCTAATCCCTTGGTTCACGGGTTCCATGCTTCAACACCAACAATAAGGGCTTCATCTTCATCAATTTCAGTGCCACAACTTCCATAGCCACCATCTTCTTCATTGCCACCACGTGGAGGCCCACTGCCACGTACTATTTGTGATGGAAGGAGAAGAGATTAGTAGATATATTCACAATTTACTACTTTTTTCATAGATTAGACTTGTAGGCTTGTTGTGAATTTGAACTTTTTTGTCTTACTCTTCCTAGTTCAGTGTGTACTTGAGTCTTGGTGGTGACCAAGTGGCGTATTTTGTAAACATTATTATTTGAATTTTGGACATGACTAATGATATCAGTTGCCCACTTGCTAGATCAGTTACTTGAATGTTTGATGATTTTATCTTCTAAATTTTTTATGTTTTATAATATGCTTAAAAAATTGATGTATGTTCGTAATTGCTAGAATCTAGATGGTTGATGCTCGAATAATTAATCATTGATGTACAATGGAATCATGGATGTCATATCTATCTTGATTTATGTAAAAATATGCATGTTTTCATGTCTTCTACGACTAATTTGGTATTTGGGATGTTTTTTTTAATATAAATGCAAATATATATATATATAGTAGATGCTTTGCTTCCTAGAATTTTGGAAAATGACGCTTCTGCATCCCCGCTTCATGCAACGTTGGTTAATGGTGCCACGCAAATATCTCAATATATGTTTTGTTGCAACCCAAAGCACATGTCGAGGCTCAACCAAGAATTGGCTCAACGTGTTCATAGCATAGTAAATATCAAGTCTAGTGTTCCTAATCAAACTGCGATACATAGAAGGATCAATCAAGTCAGAATCATAGTCACGTATCTGCTTCAAATTTGTCACCATATGAGTGTCCATGGACTTGCAGTCTATCTGCGAAATTTCTGAAGGATCTTAATAGTGTACTTGCCTTGTCCAACAAAAACACCATCAGGATTTTGCCAAATGTCCAATCCCAAATAGTAATGCATAAGTTCAAGATCCTTCATCTCAAATTCACTCTTACACTAGACAATGAGAACTTCAGCAACCGTTAGAAACAAATCATCTAAATATAGCAGCAATAACAAGGGCTCACCTTCAACAACTTTAAAGTACAAATTCGGATCAGCATCGCTCTTTTTTAAACTAAGGCTCAACAAATAGCTATCAATACAAGAGTACCATGCACGAGGAGTCTGCTTAAGCTCATACAAGGCTTTCTTCAATTTGCAAACATGTGTCTCTCTATCATGAATCTCAAAGCCTTGAAGCTGCTCAATATAAACTTCCTCTTCAATGACTCCATTCAAAAAGGCAGTCTTCACATCCATTTGATGCAATTTCCAACATGCAATAGAAGCAAGAGAAATTACAGATCTAATAGAAGCATACCTAGTAGGGAGAGCAAAATTGTCTTCATAATCCTCTCTATGGGAGAATCCTCGAGCCACAAATCTTGCCTTGTATTTCTCAACACTTCCATCAGTTGTGTGCTTGATTTTGTAGATCCATTTGGAAGACACAACAAATTTCCCTTTTGGTCTTGGCACAATTTCCCAAAAATCATTCTTCAATATAGATTGGTATTCTTCAATCATAGCATCTTTCCAAATTTGATGTCCAATTTCTACTTCATAGGTGGACGGCTTGGACTCAATGATCTTAGACATCATTGTTGCATAACTAGAATACTTCTTCGGCCTCTTGCTTTCCCTGAAAGTCCCATGAGGTGCAGCATGTCTTTCAGCTTCCTTCAAAGTTCTTTCAAGCCAAGCAGGTCTCTTTCTAATCTCAAGTACAGTGGCTCTTGGAGATTCAACAAATTCATGATCATCATACTCTTCATGAGGATCTTGTTCCATAGGTTCAGGTTCTTTAGATTTCAATTCCGCATTCTTTGGGTCCACCTGCATCTCATCATCAAAGTCCAAGTGTGATCCCTTAGACTTCCAAAAAGCAGCATCCTCATTAAAACTAACATCCCTTCAAGTTTCAATAGAACGTTGTCCTGGTACATAGACCCTGAAGGCCTTTGAATTTTCACTGTAACCAACAAATGTTTCCTTCTTCCTGGAAGGTTCCAACTTCATCCTTTTCTCCTTGGGCACATGGACATTAAACAAGACAACCAAAGATTCTTAAATGTTCAACATTAGGTCTCTCACTTGTGAAGACTTCTTTAGGAGTCTTATAATCTAATATTCGATGTGGGCACTTACTTTCAATAAGTTGTCCTTGAAGCTTCTCCCCATAGAAACATCGACAACTCTTGATCATGAAGCATGGCCTTGGCAACTGCCATAATGGTCCTATTCTTCCTTTCGGCAATTACATTTTGTTGAGGATAGTAGGGAACTATCAGCTCCCTCTTAATGTCAGCATCCCTGCAGAAGGAAACCAATGCATTAGATACATACTCTCCTCCATTGTCAGACCTTAAAGTCTTGATCCTTCTTATTGTAGCATTTTCAACCTATGCCTTGAATTCCCAAAACTTCTCAAATACTTCATCCTTGTATTTCAAGAAATAAATCCATGTTTTACAAGAGTAATCATCAATCAAAATGACATAGTACAGATGACCACCCAAGCACTTGTCAAACATAGGGCCACAAACATCAAAATCCACAAGATCCAAGCTTCCTTTGGATCTGCTATCACTGTTGGTACATCATCCTTTAACATTTTTCCTAAGGGCACATCCCTTGCAAACTCCATAATGTTCAATTTTGATCGCATGTACACCTTTAACAAAATATTTCATTCTAGACAAGGCTCTATAATGAACATGAGCATACCTTCGATGCCATATCTCACAAATCTCACAAATATTAGTAGTATTGTGCAATAAGGCTTGAATAGATCGACCAAGGAGACAATATAGGCCTCCAATTTACACACCAATGACCTTGGCAGATTCAAAGAAGGAGTCCCTCTTCCATACTAGAACTTGTCCATCAACGAATGCAATTCTATACCTTTCGTCTTCAAGAGATAAAATGGACAACAAATTCTTCTTTAAACCAGGAACATATAAAATATTGTTAATAGATACAATACCTCCTGATTTCAATTGGAAGGATGACTAACCAATGCCCTTGACTACATATTTGCCATTATCTCCAAGCTCAACCTTTTGAGATATCTTCTTTTCAACCAATTCAGAGAGGTTCTCGCGACTTCCAGTCATGTGCCTAGAGGCACCACTCTCCACCAACCATATTTCAAAATGACTTGTAATGGAACCTGTAAAGCAAAATAAAATGAATATTCATCATCAAAATCATTCTTTATAGGCCTCCTCTTATGTGAGGGTTCATTAAGATCAGTTGCAAAAGCATGGTGCTTCCCTTTCCTCTTTCGATCAGCATCCCTTCGAGGCTCATCCCTTTGAAGGCAATTATTGTGATAGTGACTATATGCTTGGCAACAATAGCATTGAACGTTTGTCATATCTCTTCTATCATGAGAAGGAGGAGGAGGTCTTCTTTGTGGAGTAGATCCCCTTCTTGGAGCAAGTCCTAAATTAGGTCTTCTACCAAAACTTCTTTGAAATCTTCCAAAATTAGGTCTTCTTCCTGAACCTTTATTACTCTTTGAGTGGGCTACAAAAGCTTGAGAATCTTCACCTATATTTGCAATCTTGCCTCTGGATAGGAACCTTGATTCTTCTTGAGTGCAAGCAGCCCATAGCTTATCAAAAGAAGGAGCATTTTCTCGGCCACTAATACTTGTTGCAAAAGGATCTCAAGATTCAGGTATACCACCTATTGCCATAACTACCAATACTTTGTTAGATACTTCTTCATCAATAGCCTTGAGTTGATCTCTTATTTAAGATATTCTTGCAAAGTATGATGCTACAGTATCGTTCTGTCATCTTGATCTCACGAAGTTGACCCCTTAGACTTATAGATTGATTGATGTTGTTGATGGTGTACAAGCCAATGAGGGCATCATACATTTCCTTGGAAGTTTGTGATCAGCAATGTAGGGAATTGATGATCTTTAACAGATTCCACAATGATGCTTCTAGCCAAGATATCATCTTCCTAATACTTATCTTTTCCTACTTGGTCAGTTGATTAAGTGACTTTTCCCAATACAATACCCAAGACCTTACGCCTTGCAAGCACTAGGTCAATTCTAGCCTTCCAAGCCCTATAATTTGTAGCTCCTTCAAGCTTGTTCTTGGTCTGCATGAAGGAATTCATGATGAAGATGTCAAATCAAAACAAAAGATGTAGAATCCCAAATCTCTTCAAAGTGCTCTCAATGCTCTTCAAGGGGATCTCAATGCTCTTTTCCTTCACCAAAGCTCTGATACCATGTTTGATTTTCTAGTGCAATCAACACTAGTACAATTTTACAAATCGATAACTACTTTCAATGATACAATTAGTCTTCTTATAGCATTCAAATCATTAAGCAGTTATACATTAAAAATTTCAACCATTCACTTTCTTCAATAAAGCAATAGAGATCACAGTAAACAATGAGACAAGAGACACCAAAATTTAGGTTAGCAACCAAGGGGAAAAGCAACAATCTTTCCTTATGAGAGAGAATTCAGTTCATCAAATGTACATTAGAATATTCCAAACAAGATTCCAATTTTTCTGCCCTCAATAAATGCCAAGTCGAACCATTCAAAGGAGAGAGAATACAATCAATGTTGGTCAAAGTCAAGTCTGCAACAGAAGGGCCAAATTTCAACCTGGGGTAGTTGAACAGAAGGGCTGAAATTCGGTCAAAATCTTAGTCAGCGAATCCAGTCAAAATCTCAGAGTTGACCTGCGATCAACGAGCCAAAACAAGAGAGAACTTTCAATCAAACAAGGTCAACAAACTACTACAACTTTCCACCTCCACAAACAATCAAAAATTTGGTCAAACAGAAACAATCAATCCCAATTCAACGTTGGTCAAACAAAAGATGAGAGGGTTGGTCAACACAGAACAAAACTTCCTCTTTCCTCCTTCACACGTGTGGATTAATCTTCTTGTTTCAAATCGATGTGATGAGTTGAGATGAGAAGCCAAAGTAAGGTCAATGAACTTGTATTTATACATGTATTTCAAGGAGGGTTTTGACCTTGGGGTCAAACCCATTCAAAGAATGGGACCGACTTGGTCAACTTGTAAAATATGAATTTTCTCCTTCACTTTTCCAATGAAAATACCAACCGAAACCAAATTTTTAACAAAATCTAGCATGCAAAATATTTTGTCTTTGATTTTAGGTGATGATGATGTCATTTGCAAGCAGCTACAATCAAAGGTGTTGGCTATTTGGAGGAAAGAGTAGGTCATTTCACCTGCTGCTCATGAACTCTTGGGAAGATAGATTGAGCTCAAACTTAAATGGTTCAAAAGGCAGCTAACTAAAAGAGAGTTAAATTCAATGGGGTTGCAAGTCACACATTATGCCAACAAGGGTAAGAACCAAAAGGGAAGGAAGCAAAATTGTCCATCACAATAGGAAGGGAGGACAACTAGTCACTGGCAAGGAATTGGTAAAGGAAAAGACTTCTTGCAGTCAAAGGGTGTTAAGGGAAAAAAATAGGTGAAACAATGAAGCATGGGGTCAATGCCATACCCCAAGAAGAAAACATGTTAGTTGATGAGGAACTAGAATAAGAAAAAGAGTTGGTGAAGCATTGTCATCATCATCTACATAGGAGGATGATGGAAGTGGTGACACCCAAGATTAGATGGGTGAGCAAAATGAGTACGAAGAAGCTACAAATTTGCAGGAGCTTGCAGGAGGCCTCTTAGAAATAAAGGAAAAACTAAAGAGGCAAAAGTGAAAAATACTGAATAAGGATAATGTTACACAGCATTTTGTCACTGTCCATGTACTTCCTGTTCCCAAATCCTGGAGGACCTTAACAGTGATCAATATGTCTCTTTTCCATCATGAAAATATGCCATTACATCCCTTACAGTATGCAGAACAAACTCTATGTTAATCATTCCTGGAGTAGCTCCTTAGAAACATGCTTATTTGGAGCAGTGCGACCCTTATTTGTCTCACCCGTGTCAATGACTCATCTGAAGCCTGTGAGCAACGTCGATCAGCAATAGTATGGAGATCACACTCGCGCCAATCCACTTCTGAAAGGTTTTTTAAAATGGAAACGAAGCTTCGTGGGCGGAGAGCTGGTTGTTTGTTCATGGGGATAGGGCCGAGCTTCTCCCTTTTGGCCTCTTGTTCCTACAAAAGAGGAACAACCCAAGGAGATAAGCCATTTCCCCACCTTAAGTGGATCCATGTTCCCTCTCCCATCACTATAAAATGGACATCCTCCCATACCTCTGCTAGTTAGAACAGAGATAGAAGAACAGCAGAGAGAGAATTGTTGCTATAGGCTTTGAAGGAGAGTTAAGACCTTTGGCCTTCTCGTACCGAGTTGAAAAGAGTGCTTTAGAGACGTGTCTAGATCCGGACCCGTTGAAGGAGCGCTTTGACATCAAGGCGCAGGTTCTAACTCCTCTTATTTTAACATGATACAACTAATTATTACTTTCCACTCTTGTCCATGATTCATGATTAGATTTATAGTACTCCTTGATCAACTAGATAGATTGTTTATGTAAAATACATGTTGTCCTTTCACGTTTTGTGTTGTTTGATCACCTGTGCAAGTAACAGAGCACTGGCGATAGCGGGGATAAACTAAGAAGAGCAAAGAATCAAAAAGCCTTGGGCAAGGAGCAGCATTGCAGCATCAGATCGAGGTACGTCATCTCCATACGATCTGTGTTCATTTACAATCTAGGAATGTAGGTGTTATATTGTTCCCTTTGTTACTAGACCCATCCTAGGACTAGAGGGATCGTCTCAATCCACAGAGAGGATTTTCCTGCATAACAAATTGGCGACTCCACTGGGAAGTCATTGCCTTTAGTCTCTTTTCACTCGTTTGAGTTTTTGGTTTTTTCATCCATCTTTTGTCGAATACCCACCTCTCCGCTGTTTCTGGCTATTGTGACTGCTTCCAGTCTAAGTCACCTGATACAGGGATTCGGGATTCGATGGATATAGGGATTCGAGAATCGGATTTGGGATACGGTGACCCCCGGAACAAGACACTTTCGTGATACGATACATTATATATTATTTTACTAAAAATATATATATATATATATATATTAATATATTAAAAATTAGATATTTTTTACACAAATTCATTGATTCAAACAAAGATTTAAGATCTTAGATACACATAGTCATACATGCTACATTGAAGTTTGATACATTGATACATCATACAATTGTCAAATTTACTCAAAAAGACAAGATAGTAAGATATTGTAGTTTTCTCATTAAGTCATCAAAATCGAAATGTGTTACATAAGTACACTGCCAATGGAAAATAGAAATAGGAAATACAAAATAACTACAGTCTACAAGACTACAAGCCTGAAGCCTCAATGAGTCAGAGTCAATGAGTCATCAATCCTCATCATCATAATCAGCATCACTCTCCTCATCCTAATCATCATGCTCACCACTGCTCTCCTCTGTTGCATCCTCCTCCTCTATCATCTCTCCATCTGCTGGTGTGAAGGATGACACCTCTACTGTATCGGCATCATCAATTGTGATAGGCTCTAGCACTGGCGCATTGAGATCCAAGTTGGCCAATGCCAACTCAACACTATTGGCGCATTGAGATCCAAGTTGGCCAATGCCAACTCAACACTACTTTCCAGACCCATATCATTAGGAAAGACATCCCAAATCTTTGTCTTTCCTTCAACCAATCCTCCCTCTGCCTGTAGATGAGACGAAGGTTGGTGTGCACATACACCATTGTCTCTGCCCTGGACTACTCAAGCCTGCTCTTCTTTACACTATACAAATTCCCATATTTGCCCCAATTCCTCTCGCAACAAGAGGATGAAGTCACCTGAGAGAGGAGCCTCATGGCTAATTGTTGTAGAGGAGGGAATCTACGGGAAGTTCCACCACTTAGCCACTCATGGCTGTAGTATTTTGGGTTCAAGGAGTGAGCCAAACAATGTAAAGGTGTGCAATTCTTGTCCCATATGATGACAATAATATATTGTATGTTGTTGAAGAAGGTCTCTAGTGATGTCTCATACTCTAGGCATTGACTCTATAAAACAATGGTCCTCACAGACTCAATCATGGAATCCCATCTCTCACAAAACTCTCCTAAGATGGGTTGGTCTGTATCTACAAATCAAAGCAAGCAAATGATAGGCTCCATGATCTGAATAAATAGATCTACCTTCTCCCACCATAGATCACCCAACATTGTGTCCTTCACTTTCTTTGAGGCTGCTTGATCCATCTTTGTCCAAAAAGATCAAAACTTTGAAATAACCATGGCCCCAAGAGTGGTCTTGACCTCCCTCAACCTCTTTAACATGATGAATGAAGAGGCAAACCGTGTATCCGTAAACTTCAACAATGATAGATTGGTGTACTCCTTGTAGATAGTGGGGGCATTTGTATGGTTTTGTACAAAGTTGTGGATATGCCATGCATCCTCAAGAATGGCTCCAATCCAAAGCACATCAGAGGCAATATATTTCAGTGCCAAGATCAATGAATGGACAATGCAAGGTGTCCAAAATATTTGTGGATATTTTGCTTCCACAATCATGCCACCAACCTTGCAAACATGTGCATTATCTGTAATGATTTGCACACAAGAATCGACACCTACATCTTGAATAATTTTAATAAATAACTCACCCATATATTATGCATCCTTGTACTGTCCAAGTGCATCCACTAATTTCAAGAAAAATAGACCATTTAAGGATGACACTATGAAGTTGATGAGTGGGTGGCGTGTTGGATCTGTCCATCCATCAGAAACAATTCTAACGCGAAATGTTGGCCATGCTAATTTAATAGGCTCTAGCGTTTTGTCCACCTCTTTCTTTGCCTTTGTCAACAATGTGGTTCTGAGCTTCTCTGACCCAGGAGGCACATACCCTGATGGAGCCCCATGAATAAGAGCTCGACACATCTCAAGAAATAGAGGTGATCGTGCAACATTAAAGGATATGAAGTTCTGATAGAGAAAAAATGCAATGGTGAGATCAAGCTCTTCCCTCTTCTCTTTTTGAAAAAACTTGTCCATTGGACCAACTCCAGTTGACTTTATCTTTGTTGATTTTCCCCTACTAAAACTCTCAAAAGGGAACTTGTTGGTGCTTTTCCTTCAGAATGGAAGGCGGTCATCATTCTTGTTTTGTTTTGATTTTGATGCGACCATTTTTGCACCAAAAAATTTCTCTTTCTCCAGTTCATTCCTCTGTGGCAATTCAATTGTTGTACAAGATTGAATGCCACAACCTAGAAAACCCAACAAATGAGCTTTCACATGAAAATATGAAATGGTCGTTGCATATATTGCATTCCCATGAACAATTTCCTCCTCCCTTTCCCTTTTTGCCTGACCATGTCTCTCTCGTCACATATTTCCACAATGGGTATTTGGGGTCATGAGTTTGTTTTCCCCACACATTTGAAAGTACATTGTTGTGACCCACTTCCAATAGATGGAATACTTGCAGACCCTGATGAAACAGGGACAGGAGGGGCATTTCCATGAACAATTTCCTGCTCCCTTTCCCTTTTTGCCTAGCCCTGCCTCCCTTGTCACATATTTCCACAATGGGTATTTGGGGTCATGAGTTTGTTTTCCCTGCACATTTGAAGTTGTTGTTGCAGCCCCACTTCCAATAGATGGAATACTTGCAGACCCTGATGAAACAGGGACAGGAGGGGCATCTCCAATGGGGAAATTCTTCCCCTTTATTTGCCCCTGTCTTGCTTCCTTTGATTGAGCCATGAATACTGTAAAAAATAAACAAAAATGACCAAATATATAAAACATATGCACGCAAACACTAACAGCAAACTAAATGCGAAATATACAGGGGCAGTGCACTTACCGGATGCTCAAATCTCTTTGAAAAAACTCCCTTTCTCCTTGCTAACCCTTGCTCCTTGCTCACTTCACAAACAAATATCAGTGAGAAACAATGAGATAAATCGGACATTTATAAGTCAAACTCGCACTTTTCGGCCGCTCGAATCTGGTTGTACGGGATTCGGCCATATCCGTATAGGGTACGGTCGGGATTCGACGTACCCTATACGGATACGGCCGAATCCAGAGATTTGGGTACAAATCCCTTCGTATCGTCGCCCGGATGCGGATTCGGGATTCTTGCCCCCCCCCCAAAACGAATCCGGTTTCTTAGCTTCCAGTCATCCATCCTTATTCTAAAGTGATAAGCCTGGCTTAATTCAGACATTTAACCTTTTGTTTTTTTATCATTTCCCTTGATCGGCGTAGTTCTTTCTCTGACAGACGCGTCGATCAGCGTTGAATTCTTTAACACAGTCGCGCTTTTCCTCTTCCAGCGCGAGGTGCAGCCTTGTAGGCACGTCGATTCTTGTGTGTTTAATTGTAGGGTTTCTCCTCATTAAGTCCCAGTGTGTGTTACCCTTCCAGAGTCTTTTCTCTGCTTAAATTGCTCTTGCTAACTCCTGTTCTTCTTTGTTCAATGACACCTTTGCCTCAATTTATCTATCTTTCGTCTTTGCTCTTTCGAGCTGTGCATCTTTATCATCCTAGGGTTTCTAGGTGTTTTTGAGTCATCCAAATGGTTGCATGCTTTGTTGATTTCCAGACCTGTTATTGAGTCAAATCTTGTCGTATATTTCAAGCTTTTTGTTTGATTGAGTTTTTTTTTTTAGTTGATTTTTGCGATTAGAGTTTTCAAGTGTTAACCCTGTGTGCATTTGAGTCTCTTTTCCACCAACAAGCATAGATCACATTGCTTGCCTTCGACCGAAGCTTTCTCTTTGTGTGTTGACCAATGTAAAAATGAAGAGTGTCTTGTTTTGAGGAAATGAGTTTGGGTCTCTCTTTGATATTCAGATCTTTGTATCTTGTAGCATTTTGAGAGATTTCATTAGTACTCAAAGCGAGTGATTACTTTTGGATTGCGTTCTACATCTTTTGAATTGTGCTCACAAAAAAAAAAATTTGCTTTCATTTTGCTTTAAAAATGAAAAGTTTCATTTCGATTCGTTTTTAGTGAATTTAGTGAAGGTTAAGAAAGTGAAAATAATTTTCATTTTGCTTTAGATTATGCACTTGAAGAAATAGTGAAATGTCATTCCATGCATTTGTTTTCTTTCTATGTTGATTGTGTGAACCTCTTATTCCCAATTAGCATAGCTTTCATCGAAATGAATAGTTGTTTTTTTCGCATGTAGCTGCATCCTAGGAATTCAGGTGACATCGGTAGGGCTTTGAAACCGAAACCTAATTCAAGATAAACTCTAAAATTTATTCAATCAACCTAAGGAGCATTTGGAACCTAACGAAACACATTATAGGTCTAGGCTAGAAACGTGTTCCGGCGTCGTAAAACGTAGTAGGTGTCACTAACAGTCTGCATTACAACCCGGGGGTGATATCTCGTCCCACGTACAGAAGTATATTGACATATGATAAGTATATTTAGAACAATATCATCAAACAATTACGCATCATACATCACTAATATGGACTTGGAATCCCACGTACCATCGAGTATATTTTGGGAGACACCATTAGGCTGCAAACCTGCCATAGGTAACTGAGTCGGCCACCTCATAGACGTGATACACCGAACATAGCATTCAAAGAGATTGGTTGTCGTACGTTAATTCCTTGGTCATTTATCTTTCATTTGATGACCAAGATGTATATTGCAGTTCACGGATACCTGGTAATCCTTTGTGCCTACTTCACCCTTTTTTATATATTTTGTTTTCAAGTTCTAAAATCAACTACCCACGATCACATGGCTTACCCGTTAAGATATTTCTGAGCCACATCATGAGTAACTCCTTATCAGTATATTTTTTAAAGCCTTGAATTAATCACCTCTTTTCCTTTTTTTATTTTTGAGATAAACTCATCGTGGCTGAACCATCAAGTTCAGCTTCGCCTTCATCATCCTCTTCCGAAGGGACATCATCACGAGTCTCATCTGACTCTTCGCCATCAACTGGAACTCAAACTAATGAGTTTCCATCCTTCCAAGTGTTCAACCTCTTGCTACTCAATCTCCTCCTGATGATCCTATAGTGGCTTCTCCTCAGTAGTAGTATAGCCCTTTTGATACACCAGGTGTACCTTTGGCACCTTCACCGCGTACATCTCGTGCTGCCACTCGTCAGCTATTTCCACCCATGGCTTCTGAAGGCGAGGTCTCATCTCCCCTTGAAGTCTCAAGTATTGTTAGTGGTATGGACGAGTCTTTATATGAGGGACATGAATTCCCTCCTGAGCACTTTCCCTTTGGGGGCCAAACCTCTCAGCCTTCCACCCAGCCATTAATTCCACAAGGTTACACGTCCTTGGGACATCTAGTTTCGGGTGTTTCAAGTGCCATGTCTTTGTATCACAACACCATCTGGCAAACTACCACGATACCTGCATCTGGTCTGTTTTTCTCTGGTGCATCTGCTACCATCCCTGCTCAAACAACAGTTACATCTGTTCCCACACAACCAAATGTTTGCCTCAGTGTTTCAGCACCTCCCATCAGTGTTCCCACATTGATTCCATCGATTCCAATTTCTGGTGGAGGGCCATCCCTATCGAGTGTTTCTCAATCCTCAGCTGGGTTGTCTGTGAGTGGATTACAAACTCACATCTCAAACTGTTGGTAGTATCCCTATGACTTCCAGATCATCTGGTCCGACAGGGTTAACATATGATCAGTATCAGCAAGCTTTGCAGAACCAGATACTCAACCAACAGTCCTATGTCCCGTTTGGTTCTCAGCAGTTGCAGACTTCGTTCGTGAATCCGCAAGGATTTCAAGGGCATTCTGGAATTCAGTCAGGGGCTTATGCGTATCAGCGCGGGCCTATCTTTGGTCATCAGCGACCCTATGGGCCACAAGGTCAACCCTATGTGCAACTGGCATTGCCTTATGTACACAATATAGCCAACCTTTTGCCCATCAAGGTCAATTTTCCTATTCTCAACAGGGACAACCTTCTGGTCAACAAGGCCAACCTTACTTTCAGCAAGGTCAGCCTTTTGTCCAACAAGGACAACCCTCGTCTCAACAGAGTCAGATCTTTGATCAACCGGGTCAACCTGGTTCTTAGGGGCAACCTTGCCAACTTTAGCAACCACATGGTATCATGACGTCAAATCCTCAGGGTACCATCCAGCAACCTCAAGGTCAACTCTTGGGTTCACAAGGTCAACTCTTGGGTTCCCAAGATTACCTTTTGGGTTCACAAGATCAACCACAAAGCATTGCATTCCAAAACTTTCAGCAGCAGCAAAATCCATATGGTGCGAATTATGCTCAGGTTGGACCTCAATGGTCTGCTGCAGGTCAAAATCAGTTTTTTGGTCAACAACTGGGATATGGTCAAAATCAACAAGTTTTCAATCCTTATGGGCAAAATCCTTCCAGACAAAACCCATGGGGGCAAAATTTCTCCCAACCTGGTTGGAATCCTCAAATGGGTCTTTATCAAAGGCTAATTATGCCTTTCAATCAGCAATTGCCTTTTCTTGCAACACTGGAACTGCCCGCTGTGTCGAGATTAACTAATCATCTGATCCTTCATAATCCATATTGGATTCTCGTTCCTACCAAAATCCCAAGTGATTGCCCCAAGTTTGAAGGCAAGTCTAGAGAAGACCCCCAGGCGCATGTCATTACCTACCATCTTGGTGTTCTTCTAACTCTTGGGTTGATGACTCCGTTCACCTACGCCTTTTTCAGAGAATGTTGACTGGTGTTGCTGCCAAGTGGTACATCGAGCTTCCTCGCAGAACCTTCCAATATTTCAACTCTCTCGCTATGGCTTTTCTCACATACTTTCAGTTATCGGTTCGCTATGAAACGAGAACTCACCTCCTCACATCCTTGAAACAAGATACCGCTACGCATATCTCCAATCATATCCATGAATGGAGACGGCGTCGTCGTTTAATCAAGCTTGAAATTTCTGATCAACTCTTGACTGAATGGTTTACCGATGTAAATCGATGAGATGTGGGAATCTGCTGTGGGGGCATGTGTCACGGAAAAATGACCATTGCTCGTGCACAATATCTTGATACGAGGTCTATTCACGATGCAGCCGTTGTATGATCCTTGCTTGACGCTCGCGTCGCCTGCTAAACCCGAAACCTCCCAAGGAAACTCCGACGACACACCTATCGACGGCATCATTGGATTAGTTGCAGAGACCTTGAAGTCTTGTCACAGTAAGCAAAAATCCACCACCTCCTCGGATTTTGTTCCGCAGAATCCCTCGAATCATGGTAAAACTACAGAGGTTAATGCAGTTCAATCTACCGCGGCAGACAAATCCCCCAAAGGAAAAAAGAAGGGCAAAGGCAAATCTAAATCTGATGCCCCGAAACAGGATTCTCCCAAACCTCGTACTGATGATGGAACCAAGCGCAAGCCTAAGTACCCTTGTCTAATCTATGACGACAAGCACTACACTAAAGACTGTCCACGACGGGCTAAAGTTAGTCGTTTACTGAAAGGTACTCAAGGAACTCCGGCTGTACTCAAAGAACCATTTCCATCTCAGCAAACTCAGATGGTGGAACAACCTCCATCTTCTTCCTCGTTGAGTTCCCAAGTGTTTATGATGAACGGACCAGCACCCATTTCTGTGGCTACCAGGTCCAAAGATTATTCCACTCATTCTCGTCAGTCGATGGAGAAAGAAACTGCCAATGCTCCTACTCCTTCTCCTTCGCCCTCTTCCAGTCCTCTTCATATCGAAAGACCTAGTCTCGATCCCGTTATTCGACCACCTTCCAAAGGTGCGCTCCAAAAATCCTCTTACAACCCAAATGCCCGAGCTGCTCAACATTACAATATCGTTGAGGATTTGGCTCAGGCACCTTCCACTATGTCTGCATTAGAGGTTCTTCAGAGTTGTCCTTCACAACGAAAATCGTTACTATTCGCCATTGGAGGAATTGATCCGACTGCTTCGAGTCTCATTACTTTCGACCTGGAAATCACGTTTCGCGTCTCCCCTATCAACTTGCTTTCCTTATTCAAGTCATTATTAATGGAAATAATATCCATCGATCAGTCGTGGATGAGGGTGCATCCACTTGCATCATGTCTGTGTCTTGTTGGAAATCCATCAGCTCTCCGACTCTTAGCCAGTCTCCGAACACTTTGGAGGCTTTCGATGGAAGGGATTCTCGTCCTTTTGGTATTCTCCCTAACTTGCCTATCACTTTGGAAGGCAAAACGGTCAATGTCAAAGTAGAAGTTGTCGACGCCAAGCTCAATTACAATCTTCTACTCGGTCGTAGTTGGACTCACGCTATGCTTTGTGCGTCATCCACTTTGTTTCGTGTTCTTCGCTTCCCATATCAAGGGAAGATTATCACTGTTGACCAGTTGACCTTTTTTGCTTCTACTTCCTCGGAAGGCAATCTGCCATATGTGGCGCATATGACCACACCATATGAGAGTGTGGGGGCAGGAATTTTTAAAAATTTTGCCTTAATGGGTCTCTTTTCTCTTCCCCTACTGAACACCGTTCACGTCAATATGATCTCTACTTCATCTGATCCTTGGATCATCCCTTCCCCTGATCAGATTGATTCTTTCGGTGATGTCATGTCGTTAAGCCCTGTTGAAGTCAATTATTGTGAAATAATTTTGGCTTCGGCGCTCGATTATGATCATACTACTTCTAGTATGGATTTCGATGCGTACTCCCAACTCCTTGGCTTGGTTCTTCGGATTCTTCAGATCCCTTGAATGAGACGTTTCCTTCCGACAAAAGTGTCGTGGAAACCATGTCTCTTGAGGAAACACCCTATGACGATACCCATCATCATTCTTCGTTTCTTCCAAGCCCTGGAGTAATTCCGTCGTGTCTCAAAAATTTCGCTTCCGATGCATCGAATTGTCCACTTCCAACACCCATGTCGACACATGAAGTATTTTCTGAAGGAAACATGGGAAGCATCACTACAACGACGCCTATCGACATTTCTGTGAAACCAGGAATTGTCGAGAACAACCACATCACGGTAACTTGCTCTCCGAATGAGATCAAGCTTTACACCAATCTTTTTCAAGAGTTTCGAAATGTCTTTGCATGGTCCTATGAGGAAATTCCTGGCATTGATCCGAGTATAGTGATGCACGAGATACCGACTTATCCTAACGCGAAGCCTGTTCGTCAGGAACTTCGTCCCGTGCATCCTAGAAAGGCAGCCGCTATAAAGGTTGAAGTTGTTAAGGTTGGATTCATATATCCAATTCCTTTGACAGATTGGGTATCCAATATCGTCCCTGTCAATAAAAAGCAAGGTATTATTCGTGTTTGTGTTGATTATCGAGACATCAATCATGCCTACCCGAAAGATAACTATCCCACTCCTTTTATTGACCAAATTATTAACGAATGCGCTGGTAGTGAGATATATTCTTTTATGGATGGTTTTTTTGGGTATAACTAGATTAACATCTTGTCGACCGATCAACACAAGGCTGCCTTCATCTGTCCATGGGGAAATTTTGCCTACAAGAAGCTCCCTTTTGGCCTAAAAATGTCAATGCTACTTTCCAACGAGCGGTGTCATATGCTTTCCATGATATTAAGCACATCACTCAGCCTTACCTGGATGACTTACCCGCTCATTCAGCTAAGCGTTGTGACCACCATGCTCACCTTCAAGAGATTTTTCTCCATTGTAGACACTATAATATTCCCCTTAACCCACATAAATGTGTCTTTTGCGTTGAATCCGGCAGACTCCTTGGGTTTGTAGTCTCCAAAGAAGGCATCTGTCTCGATCCTATGAAAGTTGAGGCTATTGTTAATTTACCCCCTCCTTCATCTTTACATCAGCTGCAGAGCTTACAAGGGAAAGCCAATTTCCTTCATCGGTTTGTGCCTAATTACGCTGAGCTAGCTAAAGGTTTTACGCGATTACTTAACAAGGGCATCCCATTTCTATAGGATGAAATTGCTCGAAAGTCTTTCGATGCCTTAAAGGTCATTCTTATCAATGCTCCTTTACTGCATCCCTCGAATTACCATCGTGACTATTTCCTTTACTTAGCAGCTTCTTCGAATACTATTGGAATGGTGTTGGTCCGGGACGAACACAATGGTATTGAACATGTCATTTATTACCTCAATCGCAATCTCATGGATTTTGAAACTCGATATGCCCATGTCGAAAAATTGGCTTTAGCTGCGGTTCCTGTTGTTCAGCACTTCGAGCATTACATCCTCCTTCGCACGACTACCGTGATCTCCGATTGCAATCCCATGATTTATATTTTAACCCATCAGTTACTGGGGGGAAATTATTCTAAATGGATTGTCATTCTGTAGGAGTTTGATTTGGAATTCACTACTACCAAATCCAAAAAATCATTGGTTTTCGTCAAATTGATATGCTCCCTTCCCTCTGCTTCTGCCCCTTTCAATCTTGATGAGCACATTCCAGACGACACTCTCTTCCTTATCAGCACTATCGATCCATGGTACAGTGATATCATCGTGTATCTCCAAACCCAAACCTTCCAATCTGAGTTGACTAAAGTTGATCGTTGACGCATTCGACATCACTCTCAACCCTATCGTATCATTGGGGATACTTTAGACCGCGTCAGTGTAGACTCGATTCTTCGTCAGTGTTTAACTTTCGAAGAGGTTGAGAGAGCACCTAGTGACTACCACTATGGGGCATGCGGCAGTCATATGTCTGGATCAGTGTTTTAAAAATCGGACTCGGGTTTCGATTCGGCCGAGCGTCGGCTCCGGCTCCGACTCGGTATCGACTCGACCGGTTCAATTTCAATGACTTGGTTTTTGTAAAAAAATACATTAAATATTAATTTTTTTGTAAAAAAACATAATTTTAAATATTTTCATTCATGTTTCCAAACACAAAGCATTACAATATAGACAAAAGACAACATATGATCAAAGTAGGCTCATGAATATATCCATTATATCAAAATTGCACCCAGTGCACTGTCCAATACATGATGATGATATAGAGATCAAAACAAAAAACATAACCAAGCAAGCTCTAAATGGCCTCTACAACAAAACATGAATAATCACTATTGCTAGACATCTGACAAGCCAATGTCCTCTTCCTCAAACTCTGAACCAGAGGGGGAAACCGCTCGCTTCTCCTCTGAATCAACATCCTCAACTGGAACTATAGCCCTACCACCCTGAGATAGACGAGTTATGCGCCTCCGTCGTGGCTGACTAGAGGAAGTGCTTACGTTTGCAACTGGAGGGCTTGGGACTAGGCCTGCTACTAGTGGATCTGCATTGAGCATAACCTCTATCTGTGTATCGAAGTCCATCCCCACACCAATATCTTCATCAGAGTCAAACTCTGGTGGACAAGTCTCCACTACCCAATCTGATGTTGGATCAATATCCTCCAACACAATGGGACCTGAATCAGGTCTTTTGTTCAACAATTGGTTGCGTCTTAGTCAAAAGTTGTACTGGACATACACTAGATCATTTAACTATTTTTGCTCCAAACGGTTTCTCTTCTTTGTGTGAATCCTCTCAAAGACAAACCAATTGCGCTCACACCCAGAAGCACTGCAAGTTTGACTCAAAATGCGGATTGCAAACCTCTGCAATTCAGGACAGTGGCTACCAAATGCCTCCCACCATTGTGTTGCAAAAAATGAGTTTCAGTTAGCTCAACAATTTACATCCAACTTTGAAATTGAAATTATAAACAATTATACAAAATAATAAAATATGAATTTGAAAATTGAAATTCTTTGTTTACCTGCCTCATCTGATTCCCTTGCAATCCTTGCAAGGTTCCTGCTAAAGGTACCTGTGGCTTGGCTAAACACAGTGATATGATTGTGTATCTACAACTGGCCACTCTCTGTGGGGATCATGCAATCAATCAATCCATTTCTAACCTCCACAGTGAAAGCTCTTGCTTCCTGAGCTTTATAATGATACCTTGGATTCAGAAAATACCTAGCTGCATGTATAGGGCGATGGAGTTAATTGTTCCATCTCTGATCAATGATTGCCCAAATGGGCCCAGACTTACCTGCTCTGTCCTTGTATGCTGCCCTTATTTGCTCCTTTGCTTGATCCATAGCCTCGTAAATGAAGCCCATAGCCAATCTTTCCCCGTCCACCAAGCGCGACACCTTAACCAGTGGCTCAGCAAGTTTCACAGTCTCTGCTGCCTTTTTCCAAAATATTTCTTCATTAACTTTCCTTTTCACATATTTGCCATCATGTTTGCGAGCCCACTAACATTCATTCCATTCATCACTAGAAAACAACTTTTGCAAGTTTCTATGTTGGACAAGCATAGATTGCAATGTTGAAAAATGTGTTGCAAATCTAGTGATGGCAGGCCTAATAATTTCCTTGCCCCTTGTGTGTTTCCTCATCAGATTCAGAATCCATGAGTGATTGTAAATAAATTTCGTGATGCTTTTGGTATGCTATATAGTGTTCTTGATCCAGTCTATTTTGCCAATATCCTCAAGCATGAGGTCTATGCAATGTGCAGCGCATGGCGTCCAAAATATGGTTGGGTGTTTTTCTTCTAACAATTCATCAGCAAGAACATAGTTAGAGGCATTATCTGTGATGATTTGAACAACATTTGCCACCCCCACCTCTTCAACAACCTCATCCAAAAGCTAAAACAACAAGTGTCCATCTTTCACCCTACCAGATGCATCAACTGATCTTAGAAACATGATTCCCCATGGGCAAGACAAGAAAGTTTATGATGGTACGGTTCCTCTTATCAGTCCATCCATCTGACATGATGGTACATCCTGTATGTGCCCATGAGTTTTTGAACTATTTCAAATAATCATCAATGGACACAATCTCTTTTTGCAAAAGAGATCCTCTTAACTCATGCATAGTAGGGCCTTTGGAGCCCTTTCCAGCAGCATATATGGCATCAAACATAGGTTCATAATATGGTGAACGAGTAGCATTGAAGGGAATATCATCATCATACCACCATCTAGCAATGTAATCACAAGCAGCATCTCTCAATTCTTTTTTCCAATGACCATCTAAAGTGGGTTGCACTTGACCTCTACTTGGAGGACTAGGACCATGTGCACTATAAGAGGGAGAAGAGGGCATGAAAAAACTTTTGATAGTACCCCTATTTCTCATTGCACCCTTACCCTTTTCAGAAATAGACTCCATAGAGGGAGGAACATAGTGAAAGGGGTTTGATGCATTAGTGCAACGGATAGATGAAGAACCCTCATAATCAAAAGTTGGGTTGGCAGCCATCATGTATTGTATATTTCTCTTCCTCCCAATTTTAGCCTCTATTTCTTTTTGCCTAACTTTGTCTTCCTCAAACTTTTGAAATTGGTCTTTCAACTCCTTCCTAATCTCCCCAATGTTTTCTGCTTCACATGGAGTAATTTGGCCTCTAAGACCAGCCAAATGTAGTTTCAGTCTATGAATGCCCCCTCCACCCCCCTTAATTTTTCTCTTACAAAATTTGCAATGCATTTGATCATCAATCATTTCAGTGTATTCCCAAGCAGCATCTTTCATTCTAGGGGCCATTTTGGATTGAGTTTTTGACTTGGAAAGAAAAGGTTTAAATCTGAAAATGAAAACGAAAAAATAGTATTCATTCTATGTTCATTTCTTTCACTAAAAACTAAGTTTACCATTTTCAGATTTGCAAAAAAAATAAAACAAACAAAGGAAGATTTTTAGAAGAGAAAAAAAAAATACCTCTAGGCTCTAGCCTCCTCAATGCAGCTCCAACAAACCAACTCCTCAATGCTGCTCCAAAGCTTGCCCAATAAGCTCCTCACTGCTGCTCCAAAGCTTGCCCAAAAGACTCCTCAAAGCTGCTCCAAAACCAACTCCACAACTCTTCACAAATTCCTCACAAATGCTCACTAAAATTCAATGAGATAGATGTGAGGTATTGAGAGGGGTTGGGTAGCTTAAATAGAATGGGGAGGAGTTAGAGACATGCACAAAATCCTAACAGCGGGAAAAAATCCGATTTCAAGTCCTTTTTTTGCTTTTTGGGGGCCCGCGGCTGGCTTGGAGCTGCTGAGTCAGACTAGCCGAGGGTATGGCTCGGTCAACTCGGCCGATTCCATTACATTACATATCAGCATATTCTGAGACACATGAATACGTTAACAGATGCATTGGCTAATTATGTTTTAGATAGACATTTGTTAAATCTATAAAATTGTGATCATCATTACATCATGCATTAAACAGAAAAATATAACATTTATATATATGTCGGTGTTGTTTGCAAAAGTTTGGTACATCATAATCCAAAAATATATCTGTTCTGGTACATAAAGAGACTCGCAGGTCCCACAAGGCTACAATTGTAGAAATCAAAACTAGACTGAACTAATAACATGGCGCTCGTGATAGCACGTCACTGCTCGAATGACTCAAGTCAGTAATCGATGAATACGATCTGACACACCTACAGTGTGCCTCTGATAGCGATGGGGAACGTCATGAACACGAGCATACTCTGGGATCCCAACTGTCAATGCATCTAGGTTCAGGGCAATCTCCTCTTCAGTGTCTGCTCCCTCCTCATACAGCGCAGCCTCGAACTCCCTCGCCACTCTTCTGGCGATAGAGGACATCCCAGCTGGTCTTTGCAATCCGAGATCTACAGCACATAAGTTTAAACATCAAAACACATACGCCAAAAAAAATATAAACATGAAAAGTTAACAAAAACATGTTTTACCTCTGCCATCCCAATGCTCGCCCTCTGGAAGCAGAAGGTCTGGGTCACCTCAGAAATCAGTCCCAGAGTACGGCCAGTCCTCCACGACAATGAGCTGACGCCTCGGCCACATAAAGAAAGCAGGCTTGTACAACATGTGTTGTCTGCCCCTTGTGCGAGGCATCAGCTTGCTCCACCTGGTCATGCATGGATCTCGTGGTGTGGGCGCAGCCACTTCCGCCCATTGAAATTGGAACAGCGGCACTCGTTTCAAAAAGAATGTTGTTAAGATTGAACAATACCCAAATTGCTTAAGACGACCATTTTTGCATTTGGACAGTTGTTTCTTCATGTTTGTCAACACTGCTTCCGCCCAGTTAAAAACGGTGGGTGCCATGCAGTCAATGGTTGTTTGGAGTTGAACCTTCGTAGCCTCATGTGCTGCTTGTGCCCAAGCGGCACGTGTTATGGTATATAGGACTACTTTGAAAGGAAAATTGTTGACGTTGCTTATATCTATCTTCCCACTGGAAGATTTGGCTGCCTCTGGACACTACCTCCCTATGAGCTTGTCCATGCTCTCTCCCATGATCCGTGTCCCTGTCAACCGAGCTCGTTCTCCTCTCCGTGATAGCCTAGTAATGAAGCAAATGTCGGCAACTTCGATCTCCAACTCTTAGTTGCCAATAATAAATCTCTCCCTTCTCGTGTCCCAAATGCTTATCAGGTACTATAGCAACTCCGGCTGAGATCTCAAGCCGGGAGTTAAAAGGAATTTGAGAAGCCCGCGATTCCTTAAAGCATCAAAACAATCTTGGTCTTCCATTGCTTCCCTATCCACATCTTCATGTTCTCTCTCTCTCCACTCAATCACCAAGTTATTTGATATTTTATCCCTGCAATAGCATTTAAACAATGTTTGGTCAAATATTCGAGCATAAAAATCAAGTTTCGTTTGAGTTTTTTGGAGACAATGCCGCGTTTTTTCACTCTCTGCGATCCACGGGGCCGTTTCAAAAACAGTTGCGCCGATCAGCGCGCAGCCAGTGTAAAAAATGGCAGATCAATGCGATCCCGATATGGCATCTCCGCACCGACCCGCCACGACACAGAGTTTAAAATCCTTCCTCCAAAAATCACCATACACTATAAAAAGTGCTAAGACAGTTATGAAAACAAAGATTATGAGCATGGCTCTTACCCGGTGCCAACAGTTCGTCAATCAGCTTCCTGGATCGCCCACAATCTGCTCCTGAAGAATCAAGGTAAACAAGGGTAAAAAAAACTCTTCCAAGACTTGTGAAGGTAAAAAGTGAAAATGTTTTTACTTTTCTCATTTTTATAAATGTTCAAGTCACTTTTAGGGTTTTTTCCATATTTTAATATATTTTAATGTCTTTTACCTTTAAAACAGATAATGGGTTTATTCTTGTGCAGCAACAGGGTTAATTTTTTGACAGATGATATGAACACAAGTTCCAGTTTATTACTTTTTCACAATGTTCCACTGAGTTTCCGGGACAGGGAAATGTGGGAGCGGGGATATGCACAAGGGAGACGTATATAAGCAACCCCAAAATTTAGGGAAATTTCGGGGAAACAGGGGGGCGTCAAAGCCATAAAAATTAAAAATTTAATATATAAAAATAAAATAAAAAATAAAATCCCAACAATATGTTAATAACTAAATTAGTAGACAGTAAATCTTATTAATTATGAAATGCACATCTAAATATGATCATCATTTCGTATTAGGCTATTGTGAAGTAAAATTATCATTTGACATTTCTGCAATCATCAATGTAAATCTAAAAATAAATTACTAAATTGAATCTATCATTTGACATTATGCAATGTTCCATCTAAATTCATCATTTGGCAATGGGCATTAATATTATGCAAGGTACATCTAAATTAAATTCATCATTTGACAATGGAAACTACGCAATGCACATCAAAAATTAAATTCATCATATGACAATGACATTTGAAGTCTAAAACAGCCATAGAAAACTGAACTAAAAATAAACATATAAAGCAGTGAAATACAAAAATTGTTTTTTTAATTGTTATTAACGAAAAAATTCGGGGGACGCCTCCCTCTTGCATCCCCGTCCCCCTCACGAGAGACGCATTTCGTCATGGAAAAACTTTCAAGTTCCCAAGTTTTCAAGAGACGTGGGGAAAGTTTCCCCGGAGGCTTCCCCATCTCGGGCGTGGGGAAGCAGTGCGTCCCGAGGTGGGGGACACGTTCATGGAACCTTTGCTTTTTGGTTTCTTTGTAAAAATAAATAAAAAAGTCACCCCCCTTGGGTCATCTTTCGGCTCTTTTGAAACTCCGATTTCGAAAAATGAAAAGTTTGTCGAGTACTAATCATTTTGAACTCGTTAAAGTAAATGAAATGACATAATATCAGTATACGTTTACCCCTTTTTCAAGATGATATTCATTATTTAAAAAAAAAAAAAAATACCTTGATCAAACATGGTCAAGAGGTTGTTTTCTACCTTTTCGGATTCGAGGGACAATTTACGAAAAGGGCTATCTGGATTTTTCTTTTCGCCTCTTTTAAAACTCTCTAACCATGAAAACAGGTTAAGTTTCACCTTTGTCAGACTCGTTAAAATCTAACAGCATTGGACCCGTCACCATGAATATATCGAGTTCCTCCTTCCTAGGGCTCATAAATGTACCAGGATGGATTTGTCCGAAGGAAAAACTTATATGAAAAGCACATGCTATCCCCTTCAAGGTTGTATTAGAAAATAATTGGGGTACTCACCAGAAATGGTGGGGGAAAATGGAAGTATTTATTAGTTGCATCGGCAATATGTTGCTCTTGAACATGAAACATTCTTTGTTTTGTGTCGGGTTGGGGACACCCTACATTCGTCACTTTTCCTCCATGGGTTTGGGAAATTTGTTTGCCTCTCATTCAATTACCAATTTTTTCAACATGACCTCTGATTCCATTTGAGTCAAATACTGCCAAAATCCAAAGTCATGTCACTAATATGTTCAAGAGAAGTTCCTTCTGTGATTTATTCATTACCTGGTTCTCTGTTCAATCTTGATTCATTATTATCTTATTTCCTCTGCCTTGTGTCGATGATGTGGGATACATCATGGCCCTCCTTCGATGGATCACTTCTTGTCAACTTCAACTCATTATCCAGGAAGTTGATTTACAGATCCCTTTTCAGTACCTTAGAGCCTACATGCCCTAATGGAAATTTGTTCACATTCAATGATAGGTTCGCATCACTGGCCTTCAATTGGGTGGTTTCACGAGTGTTCAACTTTAGTTCCTTATTCGCATCTCATGGATTGTACTACTGGTACCTTGAGGGTCATTGTCATTATTGGTGGTCTCTCTCGTGCATGTTAACAATTTACATCATTGAATGGTAATCAGGAAATTTTCTTGCATTTTTGACTTCAACTCACTCATTTGCATGCCTAAATTTGTACTTGATCGAGTCGTGACGGATCGCAAGACCCTAGATTTTGTCTAATAACGTCCAAGTTACAAGGTGATATGTATTGTTCATGATTGAACACATGACTCTTCTATCTGGATGGCTGCGATCATACCTGAGTCCATATTTGTGATCCTCTTTATTGTTGGATGGTTGAGTCCATGCTGCAGGTCTTATTACATGATCTTTTTACAGATGATTGCGTCCATACCTTATGTCATGTGTTTATCTCAGAGATTTCAGTTATGTATATATGTACCCAGTTGTGAGTTTTCACGACAATGAAGCGTCTTAGTCCTTGCGTACTCGTAAATCATTTCACCCCTCACTCTCATTCGGACTTCATGCTTTAGGGGGCATCTGTTACACATCATTTTTTCACTGTCCCTAAACTCCCTGTTCCCAAATCCTGGAGGACCTTAACAGTGATCCCTGTGTCTCTTTTATATCATGAAAATACGCCAATACATCCCTTACAGTATGCATAACAACTCTCTGTTAATCAATCCTGGAGTAGCTCCTTAAAAACATGCATATTTGGAGCAGCGCGGCCCTTATTTGTCTCACCCACGCCGATGGCTCATCTTAAGCCTGTGAGCAGCGCCTATCAGCGCTAGTATGTAGATCACACCCCAAGGAGATAAGCCATTTCCCCACCTTAAGTGGATCCATGTTCCCTCTCCCATCACTATAAAATGGACATCCTCCCATACCTCTGCTAGTTAGAACAGAGATAGAAGAATAAAAGAGAGAGAATTGTTGCTATAGACATTGAAGGAGAGTTGAGACATTTGGCCTTCTCGTACCGAGTTGAAACGAGTGCTTTAGAGACGTACCTGGATCTGGACCCGTTGAAGGAGAGTTTCGACATCAAGGCGCAGGTTGTAACTCCTCCTCTTATATTAATATGATACAATTGATTCTTACTTTCCACTCTTGTCCATGATTCGTGATTAGATTTCTAGTACTCCCTGATCAACTAGATAGATTGTTTATGTAAAATGCATGTTGACATTTCACGTTCTGTTTTGTTTGGTCACTTGTGCAAGTAACTGAGGGCTGGCGACAGCAGGGATTTAACTAAAAAGAGCACAGGATCAAAAAGACTTGGGCAAGGAGCAACATCGCAGCATCCGATCGAGGTAGGTCATCTCCATACGATCTTTGTTCATTTACAATCTAGGAAAGTAGGTGTTAGATTGTTCCCTTTATTACTAGACCTATCCTAGGGCTAGAGGGATCATCTCTGTCCGCAGAGAGGATTTTCTTGCATAATAGATAGAGAGCTTGAAGAATAAAGGATCAGGAATACAAGGTTAGCTATTAAGCTTTTCAGTATTGAGGAGCCTTTAAAACTTAAAACACTTGAGAGGGAAGTAACAAAAACATGCTCTTAATTTGCTCTTAACCAGAGTAGCAGGTTAAACGTACAACAGCCCTCTTCGAAGGTACATAAGCAAGGCTTGCAACACATGGAGTTCACATTTGCAAGGGAGTAGAAATGCGAGTAATAGCAACCTTGCACATTATTGCTCAGCCCACATAAGGAGAAGGTGATGGATGGATGGTACAATGAAGCAAGAATCCAACCTTGCAGATTGTCAGAGCAACATGGTAAGTATATTGGGATGCAAACACAAAAGTGAAAACTATGGCATAGGAGCATCTCAAATATAATCAGAGTAGTGCAGTGTTAGCATGGTGGTTTGTTTCAAGGATTGCTAGTGACTAGTGGGAGAGGCGCTCTGTGGGAAGTCATAGTCTCTAGAGATGTTATGCTGGCAATTGACATCTGCTATGACAAAGAGCCCTAGCAGTTAGACTGGAGGGAGATTATAAGTTGGTTCCCTATCAAATGGGAAACTCATGGGAGATTATTTCTAGATAGGGGTACAACACAGTAAGAGTGTTCGAACATTGTAGATGTTAGATTCCCTATTTGGTAGTGGGATCCAGGAATTGGTCTCGGCAGATTCTAGATTCCATCTTAATGATGCAATAAGAATTCTTCAAATTCATTTGGGATCCTGGTATTGAGGTTAGAATTGCTTGGGGTCAAGCAATTTCGAGAAGGGAGGACTACAATGTCCCTTTTTTTGGACATTGGGAAAGGAGAGTATCTCATTAGCCTGGGTTACAAATTAAAATCAATTATGGACTATGGGATGAATTAATTAAAAGTGACTAAAAAAATAAATATTATAAGTCGCTTTAATAAAAGAAGAGAAAGACCCATGGGTAAAGGGTATTTACCTATGGTATTGTGATAGTCCAAGACTATTAAAGGAGATGAGAGCTCATTCATTAGGCATGCATTTGGGATTATTGTTTTGTTGTTGTTGAGTTGAGCTCTTAGAGCTTGTATGGGTGAGAGCCCACATTATGTAGAGGGTTAGTTTCGATGGTCAGTGGTCCACCCTAGTTGATCTAGTGAGGAGGGGTTTTGGTATTGAGAGATATACCATAGCCACTCAAAAAGGAGGGATCAAAGCAAATCCACTCATTGGGCTTAACATGGAGATCGCGAGGAGAGGTCAATCAAATCTCACGCAGGAGATAACATTAGAGGAGCTATTGTCAGCAATTCAGATATTTGTTGGTGTTTGTAACAAGTTCTCAAAACCATATTTAATATAATAAGTCTGAATTTTGCTGAGTTTGCGACTATTTCTCATGTTAACTTTAAGTTGTAGCATTTATGGGTTTTCATATTGCAAAATTTATTTGTTGTGGCAATAATTTCATGCTACAAATTGTGCAATTGATTAGGTTTAAATAAAGAAATTTATGGTGTAATATTTTAAAGCAAAATTCCAAAAATAATAATAATAATTGTCATTATTTTTCGAGATTTTACACAAAGCTCAAGAGGATTTTTCTAGGAAGTTCGAAGCAAAATTTGTACTTGTTTCCTATCTTACCTCAGGCACATTACCAATGGGTGCGTGGTTGCTAGATAGTGGAGCCACGAGGCATATGACAGGGGCACGGGAACAATTTGATAGACTAACCAAGTGGGACTCAAAATTGAATGCGGAGTTTGGTGTTGATACCAAACCTGCAGTTAAAGGGTTAGAACAGTGATATTCCAACTTGACTGAGGAGACAGGATGGAAGTGAAGGACATGTTGTGAGTGTTGGAACTCGAGGGGAGTTTGTTCTCAGCCTCTATGATGGAGAAGAAGAGGTATTGTGTAGCTTTACAGGATGGGAAGGTACTAATCAAACCCAGGGGATCTAGGTCTGATGAGGGACATGTCATAGGAGTTAAAGAGAGAAACATGTATAGGCTAAAGGGTCAACCTATTTGAGCGATGGCACGAAGCAAAGCAGTGATAGAGAACAAGGAGCAGGTAGCTCCGTGGGTTGAGCAGCTCAAAGGGAGTCAACCTTCAAGTTCAGGAGGGGAGGAGAAGTTGACAAACTCCTCAAAATTTGTCAAGAATGTCTCTTGGTACAAGATGACCTTACAAGATGTTTAGGAATACGAGGCTTCTAGGAACACGTTAATTTTCTTGAAACTCTACAACTACTTATATGAATTTATTGAAAAAATCAAGGCAACTAAAAACTGAAACCAAGTTTAACTTTCACCAAGATACAAAGTTTCTTAACATTTAACATGCAACTAAAAATAGTTGAAATAAAACACAGGCACACACAAATTTGACACCAGTGCTTTACCCGGGAAACCCAAATGGGAAAACCTTTTTTTTTTCTTTTTTTTCTTTTTTTTCTTTTTTTAATATGGTCTTCTTATTGATTGTTCTTTGAGCAAATAAATCTTTTACAATTCAATGCATTGCTACTACAGCCAGCAAATAACCTCTGACAAAGCTCTCGGCTTTCTTCTCACTAATCTCAATTGTTTCCTACTGAAACTAGTCTTGACTTGCTCCTCAAAATCCTGATCTTCGCTCCTCAACCAATGCACTATACCATCAACAAAGAAACATCAATCTTTGTGCCTTTGTCCTTCTCTTGCTGTAATAGACTTTTGATGCATTAAAGGAGGCCAAGTTCGAATGCTTGTTCACAAAAGTGCAACGAGCTCCTTTTGCCAGTTAACTGGAGCAAGTCTTAGTTACACTTGGACTAGCTCTCAGTTGATTGGCTCAAGTTGATCCTTGATTTCCTCTAGTTGTGACCCGATCTAACTGACGACTCAACTAGTCCTCTCTTCACTTGTCTCTGAAGTCTTAACTCGTCCTAGCTGAACTTGTCTTTGCCACCTCATCTTCTAGTCTAACTGAAGAAGAACCCAACGAACTGAACCTCCAACACAACACATGCAAACTATTGATCACCATTCTAGTGAACTAGAAATCAACTCATCACAACTGAAGTCTAACCCATGATCTCGCATGTAAGCTAGAGAAAGACAATTCAAAGTCTTTATTGGCTAAGGCAGAAGCCAGAAGACCGACCTTCGCTACATTTTCAATAGAACCAGGCCAAGGACAGGAAGATTTCGAGTATGTTTCTAAACCAAGTGGTAGGGAAGGCTTCCAGTTAAGAGGGAGGAGACAAGATAGTGGCTGCAGTTCTAGGATCGAAGTCAATTCCAAGTTGCAAAAGTACCTCCCTCGCTAAGAGAAAGTGTTGATATTTGTAGCTCGATTAAGTACCTCTACACAAGCTTAAGTGTCTAGGCATGTAGAAGTAGCCCAAAGTCTCCTTAGACACTTGCTCTAATGTGAGCAAATTGTTTTTGTAGCTTAGCCTAAGTTAGACTCAGGAAATTTAAAAAGCACATAATTATTATGTTGGCTTATTGAGCTAAAGTAAACTTAGGAAAAGTAATTTTTTTACTTTACTGGTTATGTTTTAATCTCAGCCCTTGATTGTCAAGTGAGACAAGATCTAATATCAACCATCAATCACTTTGGAGATTAAGGGTTAAAGATTTAGCTCAATGTAAAGTTATAAAAGCAAGGCTACGAAGAAGGAGAAGACACCATACAACAACACAAGATGTTAGTTTATGGATTTGTGGTAGCATCGGACAGGGGTTCTAGTCTCAGATGGTGCTAAAAGGCTAAGGAACATTGGATCTCCAATACCCAGAAATAGTTTCACAAGATATGGCTTTGAAACACCTAAATTAAATTAGTTAGCCAAAAATTAAATTATTTCTTAAGTTTAACTTAGGGAAGTTGGCTAATTAAAAATTAATTAAGGATGTTCAAGATTGCTCTGGAGACTTCTATTGATGAAGTCTCACTGATCTTAGTCGTTGATGGAGATTTAATCTTGGTCGTTGAAGTCTTAATGAGAGATTAGAAGAGCAACTCGAAGGGATGGAGAGAGACACATCAAGCATCAGTTATCTTGGCATATCAAGCTACCCAATTTACAGCTTCAATGGAGGCGCAGTTCGAGCTAGAGGGAGAGCATTGGAAAGAGGGAGCAGTTGGAAAATCAAAGAGCAGGATTCCAGAGAGTTTTCCATTGTTTCTCCAGTGTCAAAATAGGTTGAAATTTGAATTATCTACAGAAAGGGTCGCAGAAGCCAGTGTGAATAGCCAAAAACCCCAATGTGAGTTGCTAGAAGAGAGAGGATTCAGTTGCCAGAGGCCGGATCAGCTTCCATAAGGTAGAGCAAGTCAATTCCAAAGGCAGAGGGAAGGATGGCTCACTTGGAGCCAATTTCCAGGAAGTGCGAGTTTAAGAGAATGGTCTTGGATGGTGTTCGATATCATGTCATCCCGCATATTGCAGAAAACAATATGGCAAAGGACATGTGGGACGTCGTCATAAAGTTGTACCAGGATCCATCAGAGAATCGTAAAATGGTTCTTAAGGGGAAGTTGAAAAGAACTAGGATGCAAAAAGGTGAAGGCGTTACTTCCTATCTCACCAGACTTCAGAACTAGAAGTCGTTGGAGAGAAATCGTCTAATGATGAGTTGGTACGCACATCTCTAAATGGGTTTTCCAAGAAGTGGCGTACATTCGTCCATGTTACTTTTGGGCGAGACAAACTACCAGAATGGAATTGCCTAAGGAGTGACTATTGGAAAATCAAGAGACTTGTAGATTATAGATGATCTTCCTTAACTTGATAATTACTTGTGATATTAGTTGGCCTTTTGTTACTTATTATTTCTTGTTCATCAAGCAATTACCAAGATAGTGAAGATCACAACGAGACAAAGTACACAAGATATAAGCTCCAAGCCAGGACAAAACCCCTCTAAGGGGAAAACCCAGAAAGAAAGCTTATCTTCTTATAGAATCTTCTTACAATGAGACTTCCAAGACCCAAAGACCAAAGCCCAAAATTCTCCCAAGCACCAGGTTAGCCCACCAACAAGATCTTGTTCAAGGCAACTTCAAAACTTCAATCATGCAACTTCGTGTCTAAAATTTTGGCCCTACAGCTTCACTTCAGAATTTTGGCCTCTTGCAACTTGCAACTTCACAGAAACCCTAGCAGCTTCACACGTGTCAACAGAAAAAAGAAGATCCCCAAGAGACTTCGACTTCTTCTTCCTTTCTTTGTCCTTCTTGCCCTTTCTCCTTCTTCGCTATGCAAATTGAACTTAGATGGCTGTGTGTCTCAAATGAGTCAAGCTCCTTCTATTTATAGCCTTTTTTAGTGATCGAATTTCCCTCCTCTAGGCCGACATGGTCTTGGAGGAATAAATGATTTTTCTTGACTCAAAATAAATATTTTATTTTGTTACAAAGAGTCAGAGTGGGACTATAATACGTAACATAAATTCTTCTTCGACTTAGAAAGACCTATAAGCACAAAGAGCATGCTTTTGACCTAGACTTGAGAATGAAACCCATGCTTTAAATAAAATAAAATTTATTTTCTTTCTTTTTCTTTCTTTATACAAAATATACAATGTCATGTTTACAAAAGGTCATTATGAAGACTGAACCTAGTTACATTTCTAACACTCCATCTTAACTAGGGAGGTATTCATTATCCCATCATGAAGTACAAGGAATCTCAATCTTGAAGCATTCTCATAAGAAGAGTCGGATTGATAAGCCATTTGTCAAGCATCTATAACATAACCAGCACTGTCATTAAAGGCCTTAACTACACAAGCTCATCTTCATTCGAGAGCACTGTGCTGGGAGGCATTACGTGAGCTACCACACTACCTATATGGCACATACCCCATCTAGATATTCAGCAGGTATGTCATTTTAGGACTATTCTTATCTTGGATTTCCAACAGTGAATCCTCAAAGAATATTAGTCCTCTTCGACTACTCTTATCTTGGATGCCCTACCTCATCCTCAAAGAGTATCAGTCTATAACTTCTTTCTTGGATTCTATAATCCATAAGAAGTTCCAATCTAAGATGCTTATCCAATCCTCTGGACTCCATTCTTTCCTTATGGCCTTCACTAAGACTTACAATTGTTAGTCCTAGTCTAGTGCATGACACATAAAGATAAGAACTATCCAACATCACTTCCTCTCAATTAGGGAAGAGATGTCTACCAAACCAAGCTTGTCTCTCAAGTACTCAAGCTTCTTGTTTGGTAACGCCTTAGTCGGAACATTTTCTACTTGTTAATATGTAGGTAAATAATGCAGCTCTGCGACACCACCTCATACCAGGCTTCTGATGTAGTGGTACTTATTATTTATATGCTTCGTCCTAGCATGAAACGTTGGGTCTACTATCAATCTTATGCAGCTTTCATTGTCACAATGTATACATGTAGGGCTAAGCGGTCCTTCAAATAAATATGATAATAACTTCTCGAGTCAAACAGCTTCCCTACAGACTTCAGTTGCAGCAACATACTCAGCTTCAGCACTACTCAAAGCAACTGTATCTTGCTTTTTGCTCATCCATGAAACCATGGAAGATCCTAAACTGAAGCATTCACACGTTGTGCTTCTTCCATTTGTCTCACTGCCACCCCAACCAGAACCAGTGTATCCCAATCTCATTACCATTATACCGAAGGCAGTTATGTATCATTCCACGCAGGTATCTTAGGATGTGTTTGGTTGCGATCCAATGCTTTGGCTACATGGACATTTACTGCAAAGCAAATGTCAGGTCTCGTGTTTACTAGATACATCAAGGACCCAATCAATTGTCTGTAGCAAGTGGGATCCATCGAACTAGAATCTGAACTCCTCAGCTTCTTCAAATTGGTAATCATAGGAGTCGACATAGGCCTGCTATCCATCATGCCAAATTTCTGAAGAATCTTGATCACATATTTCCCTTAACCAAAATATATTTCACCTTGCTTCTGCCAAACTTCTAGTCCCAAGTAATAATGCATAATCCTAAGATCCTTCATATCAAACTCAGTTGCTAATTGTTTCTTGCATTCCTTAATTCCATGCTCTACACCTGTAACAAGTAGGTCATCCATATACAATAGTATGATGACTGGTTCATTCTAGACCACTCTGATGTAAAGGTTTGGATCTGCAAAACCCTTGGTAAAACCAAGTCTCAGAAGGTGTGTGTCCATTCTTGCATACCAAGCTCTAGGTGCTTGCTTTAAGCCATATAGCGCTTTCTTCACTTTGTAGACATGAGTCTCCCTCTAATTTATTTCAAATCCTTGAGTTTGCTCAACGTAAACCTCTTCATCAACAGTCCCATTCAGAAAAGGTGTCTTAACATCCCTTTGATGGATGTTCATCCCATAGTAGCAGCCAAAGAGATAAGTGATATGATTGTTGGAGCAAAGTTTCTTCATAATCAATACCTTCTTTCTCTGAGAAGCCTCTTGCTACAAACCTTGCTTTGTATTTATCCGCGCTCCCATCCACAACATGCTTTATTTTATATATCCATTTTGAAGTGACAAATAATTTGTCACTTGGTTTATGAACAATTTCCCAGACATCATTCTTCATAATTCACTGGTATTCTTCCTGCGTCGCATTCCTCCACTCTTGATGTTCAACTGCATCTTCATAGGAGGAAGGTTCAGCTTCAATGAGCTTCGTCATATATGCAGCATATCCAAAATACCTTTTTGGTCTTTTACTTTCTCTAAAGGTCCCCTTTGTTGTGTGTCCTTCTGCTTCTTGTAGAGTAGTTCTCAACCAAGTAAGCCCCTTTCAATTTTCAGGAACAATTACTTGCTGCACAAGCTCACTAGGACCTTCAACATCTTCTTGAGTTGATGTCGGAGCTTGCCCAGCATTGTCCCTCGAGATATCCTTAAAGATGGGTATCTCTTCTTCATCAGAATCAACTGGAACATCTTTTGATTTCTTGTAAGCTATACTTTCATCAAAGATGACATCCTTGCTTACTTCAATCTAACGATCCTCCTTAATATAGATTTTGTAAGCTTTTGATAAAGCACTATATCCAACAAATATGCCCTTTAGACTGGTAAGATCCAACTTCTTCCTTTTGTCCTTTGGAATATGCATATAAACAGGACACCCAAATATTCGAAGATGATCCACACACGGCTTCTTTCCTGTAAATGCTTCTTCCGGAGTCAAGTTCTTGAGAGAATCTTGTGAGGACTTCGGTTCTGCAAGTAAACAGTTGTTACACATGCTTCTCCCCACGGAAATTAAGGGAGATCTTGATCATAAAGCATGGCTCTAACACATTCTTCAATTGTTCGGTCTTTCCTTTCAGCCAGGCAATTTTGTTCAGGATTATAAGGAACAATTAGCTCCCTCTTAATCTCTACTTCCTTGCAAAACGCTTCAATTCTTTGGAGCTATATTCTCCACTATTGTTGGACCTCAGATTCTGGATCTTTCTTTCAATCAGATTCTCCACTTCATTCTTGAATTCTTAAAACTTCTCAAATACCTCATTTTGTGTTGAAAAGTGGTGAAGGAATGGATTCATTGCTTTGTGCCTTAATTCAGGGAATTGATTTAGTGATCTTCTTAATCATGCACGAGTTCCAATGATGAGAACGAGTTCAAGAAGCAGTTTGACTAGTGCGAGTTTGTGGAGGACCAAGTTATTTGTCTGTGAGTTGAATTGGGAATTGAATGCTTAAGTGGAGTTAGCCTCCTAAATTTTAGGATGTTTCAGTTAACTAAGTGTGTTGACTTTTGTTTGTTGAAGATTGTAACTAGGTTCGGTCTTCATAAATTGTATTTGATTCAATATTTATTGTACTTGTCAAAAGAACAAAGAAAAGAACTTTCTATTATTATTAAATGACTTATTAAAGCATCGGTTTGATGCTTGGGTCATATTATTTTAGGTCAAAGTCCCCATTGTGGACTTCTAAGATTTATTCTGACTCATTACAGATTTAAATTGACACATATTGGGCTTTTGAATCATGTAATTAGGTCAATTATTGAGTCAAATATGATTTATGGAGCCTCCACATCAAGTCGACCTTCAAGTCATCAAGTCGGCCTCAAGTCTAGTAATTCAAACTCATCAGAAGCCTATAAATACAGGGAGATTGAATTAATTTGGAGACATCTCTCTCACACACAGAAATTCGATATCATTTGTTGCATCAGGGAAAAGTGTGAAGTGAAGGAAGGGGTCAATAAAGTGCAGTTTTAGACAAGCTAAAGGATTGGAAGAAAATAAAAATTTTGGTGTTACTCTCTTTCTCTCACATGTTGTAGTTTGGAAGATCAAAGTCTCTCATTATTCTGCTGCTTCAATTGTTGGTTTTGTTGATGCTAGCTGTTGCTAGCAAGAGAAGAATAGGTCGAAGTTGATTTTGTTGGATGTTGTTGCCTTGAAAAGTTGTATTGGTTCAAAATCGAACTCCTAGAAGCAAGATCGAAGTTTTTCCTTCAAGATCGAAGTTCCAGAAGCATGGTCGAAGAAACTGTTGCATAGTGTTGTTATTGTTGTTGCTATCAAATTAAAGAAGGATCAAAAAGAAGGTTGACTTGGTGTGGAGGAAGTCTGAGTCAAGGTCTAGAGTCTCAAGATTACTATTGAAGGAAGAATTATTGACTGGGTAGAATTATTGACTGGGTTTTCCCCGAAAGTGGGGTTTTGCCCTGGTTCCTGGCCTACATATGGTGTCCTTGATCTATGTGCTTTTGCTTTGATATTTGCTTGATGAACTAAGATGAACATAATAAGAACTAAAGAATATCACAAGTAAATAATCAAGAATAAGAGAATATTTTTTCCTTTCTGATTCTCTAACATGGTTTCAGAGCTTTGGTGAAAGAAGAAGGAAAAGGCAGTCTCAAGGATTTGATCAAGGAGACATAAGAAGTTCATTAAAGGAAATTCTTTAAGGAAAGAAGCCTTCACTACCTTCAAGGAAGATGTCTAACACTATCAAGGGAGAGAACAAGCTTGAAGGAGCTTCAAATTATAGATCTTGGAAAAAGAGGATTGACCTCATCCTTGAGAAGAACAAGCTCTTAGATTTGGTAAATGGAAAAGTGAAGAAGCCCACAGAAGGCACAAGTGATGCAAATAAGGTAAAATTCAAAGAATTGGAATTAGCGGCTATGAATTTAATGGTTGAAGGCATAAAGGACAACCTTGTCCCCTTCATAGCAAACATTGATCATGCCCAAGAAATGTATGAAGCCTTGTCAAAACTATTTACCATCAAGAATATTGGAAAAGTGGCAAGCCTGAAAAATGAACTAACGACTACTAAGATGACCAAGGAGGATATTGTAGCCACTTGCTTTGTGAAAATAGCAAGAATAACAGATGACCTTCTTGCCATTGATGAAATGGTGACAGATAAAGAACTTGTGATCACAGCCATACTAGGGCTACCACCTACTTGGAGTGCATTTGCTTGAGGTCTCAACAGTTGGAAAGAAACTCCCACTTTTGAGGAACTATGGACAGCTTACAGGTAAGAAGAGTTAAGAATCTCAATGGTAGCCAACAATGAAGTCTCAAATTCTTATGTTGCTCATCACAAGGGAAACTTGAAGAAGAAAGGGCCAAGGAAGAAGGTTGATATGTCCAAGATTGAATGTTATCACTGACACAAAATGGGGCACTATAGAAGTGAGTGTACCGACAATCCTAGAAGCAAGAAAAGAGATAGAAATCAAGCAAATGTGGGACATAAGGGACTTATATTACCAAGCCCTTTGTTCCTAACTTTAGATATTTCATTTGTATATTTTATAGGTTTAACATCTTTTTGGAAAGACACTTTTTTATTTTATAAGTTTCTTAAGTATCCCTCAAAGCTTTGGAGGGAACCCACAACAACTCCTAAAGATAGGTATCTCATTCCCTCTTAATTTGTTTTGATATACTTATTTAAAGTTTTGATTATATTAAATAGTAATCACCTTTCTACCTCTATTTCCTTGTCTAGGAATTAACCTGTTGAATGCTCAAGAATCATGGAAGAAGGCCTCAAGGATTAAGAAAGAATCCCTCACTAGACAAAGCATTGGAATCAAAAAGGTTTGTCAAAATATCAAAGGTATGTCTTAGATTATGAAGTCTTGTTATTCTCTCTAGTATATCCATTCTACATTACTAACTGTTGTTATGTCTAACGCTCCTGGATCTTAAAAAGATTCTTGTTTGGGATGAGTCGTCATTTGATGAATCTACCCACCTTATACATCTTTGATTGTTTGCATAAAAGGAACCCTAAAAGGTTCTCTAGAAAACCCTAACCTAAGGGTATGTTGATAATGTGTGAAACCTTAAACCTACTTAGGGTTATTAATAAAGAAATTGCTTACTAATTGATATATTGATGATGTCATGTTTGGGAATTTGATATGATCATGAAAGCTCTAACTTATTAGGGTTGAAATGATGTTGTTTGAAATTTCGAACCTTTGAAGTTTTCATAAAATAAGGGTTTGCTTTGACATGAACCAAAATCCTGGGCTTTGGTTAGGTCCACAAGCAAAATCCTTGTCATGAAAAGTCCTAGCAATGAAAACCTAGGTATATATTCCTTTGATTGTATCCCTAGCTTAGTCTAGGTCGATATATGTTTGATATATTAATATTGTCTAATCATATGATATGCTTATGCATGATAGAAATCTCCTAGAAATATGTGTTGACCAAATTTCTAATGGTCATAAGTTCTAGGGTTTGGAATCAAGCTCTAGTCAAAATTCAAAGTTCTAGGATGATGATTGAAAAGTCTAGGGTTTTACATTTAAGCCCTAGTAATGATTAAAATTCTCTAGTATGTGTATTCATCTGAATCTATTTAATGTTTGCTGAGAATGTATAGATGGAAAATCTAGGGGTTACATCAAACCCTAGTAGAAGTTATTCATGTTGTGTTTGTCTTGATTCACCAACACAAAAGGAGGAAATTAATCTCCTTACACTAAGAGGAAGCCTGGATAAAAGAACTCTCCCTAGTTAAAAGGGAGGGCACAACATAAGTCTTGATTGGTGAATATATACTGGAAGAAATATTGCTACTTGTGTAGTAGGGAAAGGAATCCTCTCTCAAAGATTCAACTGATATTCCTGAAGAGATTAGTTGAAGGGCAACATCGAAACCTCGAAGTTTTTCTTTGATTATGTATTTGAAAGTGTATTGTTGATTGGGTTGTGTTTGTACAGGTGAATCTCTTGAAGGATTTGATAGCATGTTGGTTACCATTCAGTTTGATTGGGAGAGATTGGCTATCCTTGATCTGTTGGATTAAGGGGTGTTGAGGCTTTGCGAGTGAAGCATTGCCTGGAAAGACATCGGGCCGGCACTTTGTGTTGATGTCTAGTTGGCAGGGTGGCATCAGGTGGATGTGCACCTAGTTCCCTGGGTTGATGGTTACTAAGTAATCCTAATGGTACCTATAGAGGTTGAAAGCTTTAGTCCATCTTAGTCCCACTTGGATAGATTGCTTTGGTCAGGAATCTAGTCCATGGCACTTGCGGTGCCTAAATTGTTGAGTGACCAATGGATAGATTGCCCTGGTCAGGAATCTAGTCCATGGCATTAAAGTGCCTAAAAATTCTCCATAGTTCACATAGTTGAGATCTTCCTTGTACTATTGTATTATGAATACCTCCCTAGTTAAGAGGGAGTGTTGAATATTGTAACTAGGATCGTTCTTCATAAATTGTATTTGATTCAATATTTATTGTACTTGTCAAACGATTAAAGAAAAGAATTTTAGACTATTATTAAATGCCTTATCAAAGCATGGGTTTCATGTTTGGGTCCTATTATTTTAGGTCAAAGTCCCCATTGTAGACTTCTAGGATTTATTCTGAGTCATTACAGATTTAAATTGACCCATACTGGGCTTTTGAATCATGTAATTAGGTCAAGTATTGATTCAAATATGATTTATGGAGCCTCCACATCAAGTCGGCCTTCAAGTGATTAAGTCGGCCTCAAGTCCAGTAATTCAAACTCATCAGAAGCCTATAAATACATGAAGATCGAATTCATTTGGAGACATCTCTCCCACACAGAAATTCGATATCATTTGCTGCATCAAGGAAAAGTGCGAAGTGAAGGAAGGGGTAAATTGAAGTGCAGTTTTGGACAAGCTAAAGGATTGGAAGAAAATCGAAATTTTGGTGTTACTCTCTCTCGCTCTCTCTCGTGTGATGTAGTTTGGAAGATCGAAGTCTCTCATTATTTTGTTGCTTCAATTGTTGCTTTTGTTGCTGCCAAGAGAAGAATAGGTCAAAGTCGATTTTGTTAGATGTTGTTGCCTTGAGAAGTTGTATTGGGTCAAAATAGAACTCCTAGAAGCAAGATCGGAGTCTTTCCTTCGAAATCGAAGTTCCAGAAGCAAGGTCGAAATTCCAAGGTTGAAGAAACTGTTGCATAGTGTTGTTGTTGTTGTTGTTGCTGCCAAATTAAGGAAGGATCAAAAGGAATGTTGACTTGGTGTGGAGGAAGTCTGAATCATGTTCTAGAGTCTCAAGATTACTATTGAAGGAAGAATTACTGACTCGGTTTTCGTCGAAAGTGGGGTTTTTCCCTGGCTGTTGGCCTAAATCTGGTGTCCTTGATCTATGCTTTTGCTTTGATATTTGTTTGATGAACTAAGAAAGAAGATAAGAAGAACATATAAGAACTAAAGAATATCACAAGTAAATAATCAAGAATAAGAGAATATTTATGCCTTTCTGATTCTCTAACATTGTTAACTAGAAAATCTTCAGTTCAACTCCTAATTTAGAAAACTCACTAACAATAGCCAAATCGAATTGCTTATAAGGAGATCGAAGGCACACTCATTATTATCATACTTGAGCAGGAGTTTGTGAGCAAGGGAGCTTGTGGAGGAATGAGCCAAGAGTTTCTTGTGTGAGTTATTGTGGAGAGCATTTCTACTTGGAAGTGTGCATAGAAATAGGGGAAATCCCTATTTAATAGGAGCTCTTCCAGCACTAGGAAATAGGGATTTTGCGCTAGGAATTAGGAGCATCTAGTGCGCATAGCAGGAGGAAGAAGATCAGCATCTTGCAGGTTGTTTCAAACTAAGGTTGAGAGATCAGATTGTATTCTCTATTCTTTGTAAGAGATCTATTGCTCAGTTTTCCTCAATAAAATTCTCTAACAAGCAAGGGTTTTTCCCTGTTGGGTTCCCTAGAAAATTGTGTTGTTTTTTGTGTGAATTTGTGCAAATTATATTTGTTCCATTTCATTGTTATTTGGTGGAGAAATTTTGTGTCTATGTGAAAAGAAAACTTGTTTTCAACTTGTTCATCTAGCAAATCAAAATTTCGTGGAAAACCTACACTTTGTTCTTGAGGAGGTTTAATCAAGTTTTCCTTGAGAAATCATCAACGAAGATCAAATAATATTGATGCCCACCAAGAGATTTTACTGCCATAGGACCACATACATCATAGTGTATGAGATCCAAAACTTCCTTAGATTTGGTATCACTTTTTGCAAAAGGCTTCTTTACGTTCTTGCCTAGAGCACAACCCTTACAGGTCCCTTCATGTTCTTCCTTCAATTCGGGATGCCATTGGCCATTTGATTTAGAGATGGCAAAATCTTGTAATGAAGGTATCCATACCTTCTATGCCATAGATTAGAACGGGTTCACATCTAAGTGAACTAGGGCTTGAGATAGAGGTGCAAAAAGTATATATAATGTCCCCTCATGACTCCAAATAACCCCAGCATGATCGACACTAGAGTCCTTACCCCAAACCAAAACCTTGCCATCAACAAAAGCAATTCTATCACCCTTATCTTCTAGACAAGAAATAGAAAATAAGTTTTTCTTCAAACCTGTAACATATAGAATGTTGTCAAGGTGAATACTTCCACCAAACTCGAGCTCCAACGAAGTAGATCTAATCCCTTTCACTGGATAACTCTTCTTGTCTCCAAGTTCGATTGAAAGAGAGGAGGTACCTTTTGACCGAGTCTGGAGTTGACTGTGTTCTCCTGTCATATGTCTGGAAGCACCACTATCAATAACCCATACATTCTCATCCTTGAAAGTCCAAGACAAAGCAAAAAATAAACTTCCATCCATCACTTCTTTTGCTAGCATGGAGATGATCTGTAATATGTAACCTTTGATGGATATAGCGAGATTCCCAAGAAACTTCAAACCCTTCTTCATAACCCTTGCCATAGTGCCAAATAGGATGTGATCTTCAGTCTCCTTCCACCTTAGCTCTGATACCATGTTGGAAATCATGAAACTTGCATATTATAGATGGTTTTCATTAACTTGATAATTACTTGTGATATCAGTTGACATTTTGTTATTAATTATTTCTTGTTCATCCAGCAATTACCAGAATAGTGAAGATCACAACGAGACAAAATACACAAGATATAGGATCCAAGCCATGACAAAACCCCTCCAAGGGGATGTGAAAATTCCCCAAACCGGAATCCTATTGCAACAACTGGAAATTATTCTCCTAATTGTTAATTTAATTTAAAAATTTATTTTTTGTTTTCTACAGCAAATATTGAATAAACCACACTGCAATCTACACAAATAAAACTGCGGAAGAATAAACGCTGGAAGAAATGCTAGCACACACACATAAAATTGACACAACTATTTTGGGACAAAAGTCCCCGGAAAAACCCAACTCGGGAAAACCAGTGCAGTAGCTGAGGATTTTATTATTATGCAGCAGTGAGAAAATCTAAGTACAACTAGATGCCAAAATATTGGCAATCCTACAGAGAAAAATACTGGCAGAAATCTAGTGAGGAATTTTCCTCACCCCACAAGCAATCTCCCAGCACAGCTTGCCTTCAGAAATACAGCCCTCTGACCCTCTGTGTCAACCTCTGCACTGCTTTGCGCGCAACCTACTAGACGTCTAGCCTCAAACTAGTCTCTGATGAAGTTGTTTTGCCTTCTGTTGACTAGAAAGATGCTTCTTCGGCACTCTGGGACTCCTTCCTGGCCTCTGGAACTAAAAACATCTCTCCTTCTCAGCAAATTGATTTTTCCTCTAGAGGCTATTGCGTTGCCCCAGCATTGGCCTCTTTGTGGCTCTTCTGCCTCTCTGCAAATGCACTCGTTGGATCTGGAATGCCTCCACCAGCCTCACTGTCTTTGCCCCACTCTCACTGCTTCGATCTCTCTGACTCTCTCTCCGGCAACTAACTGTTGGTACTTTGGAAATCGATCTGTCAATGAAATCGAAATCTACAAGTGTTTTCTGCATCAGCCTCCTCTTATAATCCACTATTGGAGCACCAACGGCCAAGATTAAAACATAATCGATGGCTAGGATCATCTTTGAATCGATCTATGTGATTTTCTATACTATTCTCACTTTGACATAATTAATATTGATTAATTAACATATTTTCCTAAGTTTAGACTTAGGAAACATTAAAAAATTGGTTAATAATATAATTAAGTCACTTCTAGGCAGAATTTCCAGAAACAATTTCTAGGTTTTGGAGAATCCATGTATTCTAGCCTCTCCACAAAGTTTCGTGGCTAGAACACATCCGATGCTACAAAAACTAATAGGGGAAAACCCATAAAGAAGTTTATCTTCTGATAGAATATTCTTACAATGAGACTTCCAAGACCCAAAGACCAAAGCCCAAAATCCTCCTAAGCACTAAGTCAGCCTAACAACAAGATCTTCAAGGCAACTTCAAAACTTTGATCATGCAGCTTCGCATCTAAAATTTCGAACCTACAGCTTCACTCAGAATTTCGGCACTACAACTTCACTTCAAAATTTCGGCCTCCTACAACTTGTAGCTTCACAAAACCCCTATCAGCTTCACACATGTGGACAGAAAAAAGATGATCCCCAAGAGACTTCGACTTCTTCTTCCTTTCTTTGTCCTTCTTGTTCTTTCTCCTTCTTCGCTATTACAGATAGAACTTGAGATGAGTGTCTATCTCAAATGACTCGAGCTCCTTCTATTTATAGCCTTCTTGAGGGGTCAAATAACCCTCCTTTAAGCCGACTTGCTCTTGGAGGAATAAATGGCTTCTCTTGACTCAAAAGAAATATTTTCTTTTGTTACAAAGAGTCTGAATAAGACTATAATACATGGCATAAAATATTCTTTGACCTAGAAAGACCTATAAGCATAAAGAACCATAGTTATCAGAACCTAGTAGAACCCTCGGACCAGGAACTGAGCAGAACCGTATGGAAACCGGTAAAAAAATGGACCAGAAAAAGGTCAACCAAAACACATAATATATTCAAATTTTAAAGAAAAACACATATATTCATGTGCATCCATATGAATCCAAACCATTTATACACAAATAAGCAAAAGTTCTTATTTATATAGCATGTAAGGGTGCACATAACCAAAATAGCACCGAGTGCAATCCATCTATAAACTGAAAATACATCAGCAAACAAGCTCCACCTGGCCTCTAGCATCCAAAAAAAATTATGCTACAACAAATACCTCCATATCATCAAAATCATTAGCTATATCAGGATCTTCGTCATCAATATCACCCTCTAAGCATTAAAATAAGATAGAAAAATCATAGCATGTCAAGTCAAGATTTTGTTTGAGTGATGGGTATTTTTTTAATGGGCTCATGATAAAGGAGTTCAACAACCAATGTCGCTAACATCAAGGTACATAGAGGGCTTGGTGCTGTTGATTAAATACTAGTTCCATACCCTCATACATGAGAAAATCCAATGTAGCATTGCAATCCCCCCAATCCTGAAATCCTGGTTAACCGTTAAGTCTGTTGTATTTTGAGTGAGATCTAAAATTATACTTTCTCCATATGAAATCCAATGATGTCAAAACCACTCTCAAACATCCTGAGTCATTTCATGGTAATGTTAAAAATTTAAGTAAAAGGATGAAAATGAAAGAAAAAGGAAAATTACATTACCATGAAATGCATAGCAATAGTAAGGCCATATGCTTGAATATTAGGCACCTATTTTAAGCTAGTGCCCAACTAAGACAAACGTTAAAAGAAAAAAAGCAAAATAGGTCCCACTTGTTGCATTCTACATGGTTTATTCGTGCCGAACCAGACAAAAACGGTTCCAGTCACCAGTTCGAACCGGTTTTTGCCTCAAAACGGATGGACCAGTTTGAACCGGCCGGTGCGGTTCGGTCCTTATAACATTGCGAAGAGCATGTTTTTGACCTAGACTTGACTATGAAACACATGCTTTAAATAAAATCAAATTTATTTTTCTTTCTTTATACAAAATATACAATGTCATGTTTACAAATAGGTCATTATGAAAACCGAACCTACTTACAATTTCCAACAGTGACTTCACTCAGGAGGAGTTGAGGCTCAGCCTCGCAAAAGGCACTATCAACAGCAGCAGCAAAGGACCAAAAGTGGAGAAGGAGGAAGAGGAGAACATAGCCCTTGCAGGTAAAAGGAAGGAGAAGAAGGGTCCCAGTCAAAGAAAAAACTCAAAAGGAGACAAGAAGGAGAAAAAGTCCTGTCGAAGGTCAAATGTTTCGGATGTGGTGAATTTGGTCACTACATCACCCAATGTCCCAAGAGAAAGAAGGACAAGAAGGGGTAGAAGCAGACGATAGCTTCGGCAGAGATAGATGAGTTGACCTCCATGTTTCACATTAATAACAGTTATACCTCTAGATGGAGCAGGAGCATGATGCTTCAAGATTATCATATTCGGGCAAGGTCCATGAAAGAGCAGCAAAAATTGCAGCATACTCTTCACATGGATCATTACCTTTGCTACAGGGGCCCAGGAGATCAGTGTCAGATCTTGAGGGGCGGTGCAGAGCTAGTTGCAATCAAATACTAGAGAGGTACTTAGACAGTTGAGCGCAGTCAAATACTCAGTAGACAGTGCAAAGCTAGTTGCATTCAAAGACTCAAGAGACAGTTGCAGAGTCAGTTGTAGGGGCACAGTAGATCTGTAGAGATCGAGTTTCCAGTTGCAGTTGTAGGAAATTCGTGTGATTGAAAAAGGCAATGTGAATTGCTCAGTCGCAGGATTGCAAGTGTAGTTCCAGCCTGAGTGAAACTCCACAAAGGAGTTTCCATCCAAGAGAGATTTCCTAGTTCTATTTCAGAGGGAGATCGGGTGAGATCAGATTCACTATTGCAGTAGTTGCAATAGCAAAGCAGTTGCAGTAGAAAAGTAGTGGCAGTAGCAGTGTGAGATAGATCAGGGCATGCGCAGCAGTTGATGGACAATGTTTGCCAGTTTACTTCTTCACAGTTATTTCTAGTGACAGGGAGTCAGATCAAAGTGAGTTGTGAAGAAAGGAGGTGAAACAAATGTCAGACAATAGCAGCATGTTCAGAGAGATGATGGGGAGAGAACACCTTCCTCGCTAAGAGGCAGTGTTAGTTTATGGATTTGTGGTAGCATCGAATAGGTGTTATAATCTCAGATGGTGCTAAGAGGCTAAGGAACACTGGATCTCCAATACCCAAAAATAGTTTCGCGAGATATGGCTTTGAAACACCTTAATTAAATTAATTAGTCAATAATTAAATTATTTCCTAAGTTTAACTTAGGGAAGTTGGTTAATTAAAGTTAATTAATTAAGGATGTTTGAGATTGCTCTGGATACTTCTATTGATTAAGTCTAACTGATCTTAGTCATTGATGGAGATTTAATCTTGGCCATTGAAGTCTTAACAAGAGATTATAAGAGCAGCTCAAAGGGATGGAGAGAGACACGTCGAGCGTAAGTTATCTTGGCAGATCGAGCCACCCAGTTCACAGCTTCAGTGAGGGCGCAGTTTGAGCTAGAGGGAGAGCATTGAGGGCGCAGAAAAAATTCAGAGAGCAGGATTTCAGAGATTTTTCCAATGTTTCTCCAGTGCCAAATTGGCAGGAGACAGGAGGCTAAATTATCTGCAGAAAGGGCCACGGAAGCCAGTGCAAATAGCCAAAAACCTCGGTGCGAGTTGTTGGGAGCTAGATCAGCATCCAGAAGGCAGAGCAAGTCACTTCCAGAGGCAGAGGGAGGCACAACAGCTCACTTGGAGCCAATTTCTAGGCAGTGCAAGTTTCCCAAGGCCAGCAGCGCGAATTCCAAGCTACAGTGCAAGTAGCCAGCAGGAAAAAAGAGGACGAGTTGTTTAGCAGAGGAGACCTAGGATCTCCAAATTATTTTGGCCAAATATTTGTCGGGGGATTGCTAGTTGGGCATCCAGATTATTGTACTCGCAAAATTTGCTGCATAATAATAAAATAAAACCCTCATCTGTTGTACCAATTTTCCCTTCATGGTTTTTCCAGGGACTTTTAGTCCAAAATAATTGTGTTGGTTTTTTATGTGCGTGTATCTATTTCTCAATTTCTGATTTTTACTTCTGCATCGTATTTTTATTGTGAAGAATTTCAGTGAGATTTATTTGTTATCTGTCGTGAAACAAATACCTGCTAATCAGTAAGAAAAATAAACTCCAGTTGTTGCAATTTAGGCAAATTTCGAACAAGATTGAGAGAGACATCTCAATAAGTATGTTAGGCCCAAAGAAGGGGGCAGCTAAGAAATCCAGATCAGCCAAGGATGGCTTGATCAGCTGGTTCAGATCTAGTTTTAGTTTGTATTTCCTCAGTGGGGCCATTTTCCGAAGAAGGGAGCCCAAGTAAGTTCTAAAGAATTTAATAAAGAACTCTGATTGGGTAGAATCTATTGTATCATATTTCGTATTGATATTGGTAAATTTTGCTTCCGTTTAATGAACCTAGCTGTTTATTTAATCAATAGATCATTAATCTGCTAAGAATTAAATGTCTAGTGCTAAATTTGCAGGAAACAAAAGGAAAGAGGATAATCTTTGATTCTTTGCTCTCGTAGTTTTTTCAATGGCCTTGTTTGATCAAAAGTATTTTTTCATCTTAAACTTAATTAAGACTTTTACTTTAGTTTTGTTTCATCCCATTCCTAATTTTGATTATGAGGAAACCAATTTTTAGAACCGTGGACTCTTTGCGTTTACGTCAGTATTGATGATATTTTACTAGCAAACAAAAAAAACATAGCTTACTCACCTACTTAACATTAATACTCACCGAATGGATGATTTCCTTGCGAAAGTACCTATTCTACACAAATAGCCAACTGAATGAACAACTGCCCTGCATAACTCTCCCTTCAAAATGGGCAACTTTCTTACAATACTACATGCAGCATAACCACCTTATTCCAACAAAGACAAGGTTTTGGAACATTCAGATGGGTCACAATATGGTTTTGAAAGTCCTGAGCAAATTCAATGGGTATTGTCCTCATGAACGTATGGGTCATTTTATCCTTTGTTTCATCGCTCATCTTGTTAACCTCAACGTATAAAGTAACGAATACGGGTCAGTGATCCAATTCAGGATAAGGCATTTGAACTTTAGATTTTTGAAATTTTATGATTAGGGATTGGAAGGATATAATGCAGTAACTTTGACCTGGCAAGACTTGGGACTTAAATGTAACTCCCGCACTTATTAGTGCACATGTACTCTCTACAGCTTGAAAGGTCCACACTCCAAACTGGTCCCACTGTCTACAACACTAACTTTGTGAATACGGACTATTTGTTAAAAGCTACTCCAGTATTAGTCTATTGCAGATAATGATTCTGATCAGTTTGCACTTTGAACAGATGAGAAGCTGTGCCGGCATACCCAGAGCTCGGTGCGTTTATGTCAGTTGGCTATTTCACCCTTCTTGCACACATTTCGTTTACTGGAGCTCGCTGCAAGCTATTTCATTCATAGAAGGCCGATACTGAAAAGTTGTAATGTCTCGTTACTGAATTATTTATAAATTTGTTCAGCCCTACAAAAGAGCCTGGACCGCAGCGAAATCTGCCACAGAGCCTACACAGATGGACCCCGAAGCACCATAATGACAAAATAGAGCGTGCTCTTAGAGCCATAATGGCAAACCTAACGTGCTCGTGATATGCATGTGGGCGAGGCATGAGATCGTATTCTCTGCTCTGATACCGAAAAATGGATATGAACCACAAAAGTCAAAAATGTATACAGGTGTGTAGCAAAACAGAGTTAAAAAATGAAGCATACATCAACTAGAAAGCCGACCAAGGATCCCTCGAGTGAGCTGGAAAACATAGAGAAATATGTATATATCCACCGCGACAAAACTAATGAATGGACAATATGCAGCATAAAGTTGTTTTCATGGCAATCAAACTAATTATTATTACCTGGATTTTGCAAATGATGTTAATACATCAATCTAACAATGTAATCAAAAGGCCCTAATTTATCGACCATCTCTACAAAGAACAGGAAAAGAAAACAAATATGTAAATACCTTGAGTAGATCAAGCGTATCGGCGGCCATTCGGCCCTTGCTCGGCAAGCCCAGACGAACCACATTGCGCTCAACGGCATTCGACTCCAGGAATCCGTTCCCTGCCTGCGTCGAGAGGTCCTTCGAAACAGCCGTGGATTGCAAGGATTGACATCGCAGAGAGTCGAACCTGAAACCTCTGCGTTTGTCGTAAAACACATACGAAGACTTTAGCAAGATTGGTACCGAAACATTCGAGCAAGTGCTCAGGCAAGGAAACAGTTGATGTTGAGGCGAAGCCGCCGCTTTGATCGACATTACAGAGTCCCAATAGTTGAACCGTCTTCTATGAATTGTTCCCAACTCCTCTCAACAATGGAGATCTGCTTCTTGATCTTTACCCACGTCACATGCCCTACAAGAGCGCATCTCTGGTCTTATTTACTGTTACGTGGTAAGGATTCAAAGTGTCACGTTTTTGTTAAGTGACGAAACATTATCGCGAACATTGACATTCACAGTGTTTTCTCTTCTTTCTTTTTCTTTTAAATTTATCATTCATTAAATTCTCTTTTAAGGTATTGATTTTCAGTTTGTGGAGATTGCAGTGGGAACGAATCCGATTTGAATCTCAAAATCACTCAGATAATTTTAATTATTTTTTTAAATAAATATATAAAATAATAAATATTATTATTATTATTTTAAAATAGAGATGTTTTATATATATTTAATTTTTAAAACTATAATTTCAAAATCTTTTATTTTTATAAAAATATAATATTATTGTTACGAGTGATTTATTTTCCAAAAACATATTAATCCAAAGAGTGAATAAAAATCATTGAATATCTTGAATAAATAATAACAACTAATATGATTTGATATAAGTCTTGATACGAGTCTTCCGAAATAAATCCTTTACAAGTCTTCCCAAATAAATCCTTCCAAATTTTGACAACATTTAAAACAAAACCAAAACCTCTTTATTATTTTTAATAATTTAAACAACATTAAAATGTATATGACCTTTTTTTCATATTATAACATAGAGATTGAAACCGCATAATAACCAATTTGCAATATGTTTAAGGGATTATAATATAAGTAAAGAGGTCTTTAGTTTTTTATTTAATTCAGTAAATAAATTGACTGTTGTGAAACCAACGCCAAAAATAGAAAAGAAGAGATATCAACGCCTTAGAAATAAGCCACTTCAAGGGGGCAATCTCCAATACATTACATGAATGAACAATTCTTAGATGATACAAATTACAAAACCTCCTTTCTATATATAGGAGTCCATGGGGCCACAATGTAATCCTAACTGACCTAACAATAATAATTTAAGGGCACAATAATAACAATATGGGGGTTACAGGGATACAATAATAACAATAAGGGGGTTACACTAACAACAATAAGGGACTATACTAGTAATATAGGGACCTAACATGCCCCTCTCCTTCAAAAAAGTGTTGTCCTTAACGCTTGAGTAGCTCTGGGTGCTTCTGTATAAAATTCTCATCCTCCCATGTAGAATCTTCAGTGGGTAAGTTCTTCCACTTGATGAGATACTCTGAAATTGATCGATTTTGTAGTTGTCGAGTTCTTGTTTCCGTGACCGCTTCAGGTTCCAATATGATTTTTCCTTCCTCATCAAGTTCTCGCAATATTGTGTGAACTAGAAGATTTTCACCTATAACCTTCTTTAAGCATGAAACATGGAAAACTGGATGCACTTGTGAAGAAGCGGGAAGCTCCAATTTGTATGTCATCGTACCAATCTTTTGCAACACCTTGTAAGGACCATAATACTTTGGCGATAATTTATTATCCTTCTTAGCTTGCTTGAGGGACATTTGTTTGTATGGTTGTAGCCGTAAAAATACCCAGTCTCCTACATCAAAACTTCTCTCGCTGCGATGTTGATCTGCCTGTTGTTTCATTCGATTTTGTGTCAAATTCAGGTTATCCTTTAAGAGTTGGAGAACTTCTTGCTGATGCTCGACGTGATCTTCCACTGCTTGAACCTTCAAATTTTCCCTTAAAGATGATGTGATCGATGGTGGATGATATCCATAAAGTGCCATAAATGGGGTCATTTTCGTTGCAGTATGGAAGGAAGTGTTATACCACCATTCAACGAGAGGTAACCACTTGACCCATTGTGTTTGTTTATCAGATACAAAACAACGAAGATATCCTTCCAAACATTTATTTACTATCTCAGTTTGACCATCGGATTGAGGATGATAAGATGAGCTATGAGTTAATTGAGTACCCAAACAAGAAAATAACTCCGTCCAAAAATTTCCAATAAAATGGGATCTCTGTCGCTCAAAATAACCCTTGGGTTCCCATGTATCTTTTGAATTGTGTCCATAAATGTAGTAGCAACTGTACTTTCTTTAAATGGATGAGATAATGCACAAAAGTGTGCATACTTGGTAAGTCTATCAACTACCACCATGATGACACTCTTTCCTTCGGACTTAGGTAAACCCGTGATAAAATCCATTGAAATCTCCTCCCAACGTTGACTTGGAATGGATAAAGGTTTAGAAGTCCCGGGGTCTTAATTGTTTCCACTTTATTCTGCTGGCAAACCAAACATTCCGCCACAAAATTTTGAATATCAGATTTAAGGCCATCCCAAAAAAATTCTTTCTTCACCATGTGGTAAGTTTTTAAAAATCCTGAGTGTCCTCCTAAAGGAAAAGTGTGCAATTCCAAAAGAATATTTTGTTTTAGTTGGGAATTCTTACAAAGATATAAGCGATCTTTGTACCATAAGGAATCATTTTTCCAACTAAATGTATCAGATGTACTAGGATCTTGCCGCAACTTTTGAATGAGTGTCCATACATCTTTGTCCTTCTTCCATTCATCTCTTGCTTCGGTTATCCAATCTGGTTGGATAATAGAAATGGCACAAAGCAATGCTTCCACCTCTTCATTCTTTTTTGAGAGTGCATCTGCAACAACATTAAGCTTTCCTTTTTTGTAGATTATTTCAAAGTCATAACCCAACATCTTTGTGACCCATTTTTGCTGCTCTTCTCAAGATAGTCTTTGTTCCAAAAAGTGTTTAAGACTATCATGATCAGTTTTTACCTTGAAGTGTCTTCCCATTAGGTAAGTTCACCATTTCTTTAGTGCATGCAGTATTGCTAACATTTCCTTCTCATAAATAGGTTTCTGTAAATACTTTCCTTTTATTGGATGACTTTCAAAAGCAATGGGTCTTCCTTCCTGCATTAAAACTGCACCAATTCCATTTCCTGAGGCATCACATTCCACAATAAAGGTTTTTGTGAAGTATGGTGTAGCTAAGACCGGTGCTAGGCACATTGCCTCTTTAAGACGTTCAAAGGCCTTAGTTGCTTCAGGAGTCCATGAAAATGCATCTTTCTTCAATAATGTTGTTAGAGGTGCTGCTATTCTCCCATAATTCTTAACAAACTTGCGATAATACCCTGTTAACCCAAGAAATCCTCGCAACTTCTTTATGGTTGTGGGGACTTTCTATTCCTTAATGGCTTTAATTTTGTTAGGGTCTACTTTAACACCCTCGTGAGATACAATATGACCCAGATATTCCACCTCTTGTACTCCAAAGAAACATTTGGATGTTTTGCATATAATTGTTTCTCCTGCAATAGTTTGAGAACCCTGTCAACATGTTCAACATGATCATTCCAAGACTTGCTATAGATTAGTATATCATCAAAAAATACGAGCACAAATTTTCTAAGGAAGGGTTTGAAAATGGAATTCATCAACCCTTGAAATGTAGAAGGTGCATTGGTAAGGCCAAAAGGCATGACCAAAAATTCATAATGACCCTCATGAGTTCGAAATGCTTTTTTGGAATATCTTCAGTCTTCATTCTAATTTGATGATATCCTGAACGAAGATCCAACTTGGAAAAATAAATTGCTCCATGTAATTCATCCAATAATTCATCAATCATAGGAATGGGAAATTTATCTTTAATGGTGAGCTTATTGAGCTCCCTATAATCCGGACACATTCGCCATGATCCATCCTTCTTGTGTACCAATACTACAGGAGCAGAGAAAGAACTTTGACTAGTTTGAATTATACCCGCCTCTAACATTTCTGCAATCATACGTTCAATTTCGCTCTTTTGGAAGTAAGGATATCTATAAGGCCTGATGTTTGGAGGAACACTTCCTGGAATCAAATGAATAGCATGATCATGATCATGAATAGGTGGGAGTCCTTTGGGAGTTTCAAACACCTTGGAATGATTGTCCAAGAATTGTTGGAGATCTGCAAAAATAGATGATTTTGATGTTGGAACTTCTAGTGAGCATAATTGTGCAATTACCCCTCGTTGTTCTTTCTTTAGAAGCTTTGTCATGATATTAGAGCTTATTGTCTTTCCTTGCTTCCCTGCAATACCCCGTAATTCGACTTCCTTTCCTTCTGAAAAAAAAATTCAAGAAAAGTTCTTGAAAATTAAAAGCTACCGTCCCCAAAGATTGTAACCATTGTACTCTTGGTACAACATCAACACCTCCCATATGAATGGAAAGCATTGGACTATTCAATACATATTCCCCCATGGTTAGCTTGATATTATGGCATTTTCCAGAGAAATTTATAGTTCCTCCATTTGCAACTATCACTTGACATTCTGGTGCCGGGTATAGGAAATAATTCAATTCCTTGGCTACCTTACAATGAATAAAATTATGGGTGCTACCTGAATCAATCAACACTATTCACCTTTTTCTTCTTGATATTTCCTTCTATCTTGAGAGTTTGAGGAGTGGTAATTCCTGCCAATGCATTACACGATATGGTCGGACTCATTTCTTCCTCTTCTAGGGCTGGTTCCTGGTGTATATCCTCTTCTTGTTCATTTTCTTCTTCCTCTTCACAATCTATGTAAAATAATGTATTCTCAACACACTTATGACCTTTAGTGTACTTGTTATCACAACTGTAGCAAAGCCCTTTTGCTCTTTTTTCTTCCAATTGTTGTGGTGTCAACCTTGCAGGTTGTGGAAATCTAAGCGTAGCAACACTTCCTTCTTTATAGAAGTGAGTGGCAGGCTTCCTTGTCGCCATAATTTTACATTCAATTTTTCTTGCCAACCTGAATGCCTTCTCCAATGAATCATGTTCCAAAATGCGAACTTCATGTTGGATGTTATCCTTTAAAGTACCTATGAAGAGATCAATCCTGTGTTCCTCTGGAATATTGGTTACCCTTATATTCAATTTTTGGAAGTCCTCAATGTGCTCCCCCACTAAACCCTTTTGTTTGAGGTTTGTCAATTGGCTAAAGAAGGTGTTGCTCTTTGTATCCTCATAATGTGCTATCATTTCCTCCGTAAAAATTGACCAAGTGACAATTTTTTTACGGGAGCAAAGCCATCGATACCATACAAATGTATTTTGTTCTAAATGTAAAGTTGCAATGCGTACATTTTGTGTGTTTTGCACGTTATGGAGATCAAAATATTGCTCCATCTGTAGTATCGATGTTACAGGATCCTTTCCATCAAACTTCCTCATATCCATTTTTGGAATATGGTGGTTCTTCCCGCCAACATTAGAGTTTATGAAATCACGATTAACATTTATTTTGTTCTCATCATGAGTTTCCTCTACTATCTTTTCACCATTAGGAAACATTTCTTGTATCAACTTTGTCAAACCTTCCATGTTTTCTTTTAGATCATTCTTCATGTTTTCCATGTTGTCTTTCATTTTTTCATCGATCTTAGCTTCAATGTCATCCATCTTAGCTTCCATGCCATCTATCTTAGATTCCACGCCTTTCTGTAAACCATCCATATTATTCTTCAAACCATCCATCTTCGCTTCCACGCCTTTCTTAAAAACTTCCATTTCATTTTTTGTTGCTCTTTGCGAGAGAAAAATTTGGTGCACTTGCTCTTGTAATTTTGATAGATCATGTTGCAATTCTTCATCTTCACGAATCATTGTAGAGCCTTCTGAAGGCTTAATGGGTGTTGAATTATTTTTACGGGGCATTTTTTAGAACCCAATACTGATATCTATTCTACAATATGCCCTTGGAATCAATTCAAATTGATTCTTCAAACAAGACTTATGCAATTCAAAAAAAAAACACACACACACACACACACACACATTTTTATTGCTTTTGAGGAGCTCAATATTGAAATTGGATTATCTTTGTAATTACGGCTCTTCAATATCTGAAATTTGGCACTAAGATAACCTTGTGAATTATTTTTCAAATGCCACAGGTCTGACTTAATTTGGATTCTCCAAGACAAAGTTATGTCAAATCTCCCACAATGACCTAATTACAGACTGGTTTAGTAGAGCGAACTTGTACGACTTGCCACGTGTCATTGTTTCGTCTTTTAGCTCTGAAATTGATAGCAAAGAAACTACAGTCCGTGTACTTGCGACCATTTTTTATGGCACTCCAATCCGATGCTCAGAGAGAGAGTTAGAAGATTTTACCACGATCACCTCTTTGAGATGAAATTCAGGAGCCTGAAAAAGCACTACCTTCTACAGATCATATCTCCGAAAATATTGCGAACCAAGCTCTGAATTTTTGCGACAAATTTCCTCAGGATTTCAGCTTCGTGCCCTAAAAATTTCATATTCCGAACCTTCGTAGAAAAATTTTATAGCGCAAATGCCACGATGACCTGTTTAGATTAAATTAAGGAGCCTGCAAAAAGACCTAACTTCCACAGATCATATCTCCGAAAATATTGCGAACCAAGCTCTGAAATTTTGCGACGATGTTCCTCAGGATTTCGGCTTCGCACCCTAAAAATTTCAGCTTCTGAAACTTCATAGAAAAAAAAAGTTATAGCGAAAATTCCACGATGACCTGTTTGGAGCAGCGAAACCCTAATTCAAAGCTCTGATACCAAATGTTGTGAATTCAGCTCCAAAAATAGAAGAAAAGAGATATCAACGCCTTAGAAATAAGCCACTTCGAGGGGGCAACCTCCAATACATTACATGAATGAACAATTATTTGATGATACAAATTACAAAACCTCCTTTCTATATATAGGAGTCCATGGGGCCACAATGTAATCCTAGCCGACCTAAGAATAATAATTTAAGGGCACAATAATAACAATATGGGGGTTACAGGGGTACAATAATAACAATAAGGGGGTTACACTAACAACAATAAGGGACTATACTAGTAATATAGGGATCTAACATTTACTAAGTGGTGAAAGTTAACACGGTGTGGTTACTAGAGGCCTAATAAACCACTTTCATTAATAAAGAAGATGAATTCACAACACTCGCCTTGGTCATATTTAAAGTTACCGAGTCTCCAGTGAATGAATGATCATTGGGAACCAATAATATAATTGAGTATGAACCACATGCCATGGGTTTGAGATAGCACCAAATGATCATGATGATTAACATCTAAATGTAGACTCATTTCCAACTACTATAGAGCTATTTTTATATATGTTGAGCATCGTGTATTCTGGTTTGCTTAAACTTATGTTTGCGGTTGTATTGATTAGTGTAAGTTTTGAATTTTGGTTAGACTTTGACAATGAATGGAGATTACATGTGCATTTAGCAATGCTTGAGGATGAGTATAAATTGATAAATTGATAATTTAATATTTATTGAAAAGGTTAGTTATAAAAAAATTTATTTAACGAATGGTTTGTGTATAAAATAATAATTGTGTTAAGATATTTTTTTTGTTGTAATGTTTTGTTATGAATGTTATTGGTCAAATTATATAAATATAAATAAAAGAAAAGAAATTAATAAAATTATTATTTATAATTATTAATTGAAATATTTTGATTATGTTAAATTACATAAAAATGAAATAAAATTATTAGTTATTAATAATGTTCACGGGGTTTTGAATAGACACTGATCGGGTGCTCTATTAAGGCAATTTTTGATGTGAAGTCACTAGTTCAATTCCCTACCCAGATATATTGGACATGTTAAAGATGTAGTCTTGTCAAAACTTACAAAAAAACTATTATTAATAATAATTAAACCAACCTAGATCCATCTTAACTCTGGATCTATCAAGCGATTAGAGGAATCAAATATGAGGAGGTGCAAACCTTTACATCGAGTGATTTGATCCCTCTCAGTGCTTGATAGATACAGAGTTAAGATGGATCTAAGTTGGTATAAAAAAATAGTAAATACATATACATAGCATAGAAAATCTTATTTCCTATAAATTAGAAAAAACATTATTTTTGTATTGATAAAATATATAAATAATAAAATGGAAACTCTATATTTATAATGAGAAATAAAAATCATAAATTAAAATTTAAGTTATTAATAAAAATAATAAAATGGTTAATATTTTAAAATAAAAATAAAAAATTTAAATTTAAAATTCAAGTTATTAATAAAAATAATAAGATGGTTAATATTTTAAAATTATTTAAATACAATGTTAAAAATAAGTTATATAATCAATAAAAGATAAATATAGTCCATGGCAAGGCTCCAAGAGATATAGCCATGTTTATATGTCGTGTGTATGTATGGTGTATCATCTAACATACATGTTGCACTATAACGTATGGGCTGCACATTGATACCAATGACACTACTACATTGGCATTATAGTGCCTATACACATGGATATACCACCTTGCCCAAGGACAATCATATCTCGATGCATAAATCCGTTGTTGCTTTACCATACAATGGACTATATTTAGCCTTATCAATCAAAAAATAAATATAGTTTCGTGAAATGTTTTTTTAGTATGCAAGCGAGATGTACCATCACACTTACAAGTTCAACTATAACACTAATGTGACACATTGACGCCAACCATACTGTGTTGCATAGTGCTTATACATGACAAAATTATAGTGTCCCTACATGATGGGATACTACCTTGCTAAGGGAAAATGTAGCCCTAACACATTAATCCCCTTTTGCTTCAATGTGCAAATGTATCCCTAACACATTAATCCCCTTTTGCTTCAATGTGCATGGAGTATATCTATCCTTGATTTTGTAGAAATTTATTAATACTGATAGTATTACCGGATTCTCCTGATCTAACGAATTAACCTTATGTTAAATACATAATCCTTCCGCTTAATTCTTTACGGAAATTAAATCACCAATTGCAAACACATGAAGAAAATCAATCACACATAAACACAGTTGCTTAATGGGAAAGCTTAAAGCTAAAACCCCAACTATCATATATTATGTATATCAATAGAATCATGTAACAATCTCATACAAAGCTTAGTACATCAAGCTCTCAGTACAATATAGAATCGTCACACACTGTCATGCAGAAATTTGCATATCTATGCACCAATTTCTTGCCTCCTGACAGCCTGCCTCCACCGCACAATCCTTGCTGAAGAAGACCCCTGAATGAATTCGAATTAGCCTTGCCTTGACTGCGCAATCCTCATTGGCATCCCTAATGTGTGTCAGATGCATTGAATGCATCACTATAGTCACAACAGATAGTCCATCTCACCCTTTCACCTATCTCTCCACCGGGTCTCCACTGGAACTGACATGCAAGTAGTTAATTGTTGTATTTGTTTAGTTGCAAGTGAGTTATTAGTTATGAATTAATTAACTAATTAATTCACTAAAATCTCACTAGTGTATCTTCAGTTAGAACTAGATACAACTAGAACAACTGAGTTTAACTCACTTAATTGAGTTAAACTAAATAACAACTCCCATAACTACTCTTCCAACTCTGTCACAACTTCGCCACTTCAGTTCTAACTGAGTCCTCCATGAGTCACCAACCACCCTAGGAATTGCGTAATTCCTTCAGCCCACTGATTTTCCAAATCTGCTCACTGAAATAAAGTGCTCCAAGAGAATAAGTTTATATTTATTGTTGGATTATTATTAAGGGCTAATAATAATCGACATGCATCTATTTTTAGATTAGCGATCTATAAATAGACTTTGCCCAATCTTCTAAAAATAGAATCTCATCTATTTTTCCAACTTGAACAACCATCTACAAATAGCATCCTGCAACTTATAGAATATGCTCACCATGTCTAAAAATAGACATACACCTAAAAATAGCCTGCGGGCCCCACTTAGTGAATGTGCTTACTTTTCACTAAGCTCGTCATCTTGTTGAATCTCAACACTCCCTCTCAAAAAGATAGGAATTATCCTTCACCCCGATCCTGCCTCTATGGTATTCGAATTTTCTCCCGCTGAGCGCCTTCGTCAGAATATCTGCATCCTGATCTTCCATAGGAATGTACTGAAGCAACATGATCTTCTGCTGCACACAATCTCTGATATGATGATACCGGATATCTATATGCTTATATCTATCATGAAACACAGGATTAATCGAGAGTTTAATGCAGCTTTGATTATCACAATGTATCACGGTGGGATCTAAATGAGAACCAAACAAACCAACTAGGATCTTCCTCATCCAGATAGCCTCACATGCAGCTTGACTTGTTGCTATGTATTTTGCTTCCGTTGAAATGACTGCCATGGATCTTTGTTTCCTGCTGTACCAAGAAATTGTTGTAGATTCGATATTGAAAACCCCTCCTGATGTGCTCTTTCTGTCTGTTGGGTTGCCTGCCCAATCTGCATCCGTGAAGCCATGCAACTTCACCTCATCCGTTTGTCTGTACCATAAGCCATACTCAGATGTGCCCCTAAGATACCTTAGGACATGTTTGTCTGCCTTCCAAAAGAGCTTGGTAGCCTTAACCATCGCTTGACTAAGTTGGTTCACCGCATAGCATGTGTTCAGTCTTGTATTAACTAAATACATGAGCGAACCCACCAACTATCGATTAACAGTGGCATCCACTACCTCTATCGATGTAGCATCATCTTTCCTCCAATTTCCTGGAAGAGGAGTATCCATGGGCTTGCAGTCCTCCATGTGAAACTTACCAAGTATCTCTCGAGCATACTTGCCTTGAGACACAAACAATTCACCTTCTGGCAAACTCTCCTATGAAGAAACCTTTGCACCTGTAACTCTCCTATGAATAATATCGTGCGACAGGTGCAAAGGTTTCTTCATCCGCAACTGTAATTCCCACACTCCCCAGCTCATCCCTACATTGGACAAACTTCGTAAGATATTTTGGAATACTGTCGCCCTTCTCCATTTTGATTTTTCTAAGCTTATCTTTCAGCGCCAACTTCCTATGGTCGCTGCTGCTTTGGAAAATATCTGTCAAAGCCTTCCACATTGTAAATGGAGTGGCTTTCCTGTGAACGCTTGACACAATATGGTCTTTCACACCTTCCAACAGAATTATTCTTGTCTTTGCTACCTTCTTTTGCCATGCGTCAAGTAATGTAGCATCGCTAGAAGTAGGCTTAGGAACATCGTTATCGATGAACTCCTTCAGATCATTATCTTCAAGCACCGCCTCCATCTTGTCCTTCCAGGCTATGTAGTTCGAGCTACCCTCAAGGGCATACTCCAACTGCAATCCATTGAAAGCAATTTCAACGAATACTCAATTGTCGCACCAATAAATTTCTGCAGTTGTTACACCATTTTTTGGTCATCTAACCTATTATCATTAGATGGACCCAAGTACACCATGTAAGACCAATTTTACCCTAAGTAAAATTGCTTTCACTATGTGAAATAACTTAATAAACCACATTTATTAGGTTGTTTATGGTCTAAACAGGAAACCCCAAAGGGAAATACTAAACAAATCTATATTTGTTTGATTTTCCTCATGGAATAATTAATTAAACAATAATTTAATTATTATTCCTGGTCATTTTTAACCGAAAACAAGGAAATTAATTAGATAAATCCTTATTTATCTTATTATTTTCTAGAAATAATTATTTAAATCTTATTTAAATAATATTCCTTTTTAAATATGACTAAATCATTTATAAATAATTAAATAAATCATTATTTATTTAATTATCATTCAACCACTTCCTTAAAATAATAAATAAATCATTTATTTATTTATTATTTACAAATAAATGGATTTGACCCAAGTCAAATGCCTTTTCCCTCCAACAAATATAATAAAATATTCCATAGAAGGTGGATGATCTAGATTTGGTTAATATTATTTTAATCATGCACCAAGATCTAGAATGACCTAATATTTTGTTATAAATAGAAGGGTTTTCCCATTCATTTGTCACCTTTTGCTGCCTATTAGATCACTCTAGATCTATGCTCTTGGTCTGACTTTGACCCATTATCATTGTCAAATTTTCCATTATTTCACTTTGTGAGCTCCCTTTAAGTTATATGTTTGTCTAGGTTTTCTACACCAACAAGAGAGAGAAATTCTAGATCTGAAGTGCTGAGGACTTTCAAGAACCCATCCCATCGAGGATAATTGGAAACACCTTTCTTGTTTTCCTCCCAGGTGCCCTTAATATAAAATTATTTCAAAAATATTGTTCTTGTCTTGTCTATTGGATGTATGGAACAAAACCTTATTTTTACTGCTTAATGTCTTTTTATGCATAGATTTGCATTTTTGCAGCAATTTTTTTTTATCAACTAACTGCAGATCTGAAGATATTGGCAGCCATATTTGATGTTAGGGCTATAAGTTCTGCGTAGCTAAAGTGGTCTTTTTTCGTACACTTCGACAAAATATTCATAATAACAATTGGCGACTCCACACGGGTTTTAAATTACGATCGCTGTCATTTTTCATATTCCTGCATATCCAGCTACTTCAGACCCTAGGGTTTCTTTTCAACTTTTTGTTTTTTCTATTTTTATGTTGTTTTTCACCTATAAAACCCTCAAATATTAAAATTTATAACTTCCGTGTGTTTCTAGCCCTATTGCGCAGGTAACCGACATCAGCCGCAACAGAGACGACAACTTTTTTCTAAAATCTGTCGCCGAGACACCCGGAGATGCAGGTCGCACTTTTTGGCCCAGAACCTGTGACCTAGACTGCATGACGCACTTTTCAGCCCAGAATCTATGACCTGGACAGAAAATAGGTCAGAACTTGCGGCCCGCACTTTTTTCTGCCAATTTTTTGCAATTTTTCTGGGTTTGTCTGAAGCTTCTTTCAGGGTTTTCCAACCTCTCTCTCAGCCCGTTTAGACCTATTTCTGATCTTTTTTACTCAACTAAGTGGGAATATTTCCCCTTAGGGCTTTAGTACCCTCCACTTTTTGTGGACGAGTTTTAGCTGTTTTAGACGCCTGAATTTTCAGCGTTTCAGCCTTTTTCTTTTCAAATCTGATACCTCACCTTCAAATCCCTTTTAGATCAGCTCTTCTCCCTTTCAAATCACCTCATATAGTTTTGTTTGGGTTTGCCTCTAGGGTCACCTCCTTGTCCCTTCTGCCTTTAGCTGATTTTCTCCTTTTTTACAGCAACCTTGCCTCTGCCTCTTTGCTGTTTTTTGCACCTCTTTCCAGCAGATTTATCCTTTAGATCCCTGTCCTTCCTGACCTTAGGTCTATTGGCCCCTTTTTAGTGTGTTTTGACTAGATTTTTTTTCCCTCTTTTAGACTAGTTTTGGGAGACCCGCCTTCTTGGGTTAGATTGATGCATTGTTAGCTGTTAATTTTCTGTTATTTCAGCATTATATACTATTCTCCGCAAATTTATTTTCAGTTACGCAACACACTTTTTCTTTTACTCTAAAAAATTATGGGCTTAAAAATTAAAATTAACACATGCCACACACTGACCCTAAGTGAAGAAGAGCCTGGTTAACACCGCCAAGCAAAAACTTTAAAATCAATTGACACTGCACCTCTCTGCCCTTATTTCTACATTGTAATCACTTGATTCTGCACCTCCCTGCCCTTTTTGGTCATTCTTCTTCCCTTTGTGCTGTCATCATTGCGCCCCCAAGGCGTATATCCCGGAGACTTCTTGGCCTTCATCCTCAGTTTCCGGTTGGTCGACTTGCTCATTCCCACCGTCGTCGAGTTAGTCCTCCCCCGAGTCCGCACTCCAACTCCTCTTCTGATTCTTTGGGTTCTCCCCCTGCTTCCGGTTCTCCCCCTGTTACCTTCACCATGTCTGGTCCAGGGCCTAATGCTAGTGGCAACCCCGGCCCTAATGTTGGGAATGTTACTAGCGGAAGCACCACGGGAACTACCTTGACTGTCCCTTTGCTCCCCTATATGGCGGGTCTCAGTCTCCCCGATTTCAATTAGTTGATCAATGATCCTATTCGCCACGATGTTGGTTGGCCTGCTATGCCAACCCAGCTCCCCTCCGACATTCCCAAGTTCAAAGACCTTGCTGGAGAAGATCCCTCCAACCATATCCGATCTTTCCACATGTGGTGTTCATCCAATTCCATTACTGATGATTCCATCCGTCTTAGATTTTTCCAATGCACGCTTACAGGCGATGCTTCTAAGTAGTATGTTGATTAGACCGCCTCTTCCCATACCACCTTTGCAACCATTTCCCAAGCCTTCTTATATTATTTCTAGCTCCCTCTCCGATACGACACTGGTACCGAACTCTTGACTTCTTTCCGTCAATCATCTGCAACCCGCCTTTTCGCTCATGTCCAGGAATGGAGGAGAAGAAGGAGCTTATGTCGAGCTCCTACCTTTGAAGATTGGGTCTACATGGACTGGTTCCTTAGATCTCTCTTACCTGCCATCGGCAAAGATGTCGCATCCCAGTTCCCTCAAATCGAAGAAGACGCCCTCCAAATAGCCTCAAAATATGACCTCATCTATGCTCAGTTTGGTTATGTTTATACCGTCCTTCCTGACCTCCCCAGACCCAATGGCGCTAAAGCCCTAGGGGCATCTCATTCTGTCGACGGTATCATTGGAGCTCTTTCACATCCATACACTCAACCTCCTATGGGCTATGGTCTCCCTTCGGGAGGGGCCAACACCTCCAACACTTTTCCCCCTCCAGGTAGCATGTATCCGGGATACGACATGCCTCCTCCTTTTTCCCAACCTCCTGCTTACCTCAATGTTGCCCAACCTGCCCAGTATCCTTATCCACAGCCTGGTGCCACAGCTCCTCCAACATTTGCACCTCCACCTCCGTTGCCTTCTCAACCCCAACAACAACAATTACCACCCCCTCCGGGGCAAGTATTTGCACAGCAGGGCGCGACTAATCGTCCTTCTTCTCAAAGAAAGAGGAAATGCAATCAAAATCAATCTGCCCCTAGTAATCGTGGATCCAATCCTTCAAGTATTGACTCTAACACTACTAACCAGCAAAATGGCACTCAACCCAAGCCGGACAGGCCTCTTCGTACAAATAAGCCTTGTTCGTGTTGCGGTGTTTATGGTCATTACACTCATGATTGTCCCCTATTACCACAGATGCGGCAGATGTGGGAGTCTCAGGCTACATTGCGAGGACAACATGCCTCCCCTACTCTTCCCCCCAATGCGGCTACTTCTCAACTGGCTGTGTTTACCGATCCTTTCCCTCAGCAAGGATTCGTGGCTACCCAACCTCCTCACGCACCGGTGGCCACTCAACCTTCCCCTTCTGTTTCCTCCGATTACCAGATCCTCATGATGAACTCTGATACACCTTTACCTGTCGACCTTAACCTTCAAACTCGGTCTCGTCAGTACCCCAAGCCTCCTGCTTCTTCTGTCCCCGAGTCACCTTCTTTAGGTTCTACAGAGCCTCCTTCGACATCCAATGGTCCCTTGCATATCCCTCAGCCCAAATTTGAGGTTCATACCAAGATTCCTAAGGGCCCATTACGCCGAAATGCTGCTTCTGGTTGAGCTGCTCATTCGTATAGCATAGTAGATGATTTGACGCAGTCTCCTACTACCATTTCAACACTGGAACTCCTTCAGTCGTGCCCTTCCCAAAGGAAAGCTCTACTATCCGCCATGGGCGCTGTAGATCCTGCTGATGACCAATTGATTATTTTCGACACCCGTCAGTCAGACCATCCTCCCCTTCCTGCTTCCGTTGCTTTCCAAATCCTAGTCAAAATCCGGAACGCTAACGTGTCTCGGTGTATTATTGATGAGGGGGCATCTACCTGTGTGATTTCTGTTTCAGTTTGGAAACAACTCGGATCTTCTGAGCTGGCCCCTTCCACAATCACCCTTCGTGCATGGGATGGCCATGCCTCCCATCCCATTGGCCTATTCCGTAATTGTCCTATCACTCTTGCGGGCAAGACTGTTTGCGTTGACGTTGAAGTCATCGACGCCCCTCTTAATTATAACATTCTTTTGGGGCATAGCTACACTTATGCCATGTCTGCTGCCCCATCTGTTGTCCACCGCAAGATGTTTTTCCCTCATAATGGAAAGATAGTCACCATTGACCAGTTGATGTATCGTGTGCCAAAATCTCAGACCTCCCTTGAGTCGACCATCTCTTATGTAGCCAATAAGAAAACCGTCGATTCTTTGACCAGTGTCTCCCCCGGCGTCTACAAAGACTCCTCCTTGCTTGGAAATTTCCCTGGTCTTCCTCCTCCACCTGTCTCTGATCCCAGCTTAGCGAATGTTTGCATGATGCAATCGTCTCGGGCTGACCTTAAGCGTCCCGCTTCGGCTAGTCAGCAACCTCAACCTCACTCGCCACAACCTACTCCTAGCCCTTCGCCTCAGCCAGCCGGACCTTTTCCTTCTGGCCCTTCTCCTACAACTGGTACCCATGAGCACCTCTATACTCCTGGATCAGTTCCTCCAGGCCTTAGCCACCTTGGAGCCGTTTCGCCTGGCCATTACCCCTCCGATCAGATACCGTTATTCATTCCACCTCCTGGAGTGTACTCGGTACCTGTCATGGCTACCCTATATCTTCCTAACTTGACCCTGGGGATTCCCATCTGGTACCTTGATCCACTAGTCGCCACCCTGCCTGATCATCCCAAACATTACCTTGTTGTGACCTCGGTTAAACCGGTCCCCATCACTTCTCCCGATACCATAGTGCCTCACACACCTCAACAGGAACCATCTCCTATCACGACAGTATCAGGAAAAGGGGGCAAAGCTCCACCCAACGTAACTAAGGACAAAGTTGCCCCTTCTCGGCCACCAAAGCACGTCATCTAGTGTGCCTTATGCGATGTTGTCGGTCACGCCGCCCACACATGTCCTGAGTTGCCACCTCTCAAGACCATGGTCAACGAGACATTTCCGGAATCTGATATCCCTGAGGTCTATGTTACTATCCCTGATTCACTCTCGAAACTTAAAACCTTGCGCACCAATCACCCTTGTGCTTTATGAAATCTCCATGGCCATTATACCCACCTCTGTCCCCACCTCAACGAGTATCGTTCCTCTTTAAATGCATACCGCCAATTCAAGGCCAAGCATGACCAGATACCTTCTCACTTGTTTGCAAATTATCCTTCAGTAGGACCAGTAGACCTGGCTACTCCAATTAACATTCCCCCTCCCGATATTGATATGACAGAGTCTTCAGCCAGCATTTGTTACCTCTCATCATCCTTGAGATCCTCGGGGGCAGTCCCCTTGGTGCCTTCCCCCAATGATTCGCCTGACCTCCTTCCTGCGATCACCCTGGGCTCAACATCAGTAGACCCCCCATCTGCTTACTCTTCTGTCACCCCCCATGACGTTGCGCATGTGAGCCTTTCTCCCCATAATGATGAGTCTGGTATTTCTACCTCATCAGGTGATCCTCCTCCCTCCACTCTTTCCATATTCCAGTCAGATGAAGACATTATGGAAGCCATGACCGACCCTGATTTTCTATGGGATGATATGCACCATCGTGCATCCTTCCTTCCACAACAATCCCATGACCAATATGTTTTGGAATCTAAAGACTTCATTCCCGATAAATTTGATTGGTTTAAAAATCCCATCCCTGCATTTGATGCTTTCGAAGAAGGAAACATGGCCAATATCTCTCCTACCATCAAAATTGACATTTATGTCAAACCAGGAATCGAAGAACATATCACCTTGTGCGCCCAATGCACCCCGGAAGAAATTGAAGCTTACACGAAGCTATTCAAATAATTTCGTGATATTTTTGCCTGGTCCTACTCAGAAATTCCCGGACTCGATCCAGCCATCGTCGAACACCATATTGACACATGGCCGAATGCCAATCCAGTCCGTAAAAAATTGAGACCCATTAATCCTTCCAAACGTGATGTTATCAAAGCCGAAATCGATAAGCTCAAGTAGGTTGGTTTCATTTATCCCATCAAATACACCACTTGGGTGTCAAACCCAGTTCCCGTCCTCAAAAAACAAGGCACCATTCGTGTTTGCACTGACTTTCATGACTTGAACAAAGCTTGTCCCAAAGACAACTTCCCCACACCATTTATTGACCAAATCATTGATGAGTGTGCGAGGCACGAGGTTCTTTCCTTTATGGATGGATTCTTCGAATACAACCAAATCGTTATCCATCGTGCTGATCAACTTAAAACCGCGTTCATTAGTCTGTGGGGAACTTTTGCATACCGGGTCATGCCGTTCGGCCTTAAAAACGCTGGCACCACTTTTCAACGGGCCATGTCTTATTGTTTCCATGACTTAGCTCATATTATCCTTGCCTATTTAGATGACCTCACTGCGCATTCTAAACATCGGGCGCAACACCTCCACGATCTACGTACCATCTTCCTTCGATGTCGCAAGTATAATATCCGCCTTAACCCGTTGAAATGTGTCTTCTGCGTTGTTTGGTCAATTTAGTGTGTCCTAAATTGCTACATTAATTTGTCAATCCGGGATTCGTAAGCTGACGAAGTGTGGCGCACTATATGTGCAAGATAACCTATCTCTTACTTTTTGTCGTTTTTGGTTTTTTTCTTTTTATCTTGGTTGGTTTCCTAATATGAGATGGAAATTCTAAAAGAAAAGTATGGATATAAATGTTCAAGGCAATGATGTCCTTTATAATGATTTCCCAAACTTCAAACTTAAAAAGGATTTTAAAACATACAATGACAAAACTAATTCCTAAAAGAAAATGAAAATGTGCTACTATACTAGTCAAACAAACAGTGAACTATTGATCATGAAACCCATTACCCTTGCTGCTATCTAAACACAAAAGAAACTATACTCAAAGAAATCCAAAGATTTGCAAGTAAAGTAAGGCTAAAATCAAATTACATCAATTCATATTCTGACCCCTCACCATTAGTCTCGCTATGGATTTCGGAGGTAATCATAAACAACTTGAGAAATCTGATATCTAATTTGCAGAAAGAAAATGAACTAATATCAAACTACACACTCATACTTCAATCCCTCACCATTAGTCTCGCTATGGCTTTCGGAGGTAACTGATAATGACATGAGCAATTTAATATCTAACTTGCAGAAAAATAAACTAATATCAAACTACACACTCATACTTCAATCCCTCACCATTAGTCTCGTTATGGCTTTCGGAGGTAACTGATAATGACATGAGCAATTTAATATCTAACTTGTAGAAAAATAAACTAATATCAAACTACACACTCATACTTCAATCCCTCACCATTAGTCTCGCTATGGCTTTCGGAGGTAACTGATAATGACATGAGAAATTTAATATCTAACTTGCAAAAAAATAAACTAATATCAAACTACACACTCATACTTCAATCCCTCACCATTAGTCTCGCTATGGCTTTCGGAGGTAACTGATAATGACATGAGCAGCTTAATATCTAATCTAAATAGTAAAACAAATGTACAAAACTGAAATGAATAAAACAATGCTGGAATTAAAAACTAAGAAAAATAAATCAGCAGAAGGACAAAATTAATTCCATGTCATTAGTCATTACAAAAACTATGTGCAAATGCTCGGGCTTTCTATTGTAATCTGGAACAGAAACACTGATCAGTTAACAACAATATAAAGCATGAAAGATTATGAACAGAAGTAAAATGTAAAGCATGAAAGATTATGGACAAAGATGAAACGTAAATACCATGAAAGATGTAATGTATATATACATGTGAGTGACTATGGCACAATGAACATAAGGAAATGAAGCATGAAACTATACAATAATACACAAAACCTCGGCGTGTGCAGGGGCCCTCTGCACAATCCTCGGGAAGCAGCTATCAAACACGAATTATGCTTATGAACAGAGTCTTCTCATATATTTAAAATGCAGTCATAACAAAGAAATAATGTCACGGCATAGTGGGCTTTCTATCCAGCAAATTACATTACAGTAGCTAACTACTATGCGTATGAGAACGCATTATTTATAACAGAGAATGTCATAACTAATTTCCTACATTTTGCGCTGATACAAGACACGTGAACCACCACGTCCAGAAATATAGCATCATGGCTGCCATGAAGATTAAATCTATGGAGAGTGGTCGTTGGATTCAGCTTATGGAGCCGTTTACAGGTGTTGATATGTCTCCCGTGATTTAGAAACGGCCACGCAAATCTTCACGTGGTGAAAAACAGAGTTCTGTCACCGTGGGACTCTTCGGTTGACCACCGCTTGACCACCTTTGACCACAGCCTTCTTAGGTGAATTTGACTGAGCCAATAGGACTCGATCCATGTCCATGTCATTTCCAACTTGCCCATGTGGCTCGATTTGCCTGAAGACACCTGCAATATAGACTTTAACAAAATGGCTGCGGAAAGTTGCAGCAGCTGCGGAAAGTGACAAGATTCTGCATCTTAATGAGCAAAAATCTAATTCAAACAGCAGACACAAAACATAGTTAAAAACCACTTTAAATTCTCTTTTATAATTAATATGCAATGATATTGATGGCTTAGAAGGTCCAGGTGAATGAAGAAGGTCTAGAAAGGTGTATAAGAAAGATGCAAGTTTGGGACTCAACATACTCCCACTGTGAAGGTGTTGCATGTCCTCATGCAACCAAAATTTTGATAATCCTTCTTCAATTCATATGCCTTGACACCTCTGCCAGTACATCTAGTCCTCTTCTCCTCTTCCTTGGTGCTGCTAATATCCTGGGCTTCTTCATCAAGCATCTGTGTTTGAGATTAATTAGTGCTCTACTTATCTTCTGGCATTTCTTCTTCAGTTTCCTGTTCTTTTTCTGCCACAGTCCCAGATGTAGCATGGTATTGTCATGAATGATCTTGTCCAATTTTCTATGTTTCTTTAATGCCTCATTTTCATTTTTAATGTGTCTATTTAAAACCTCCAACTCAAAAACTTCTTGTTTCAATGATTGGATTAGAGCTTCTTGTGCTGTATGAGGCTAAGTGGATGAGGTGCTGGGGCTCGTGGCTGTCCTTTCTAAGGATTCTATGTAATCGTACACCTCTTGCTGCTTTGGATCTATCTCAGGTGTCATTTTCCTTGGGCTGTCCCCAAAATACTGTGGAGGAGAATTGACTTCAAAATCTGGCTGAAAAGGACTCATGTCAACATCTTGAGGACTAATTTCAACATTTGTCTGAGAATGCGGTGGACTATGTTCAACGTCTGGCTGACTATATTCAATGTCTGACTGAGAATGAGATGGAATATGGCCAGCTGGAGTTTGTTCAGGTGTTTCTTCTCCCAAATCAATAAAATGGGGTCCTTTCATTTGTGCTTTCCTCCACTTTCCTTTAAGCCTGCTGCTTCTTCTTACATACTGTGGACTAATGTCTTTTTGCTTTTGTTTTTCTTTTCCTCTCTTTTTGGCCATAGCTGACTGTTCCTGAAGGTGAACTAGTCTCTCAGACAATACTTGATGGTCTTCTTCTGAAGAAGGGGTTTGATGCACAGTCTCAATGCTTTTTCTCTCTTCAGTCTTTTCCTTCTTCCTTTTAAACAATCTTTCCTCTCTACTAGTTCTTTCAACTGTGTTAGTAGGAGTACTTTGGGTTTTATCACTTGTTCTCCTTCTTTTTGGTGTACTGCCTTCAGGGGTTTCTTGGGGTTATTCAAAAAAATTCCTAATTAAAAACTGTTCCCAGGTCTCTTTTTTCTCTTTTAACTGTTTTTCAATCAAAATTTTCACAAGACCATGGTGATACAAATGTGGTTCTACGTCCCCCAGATGCTTTTGGACGGTCACAGACATCTTTTTCAAACTATTTAATAAAAAATATGGTAGATTGAGGGCCTGGTTGTCTAGTAAATTCATCAACAGTCAGGTATGATACATATACATTGACCCAAAACGTCCCTCACAGGTGATAATTTTTTGAATAACCAACAGTAAAGTGGCCCACTCTTCTTTCAAAGCATGAACAGGAATTCCCTTTTAAAAAATAGTTACATCCATACCTGGGTTATGTAGGATCACTCTCCAGGCTTCATCACTAATGCTCTTGTTTTTGAACCAACGATCACCTTCTTGAGGGAGTTCTGTAGCAGCTGCTATGGATGCCTCATTCACCGTAAATTTGAGGTCCCCAATTTCTACCTCCAGACCATTGAAAGACCTTGCAAAAGCTTTTTTCACCTCTTTATGGTAGCTTCTAAACTTTTGAATAAACCGAAGCCATTTTGCATTTTTCAATATATCTTTGACTTGCGGGTATCCTTCCATGAATTTGGGTCCCTCTGGTTCCGTCCTCAACAACTGACCCATCCTTCCTTCTACTCTTTAAAACTTGTCTGCGTGAGGAGGGTTTAACGGAGGTAAGACGGCTGAATGAGCGGAAATGAGCACGATTTATGGAGGAGACCAGTGACTGTAAGCGGATATCAAAGAATAGGTATACGGAATGTAGCGTAACAGAGAACAAAATGGGGTGAAGCGGAACAGAGAAGGGTTACGTGAGCACGGTGAAAATGTAGCTGTGAGATCAATAGAACAGTAGGAGGAGTAGAACGCATCCGACAGTATTTAAAATTGGGTGGCTGCAGAGTAAATGCAAGCACGTTTATGAAATGGCTACGGATTTTATGCGGCTGAAAGAAGCCGTAGTCAAATCAACCACGTTTCATCATCACAGGTGGAGTATCGAAGTATGAGTGAAGATCTGAGGCTTGATTATGGGACTGTTTGAAAATGAATGCAAGGATTGTGGGAGGATCATATAGAGATTGTGGAATGGTTACGGAGTTTGTCAACACAATCATTGCATATAATGGAGCTATTGTTTATAACTATGTAAAAATGTGCTTGAATGCCATTTGAAATAAATTTTTACTCATACCTTGGAATTCTTGCCATTTTTCATTGGTCTTCAATCAGTTGCTCCTCATTGATGTCTTTGAATGCCCCATGTCTTCATACCTGCATTTGTTTTCATGATTGTTGAACTAACATCTGGCTGTACATTTTTTTGAAAAACAGAGTGGTAGCTGCAGAAACTGCTTCTGGCTGCGGAAACTGGTGTCAGCTGCGGAAACTGACACAGCTATTATTTGGGTGAATGGAAATAGATGGATGATAACTGACTGAATGAAAATGGTCATGAAAGAAAATTTTATTGGTGAAATGAAATGAAATAGATGAAATGAATTGAAATGGAATGAAGTGGAATGGAATGGAGTGGGTGGTCATAAAACTTGTGAAATGAGAGAGAATTTTTTTTTTTTTTTTTTTTTTGGGGAAAGTATAGGGTGTCAGGTGTTCCTGATTTTCACCCTACATTTTCTGTATAAGACTGCCAATCAATGATTGGTTTTCAGGCTTATACAATTTTATTTATTTATTTATTTATTTTTTAACTGAAAAGAACAAAAACTAGGCTGGTGGAGAAGAAGAATTCTTCTTTACCAGCCTTATTGCAGAATTTTCTTGAAACATTTTGACAAATTCCTCTTTTGAGAGTGGCTTATGATAGACTTTTAATCTGTGGCCATTCACAATAAGAAGAGTTTGAAATTCATCAATGGTCTTGATTCTTACCGCTCCATTGCTAAATATCTTGTCAATCTCATATGGCCCAAGCCAATGAGTCTGAAATTTTCCTTGGAAATCTTTAAACTTGGAATCAAATAACAATGCCCAATCTCCTTCTTGAAACTTCTTCTCTTTGATGTACTTGTCATGCCATTTAGCTCTTTGATATTGAAATAGATCAGTTCTTAAAATTGCTTCTTGTCTGATCTCATCTAGCTCATTCAATTGCTCCATTCTATGCTTTTGGGCTTCTGATAAGTTCATCCCCAATTGAACTGCTATCTTGAAGGTCTTGACTTGGAACTCAATGGGGATCAAGACTTCTTTCCCATAAACAAGTTCATAGGGAGAATGTCCTGTTGTATTCCTCCATGTAGTTCTGTAGGCCCACAAGGCTTCTGGAAGCCTTTCTGCCCAATCTCTTCTATGTAGACGAACAGTTTTGGTGATGATACTTTCAAGAACTTTGTTTGTGGACTCCACTTGACCATTTGCTTGTGGATGGTAAGGAGTAGATCTTCTGTGCTTGATTTTGTATTCTTCCATCAAATTCTCCACCAAATTTGATGTGAATTGGCTCCCCTGATCTGTCACAATTTCTCTTGGAACACCAAAGCGAGTAAAAATATCCTCATAAAGAAAATGAACAACTGAATTTTCAGTAGCAGATACTAATGCTTTGGCTTCTACCCATTTAGTAACATAATCAATACAAACCAATATATACTTTTTTTTCTTAGATGGTGGATTAATAGGTCCAATGAAATCTAAAGCCCATTTTTCAAAGGGTTCAATGAGTACCTGTGTTTGCAATGGCATTTCATTTGAAAGGGTAGGTTTCCCTACTCTTTGGCAGCTGTCACACCTTTTGACATATTGTTTTGCATCTTTGAAGAGGGAAGGCCAATAATATCCTAAAGAGAGGATTTTATACGCCGTCCTTTTGTCTGCAAAGTGTCCGCCGCATGGTTCATCATGACATGCCTTAAGAATATCAGGCATTTCATCTTCCCTGACACATCTTCTGATCACAAGATCTGGCCCCGTTTTAAACAATTCGTTAGAAATCCATGAATATTTTGAACTCTCCTGAATAATTTTTCGTTTTTCACTTGGAAATAAATGTGAAGGCAGTTTCCCTGTAACCAAATAGTTAGCAATATCTGCATACCAAGGAGTCTTAATAGTTACCGCAAACAAGTATTCATCAGGAAACTTATCCTCTACAGGAGAATCTTCTTTAGTATTCTGAATCCTAGACAAGAAATCAGCTACTGTATTTTGTTTCCCTGGTCTATCCAACACAGTAATATTGAATTCCTGCAAAAGTAGGAGCCATCTTGTCACTCTGCCATTAGTAACATGTTTGTTCATTAGATATCTAATCGCAGAATGATCAGTATGAATACAAGTTTCATAGCCTGTTATATAATGTCTAAACTTATTGATTGCATGAACAACAACTAAAAACTCTTTTTCAGTCACAGTATAGTTCATCTCAGTGGGAGTCAAATTTTTACTGGTATAGTTAATGGCATAAGGGACTAAATCTTTTTGACCCAACACAGCTCCTAGAGCTGTATCTGAAGCATCTGTAGAAATATGGAAAGGGAGTTTCCAATTTGGTCCTCTCAAGATAAGTGCTTCAGATATTCTTGTTTTCAAAGTTTCAAAGGTCGATTGACAATCAGGATCCCATTTGAGTTCACAATCTTTTGTAAGCAGTTTGAAGAGTGGAGATGCTATTTTGGTGAAGTTTTCTATAAATCTTCTATAGTATCCAGTAAATCCTAGAAAACTTCTAACATCTCTTTGACAATTTGGAATAGGCAACTTGGAGATGACTTCAACTTTTGATCTATCAACCTTAATCCCATCTCCTGAAATATGATGGCCCAAAACAATACTTTCAGTAAACATCATAAAGCATTTTTCATGACTTAATGAAAGGTTTGTTTCTTTACATCTTATAAGAACTTTTTCCAAATTTTCTAATGCCTTTTCAAATGAATTACCATAAACTGTAAAATCATCCATATAAACCTCTACACAATCATGGATTAGATCAGAAAAAATTCCTAGTACTACTCTTTGGAATGTTGCAGGTGCATTACATAACCCAAAAGGAAGCACTCGATAGGAAAAAGTTCCCCATGGACAAGTAAATGTGGTCTTATCTTGATCTTCAGGTGCTACCTCAATTTGATTATAGCCACTAAAACCATCCAAAAATGAAAAGTACTTTTTACCTGCTAATGTATCTAATACCTGATCGATAAAAGGCAAAGGAAAGTGATCCTTCAAAGTTGCTTTGTTCAATTCCCTGTAATCAATGCATACCCTCCATTTACCATTCTTTATAGGTACTATAACCAAAGGAGAAACCCATCGGCTATCTGAAATTGGATAAATGAAGTTTATATTGAGTAGTTTTTGGAGCTCTTCTTTCACTATCTCCCTAAGATTTGGATTCATCCTTCTTTGAGGTTGTCTGATTGGTCTACTGTTTTCCTCAATATATATATGATGGATGCAAGTCTTAGGATCAATACCTTTCATGTCAGTATACTCCCATGCAAATGCAGTAGAATGTTTTTGCAAGATTTTGGTTAGTTCTTCTTGTTGTGACTTTTCCAAATTTTTGTTGATATTTAATGTTTTTCCTGGAAAAATCTCAATGGTAGAACTACCGAACTCTTCCATAGAGTAAAGAGACATTTTTCTTGATGATAAATATTCAATGTCAGATTCCAACTGAAATTTTGTGGGGTCATATTCTCAAGATGTCTCAAAATTTTCTAATGTGTTCAAAATTTGACTATCCTCACTAATTTCAGAAATGGTAAAGACAGGTTGTATAGTGTCCTCATCATCGACCCATTCATTGTCTCCTACTTCTGTGATTGCTTATTTATATATATATATATATATATATATATATATATATATATATATATATATATATATATATATATATATATATATATCACTACAATTTATTTCTTTGTCGAATTACCATTAGAAATGTACATATCCTCAGATCTACAACTAATAAAAGCATCAGCTGTGGCTAGCCAAGGTCTTCCTAAGATAAGTGGGTGCCCTCCTAGATTACTCTTGGGAGTCAAAATCATAAAATCTACTGGATATTCCTAAGAATCTAAGGAGACTGAAATATCTTCTAATACACCATCTGGTTTAATAATTGATCGATCTGCAAGTTGCAGTAAAGTAGGTGTAAAAGAAGGTTAGGAAGTTTTAGCTGGTCCATAGTCTGTCTACTCATAATGTTGATAGCAGCCCCTAAGTCAATCAATGTGTTTGGAATTTCTACCCCATTTATATGTGTCTTGAAAATTGGACTTCCTAGATCTACATACTTCTGCATGGTAATTTTCCACATATATTCCAATTTTTCCTACCAGTGGATTCTTCTATTCTGCTTCTTCCTGTTCTTTGAGAATTGAGACTTAACTCCTTTATTATTTTCGCTAGAATAGAATCTCTCAATGGCTCGTAGGTATGGAATCTTGATACAAACATTCTTTAATTCATTTAGAAAATCATAGTTAGGCAACAAGATTTGTTTTTCCACCCCTTTATCAATTTGTAATCTTTCAGGGAAAGGAGGTGTGGGTGAAGATGTAGGTTTCTCAACTATAGGAGTTGTGGGTGTTAACTTTTCTTTATCTTTTTGAATGTTCGAGTTTTGAAGAGATGTTTCCTCAGAATTCTTATTGGCTTTAAGAGAGTCCTCCTCAGAGGTATCTTGCTCTTGGATATCTATAGAAGGTTTTTCTAAAACTATACCAGACCTGAGTTGTACATCATTGAGAGGAACAATCATATAGGTAGGAAATTGTTGTCCTTCTATCATGTAAGTATTCTGAGGATTTTTATTGTTAGGATTTGGCAATGGCTGAGCTGGAAGTTGATTTGTCTTTTGTTGGAATGGAAACATGAGTTGAGGATTTGGATTTTGTTGAGAAGGTTGTTGTTGTGGAAATGGCAATGGAAGTTGTAGATTTGGGTTTGGAAGTTGTGGAGCTTGTTGATTTTGAAAAGATGGAGGATATTGATAAAATTGAGCAAATCTCCCATAAGTATTTTGCATCCCTTGTACCCATGGCTGATATGGATTCTGATGTTGGGGCCAAGGTTGTTGCCAAGGATTCCAATTTGGTGGGGTTTGAAAATTCATAGGGTTGTTAAACCCTTGAGTTTGTTGTCCCTGCCAAGGTCTCCTTGTAACAAAACAGAGAGATTCTACTGAATTTGGGTCTTCTTGAAAGACAGCTTTGAGTCCAAGAATTGAAGGACAATCCTTGATCTCATGATTCTCTGAGCAAATCATACATGTTTCTACAACTTTTTCATCCAAGGGACATTCCCTTAAAGCATGTTTCTTCCTACATTTCTGACAAAAGATGGCTAAAGCATCTGTTTCTGCTTTCTGCTTGTTTTGGATTTTAAGGGTGTCTAGTTGTTCACTAAGGCTCCCTAAGATATCAATTTTGAATTCATCAAGCATATTACCAATCTCTGCCCTACTTACTGATCCAGTTGCAGATTTGTTAGCCCTAATAAGAGAAGGATCCCTAGGCCCTTTTCCTGTTTTAGATTTTCCTCTTGAGAGATGGACACATAGTTCCGTTATGTCACGAAGTGGAAGTTGAGAAATGTCTCCTTTCCCCATCATGTTTAAAATATCTATCCATTCATCTCTAATGGCTTTTAATATGAGGGCTTTCAAATTTTCATCATCTAAGTTGCTCATCTTTGCTCTTTTTAAGTTGTATTGAAATATTTCAAGTAAATCTTCCAAATTTTCATCTTCTTTTTGCATCATTTTGAATACCTCATCCTTGTAATTGGTGGGCATACAATAGTCTAAGTATCTATCCAAAAATGTTTGTTTCATATCATTCCAAGTCCTAATAGATTGAGTGGCTAATCCCATGAACCATTTCAAAGCAGCTCCCTTCAATGTTGAAGGAAACAGTTTGAGTTTTTGAGAGTCTTCCATAGAGTCATAGGTTCGGCACACGACTTCAAACTCAAACAGAAATGTTTCAGGATCCTCACTTCGCAATCCATAAAAGTTGGGGAGGACAGATGGTGAGATGTTTTTCATTGTTGTATGAGTTTCCTCATCAACTATAGGGAATCCAAACAAGTTGTCTCCTTCCCTATTTCTTCCATTATTACCTTCACCATTGTCGTCTCCATTGTTTCCTCCTCCTCTACCTCTACCTCTACGTCCGAATCCATCTATTATTTCCTCTGCCATGATAGTTTCTTTAGAGTCCTCAAAGTCATTTGGTTCTTCTATCAAGGGAGGATGAGAGGGAGTTTCTTCCTTTTCTTCTTCAGGTGATTCTACTTCTTTGATTACAATATACTCTCCTGTAGAAGCAAAGAAAGGGTCCTTTTCTAAGTGAGATTTGGTAGATGGTGTAGGAGAATCCTCTAATTCAGCTGCTCCTTGAATTCCAAGAATCTTAAGGCTAGGGGTAGATGGTGGTGAATCTTGTCTATGCCTTGAAGAAGATGGAGTTGTGAAAATCAAACTCTTGGCTCTAGCTACAAACCTTCCCCTAGAATCTCTTGCTCTATGCATGTCATTTTTATTATTATTATTTTTTTTTTTTTTAAGTTGGGCTAATAATTCTCTTTCTGATCTTCCAGGTCACACTAGGTGCAAGAAGAGAGCATACTTAAGAAGTTATTGAACCAATAACTCTCTTTTCTGATCCTCCAGATCACACTAGGTGCAAGAGGAGAGCATAATTCAAGAAGTTATCAAGTTTTCCCTTCTTTTTATTGTTTTTTTTTTAAAGAAATTGGCTACCTAGTTACACTTCCCTGGCAACGACGCCAAAATGTTTGGTCAATTTAGTCTGTCCTAAATTGCTACATTAATTTGTCGATCCGGGATTCGTAAGCTGACGAAGTGTGGCGCACTATATGTGCAAGATAACCTATCTCTTACTTTTTGTCGTTTTTAGTTTTTTATTTTTATCTTGGTTGGTTTCCTAATATGAGATGAAAATTTTAAAAGCCAAGTATGGATAGAGATGTTCAAGACACCGATGTTCTTTATAATGATTTCCCAAACTTCAAATTTCAAAAGGATCTTAAAACATACAATGACAAAGCTAATTCCAAAAAGAAAATGAAAATGTGCTACTATACTAGTCAAACAAACAGTGAACTATTGATCATGAAACCCATTACCCTTGCTGTTGTCTAAACACAAAAGAAACTGTACTCAAAGAAATCCAAAGATTTGCAGTAAAGTAAAGCTAAAATCAAATTACATCAATTCATATTCTGACCCCTCACCATTAGTCTCGCTATGGATTTCGGAGGTAATCATAAACAACTTGAGCAATCTGATATCTAATTTGAAGAAAAATAAACTAATATCAAACTACACACTCATACTTCAATCCCTCACCATTAGTCTCGCTATGGCTTTCGGAGGTAACTGATAATGACATGAGCAATTTAATATCTAACTTGCAGAAAAATAAACTAATATCAAACTACACACTCATACTTCAATTCCTCACCATTAGTCTCGCTATGGCTTTCGGAGGTAACTGATAATGACATGAGAAATTTAATATCTAACTTGCAGAAAAATAAACTAATATCAAACTACACACTCATACTTCAATCCCTCACCATTAGTCTCGCTATGGCTTTTGGAGGTAACTGATAATGACATGAGCAATTTAATATCTAACTTGCAGAAAAATAAACTAATATCAAACTACACACTCATACTTCAATCCCTCACCATTAGTCTCGCTATGGCTTTCGAAGGTAACTGATAATGACATGAGCAATTTAATATCTAACTTGCAGAAAAATAAACTAATATCAAACTACACATTCATAATTCAATCCCTCACCATTAGTCTCGCTATGGCTTTCGGAGGTAACTGATAATGACATGAGCAGTCTAATATCTAATCTAACTAGTAAAACAAATGTACAAAACTGAAATGAATAAAACAATGCTGGAATTAAAAACTAAGAAAAATAAATCAGCAGGAGGACAAGATTAATTTCATGTCATTAGTCAATACAGAAACTATGTGCAAATGCCCGGGCTGCCTATTGTAATCTGGAACAAAAACACTGATCAGTTAACAACAATATAAAGCATGAAAGATTATGAACAAAAGTAAAATGTAAAGCATGAAAGATTATGGACAAAGATGAAACGTAAATACCATGAAAGATGTAATGTATATATACATGTGAGTGACTATGGCACAATGAACATAAGGAAATGAAGCATGAAACTATACAATAATACACAAAACCTCGGCGTGTGCAGGGGCCCTCTGCACAATCCTCGGGAAGCAGCTATCAAATACGAATTACGCTTATGAACAGAGTCTTCTCATATATTTAAAATGCGGTCATAACAGAGAAATAATGTCACAGCACAGTGGCAACGCAATTACATTACAGAGCTAACTATTATGCGTATGAGAACGCATTATTTATAACAGAGGGTGATATAAATAATTCCCTAAAGTCTGCGCTGATAGAAGACACGTGAACCATCACGTCCAGAGATCTAGCATTATGGCTGCCGTGAGGATTAAATCTATGGAGAGTGGCTGTTGGATTCGGCTTATGGAGCCATTTACAAGTGTTGATGTGTCTCTCGTGATTTAGAAACGGCCACGCAAATCTTCACGTGATGAAAAACAGAGTTCTGTCACCGTGGGACTCTTCGGTTGACCACCACTTGGCTACCTTTGACCACAGCCTTCTTAGGTGAATTTGACTGAGCCAATAGGACTCAATCCATGTCCATGTCATTTCCAACTTGCCCATGTCGCTCGATTTGCTTGAAGACACCTGCAATATAGACTTTAACAAAATGGCTGCGGAAAGTTGCAGCAGCTGCGGAAAGTGACAAGATTCCGCAGCTTAATGAGCAAAAATCTAATTCAAACAGCAAACACAAAACATAGTTAAAAACCACTTTAAATGCTCTTTTATAATTAATATGCAATGATATTTATGGCTTAGAAGGTCCAGGTGAATGAAGAAGGTCTAGAAAGGTGTATAAGAAAGATGCAAGTTTGGGACTCAACATGCGTTCCCATCGACCGTCTTCTAGGCTTCATCGTGTCTAAAGACGGTATAACTCTTGACCCTTTGAAAGTTCAAGCCATTCTTGAACTTACTATTCCCCGTACTTTACGTCAGCTATAGAGTCTCCAAGGCAAAGCTAATTCTCTTCGCCGGTTCGTTCCTGACTATGCCACGACCGCACATGGGTTCCTTAGACTTTTCCGATCTAACATACCATTTGTATGGGATACCTATGCCCATGAGTCTTTTGATGCCCTGAAACATGCTCTCACATCCGCTCCCTTGATCCGTCCTCCTGACTTTGATAGGGACTTCATCCTATACATCTCCGCCTCCACCTATTCGATCGCTGGTGTCCTTATCCAGGAAGATGACAACGGTATTGAGCATGTGATCTATTATGTTAGTAAGAACTTCACAGGTCCTCCTGTATACTACTCACACGAAGAAAATTTAGCATTGGACGTCATGTTCTCGATCCAAAAACTTCGTCATTACATCCTCATGTGTTCCACCAAGGTTGTGACAAATTCCAACCCCATGGCTTTCCTACTGAGTCGCCACACCCTCAGTGGGAAGTACGCCCGTTGGGTCATTATCCTTCAAGAATTCGACCTCGAATTTGTCACACCAAAAAGTAATAAAGGTTTAGCCCTCGCTGAACTCATTTATGAATTACCTACCGGTACGTAGGATCCTCCAGTTAATGACGCTCTTCCCGATGCACACTTATTCGCCATTACCACGGACGATCCTTGGTACAGTGATATCCTTACTTACTTGTGAACCCAAAAGTTCGCTCTTAATCTTGACCGTGATGCTCACCGACGTATCCGACACCAGGCTCCCCGCTACCTTCTTATCGGTGACGACCTCTATCGTCACGACATAGATACTGTCCTTCATCGTTGTCTCACACACGCTGAAGCGGAGCAAGTCCTCAATGCCTGCCATAGCGGTGCTTGTGGTGGCCATCTCTCCGGTCTTGCTACTTCCTAGAAAGTCACGCACGCTGCATATTTTTTGCCTTCTCTCTTCAGTGATTGCATTGAAGCAATCAAACAATGCTCTAATTGCCAACATTTCGCCCCTAAGGCATGAGCTCCTTCAGCTCCCCTCCATCCTGTAGTCACAGCTGGTCCCTTCTGTAAATGGGCCATTTACTTTATGGAGTGTCGACCTCCATCCGCTGGTAACCATAAGTATATCATCGTGGCAGTTGACTATTTCACAAAATGGGTTGAGGCTATGCCAACATTTAACAACATGGCAGCTACCGCAGACCTCTTTTTCTTTAACCACATTATTGCTCGATTTGGGGTTCTGAAACAATTGGTCTCTGACCATGGCCGGCATTTTGAAGATGAGATATGGTGTCAGCTATCCTCACTGTTGGGTTTTGAGCATCAATTTTCCTCCTCCTATTACCCCCAAGGTAATGGCGAAGTTGAAGCTGTCAATAAAATCCTTAAAACCATGCTTCAAAGGACAGTGAATAAGCACAAAACCGACTGGCATCTCATGCTCTTCCCTGCTTTGTGGGCCTATAGAACTTCTGTTAAATCCGCCACCGGGTTTACTCCTTTCCACCTCGTTTTCGGAGAGGAGACAGTCTTACCGATCGAATGTGAAATCCCCTCCCTTCATCTGGCCGTTGAACTTCTCCCTGATACCCAACCTCTAGAACAACAAATTATCATGCTTGAGCATGCCTCCGAAGACCATCGTGTTGCATTAAAAACCCTTGAAGCGGCTAAGAAACGCACCAAAGCTTAGTATGACCGAAAAGTCCACCTTCGTACTTTTCACAAAGGTGATTTTGTTCTAGTATATGACCAGACCCATGATGTCCTCGGTCATGGGAAGTTTGACTCATTATGGCTAGGCCCTTACATCATCAGTAAGGACCTGGGTAAGGGGGCATACCTCTTAGAGAACTTTGAAGGCCACCCCCTTCCTAATCCTCGCAACACACTTTATCTTAAGAAATATTACCCTTAGCATTTCCCTCCTGAAATGCATGTTTTATTTTCTTTAAGATAGCCAGCATATGTTTGTTTTTTCTGATTTGATACTTCACCTGGACACTTTCTGTCCACGAAGGATCCATTCACCTCTCCTCCAAAATCGAATTTCCTCACTTACAACACTTGTAATTGGGGCATCACTTTTCCCCCTTACTTGTCCTTGTTTGTGTTGATTTTCGTCATGAGATACTCTCTTGTACTCATGTTTTTATGGTCCCCCATTGGACCTTTACTGTGTGGCAGCACCATCGAGTCGCCCTTGTTTCGAGCATATGAGTTGAGTCATCATCACATTCATGGAGTCTATCCCATGTTCCTTTGTATCCCGCCATAGTCCTCCATCCTTCATTGTTTGGTCTCTCTCTCGTGTTGCACATTATGGCCTTTAGTCCCACTGTCTCCTATCCCTCATGATATTGTGTCAATCGCTGACAAGTCATCCATGCCCTTTATGCTCTAACAAGGGAAGTCATCCATTCGCTACTCAGTATCCACCATTTCATCATCATCATTGGTATTAGTCTGTCAGTCGCTCTACTATTTTCTCTCATGCCTTAGTTGAAGATTCCTTATTGCCTCACCTATGGCGGACCTCCTTCTGTCGACATCAGCTCATTCATTCCAGAAGACAGGTCTAGAGGGCGGTGTACCTTGGTTCCAACTTCCATTCTTGTTCGGTGCCCCGAATCAGGCAAAGGGACTCCTTATTACCCTTTGAATTGATTGTTTCTCAGCCACAGCTCCTTTTAGCATGATCGAGATCCGTATACTTGATGGTTCTGTGACGCGGCAGCTGATATCGGTGATTCCCGGGTGTGTGTGAGATGTCCCAAACCTCATGAGGGGGTGGCCCTCCAGGTAGCCCCCCACATGCCTGGATGACCTCTTCATCGCAGCCTTTGATGCAGCTCCATATATTTGATGATGTCGGCCTTAGCCGCTTGCAACACCTCTTTGATTTGCATGTATCAGTCAGATTTTGCGAGCCCTTCCCCGTTGATAGGGGTAATTTGGGTTGTATTTGTATCTCATGTACTCAGATATTATTGTACAAGTCCTGGCTGTTATCCCAGGCACCGCATGTATGTGGGATTTATCGTTATTTCTCTTATCTGGCTCATGTTTATGCCAGCATGTAGTTTACAGTTCAGTCTCTTGTTTACTGGACACACTATTCTTTTGTACTTTGTCTTGGTGGGCATAGGTATGCCTCCCCCACCACCTCTAGCACAGGTACCCACTCATAAAAAGAGACTTGTTGCACCTATAAGTCTCATCTCCTCAGGGTCTAGTTCTTCAACCCATTAGTCTACCTTACATTTCTCTCTCTGACTTCCCTTTTGATGTCTGGTGATTGAGTTCTTACAATGTACTTCGGTCATATGATTTGCTTCTAACACTCGCACGCTGGGGGGCAATATGTTACACCATTTTTTGGTCATCTAACCTATTATCATTAGATGGACCCAAGTACACCATGTAAGACCAATTTTACCTTAAGTAAAATTTCTTTCACTATGTGAAATAACTTAATAAACCACATTTATTAGGTTGTTTATGGTCTAAACAGGAAACCCCAAAGGGAAATATTAAAGAAATCTATATTTGTTTGATTTTCCTCATGGAATAATTAATTAAACAATAATTTAATTATTATTCCTGGTCATATTTAACCCAAAACAAGGAAATTAATTAGATAAATCCTTATTTATCTTATTATTTTCTAGAAATAATTATTTAAATCTTATTTAAATAATAGTCCTTGTTAAATATGACTAAATCATTTATAAATAATTATATAAATAATTATTTATTTAATTATCATTCAACCACTTCCATAAAAATAATAAATAAATCATTTATTTATTTATTATTTACAAATAAAGAGATTTGACCCAAGTCAAATGTCTTTTCCCTCCAACAAATATAATAAAATATTCCATAAAAGGTGGATCTAGATTTGGTTAATATTATTTTAATCATGCACCAAGATCTAGAATGACCTAATATTTTGTTATAAATAGAAGGGTTTTCCCATTCATTTGTCACCTTTTTGTCACCTATTAGATCACTCTGGATCTATGCTCTTGGTCTGACTTTGAGCCATTATCATTGTCAAATTTTCCATTATTTCACTTTGTGAGCTCCCTTGGAGTTCTATGTTTGTCTGGGTTTTCTACACCAACAAGAGAGAGAAATTCTAGATCTGAAGTGCTGAGGAATTTCAAGAACCCATCCCATTGAGGAGAATTGGAAACACCTTTTTTGTTTTCCTCCCAGGTGCCCTTAATATAAAATTATTTCAAAAATATTGTTCTTGTCTTGTCTATTGGATGTATGGAGCAAAACCTTAGTTTTACTGCTTAATGTATTTTTATGCATAGATCTGGATTTTTGCAACATTTGTTTTGATCAACTAACTGCAGATCTGAAGATATAGGTAGCCATATTTGATAATAGGGCTATTAGTTATGTGTAGCTAAAGTGGTCTTTTTTCATACACTTCAACAAAATATTCATACTAACAGCAGCAAATTTGAATTGTCCACTAGCACAAAACTCAACACCGTTTCAATATTGCAATCTCCAGTGATTAACACTGCTCCGATACCATGTAGAAATTTTTTAATACTGATAGTATTACCGGATTATCCTGATCTAACAAATTAATCTTATGTTAAATACAAAATCCTTCCACTTAATTCTTTGCAGAAATTATATTGCCAATTGTAAACACATGAAGAAAATCAATCGCACATAAACACAGTTGTTTAACGGGAAAGCTTAAAGCTAAAAACCCCAACTATCATATATTATGTATATCAATGGAATCATGTAACAATCTCATACAAAGCTTAGTACATCAAGCTCTCAGTACAATATAGAACCGTCACACATTGTCATGCAGAAATTTGCATATCTATGCACCAATTTCTTGCCTCCTAATAGCCTGCCTCCACTGCGCAATCCCTGCTGAAGAAGACCCCTGAATGAATTCCAATTAGCCTTTCCTTGACTGCGCAATCCTAATTGGCATCTCCAATTTGTGTCAGATGCATTGAATGCATCACTATAGTCACACCAGATTGTCCATCTCACCCTTTCACCTATCTCTCCACTGGGTCTCCACTCGAACTGACATGCAAGTAGTTATCTATTGTATTTGTTTAGTTGCAAGTGAGTTATTAGTTGTGAATTAATTAACTAATTAATTAACTAAACTCTCACTAGTGTATTTTCAGTTAGAACTAGATACAACTAGCACAACTGAGTTTAACTCACTTAACTGAGTTAAACTAAATAACAACTCCCATAACTACTCTTCCAAATCTGTCACAACTCTGCCACTTCAGTTCTAACTGAGTCCTCCATGCATGAGTCACCAACCACCCTAGGAATTGCGTAATTCCTTCAGCCCACTAATTTGCCAAATTTGTTCACTGAAATAAAGTGCTCCAAGAGAATAAGTTGATATTTATTGTCGGATTATTATTAAGGGCTAATAATAATTGACATGCATCTATTTTTAGATTAGCGATCTATAAATAGACTTTTCCCAATCTTCTAAAAATAGAATCTCATCTATTTTTCCAACTTGATCAACCATCTACAAATAGCATCCTGCAACTTATAGAATATGCTCACCATGTCTAAAAATAGGCATACACCTAAAAATAGCCTACGGGCCCCACTTAGTGATTGTGCTTAATTTTCACTAAGCTCATCATCTTGTTGAATCTCAACATATATATGTGTTGCTACAATGTGCGCCAATTTGTATTTATTTTGATGGACTATAGATATCCTTAAATCCCCAACTTCTTCAACGTACATTGTACTATATTTCAACTCGAGATTTGTGCATTGGAGGTATGATTGTCCCTATCATATCAATACATCAATATATGCAAGCATTATAATATTAAAGTAATAACACAACTAACTTTAACACTCAAGTAACAAGTGCTAATTGGTAGTTAGTACTTGCCACTTAGTTTAAATATAGGTAAATTGGAGTTTATATTGTTGAGAGATTGAAGTTCTAATGTAGCTTTACAAATTTTAATTAATAATAGGTTTCAGTATGGGAATCAAATTTTTAGCAGCTATTATTAGCAAAATAAATTATAATTACAAATTACAATTAGAAATGCCATATAATAATATTAGACAGTTTCAAAGTAAAATGAATACACTCTCTCAAGTTAAAGTAGGATTGCTATCACACTTGAGTTACATGTACACATAAATAATTATATCAAACAACCATGCAAGACCATATAAATAAAAATATCTACAACAACATGTAACTGTGTGCACATAATTGACCTTTCTGTCCAATTCTAGTTTGTTTATTTTAGAATCTTCTTTTATCGAAAAAAAGTAAGGACTGCTGGACACCTAAACCTCCTAGGGTTAGTGTGGAAGGTGAACAGTGAATAGGGAGTCCGAGTACCTTGGAATGTGGAATCCAAGAGTCACACCTAATGTATTATAAATGTATATCATTGTGAATAATATGATATCCATGCTTATCTTATCTTCTTGTGTGTTTACCATGCTTGTGTCTAACATGGTATCAGAGCCATGATGTGTGGCCTGCTCTGTGGGTTTCTCAACCACTAATTATGTGGCCTTCTTCCTCATTGTGCAATTATGTGTTAGGTTTCTAACCCTTCCCTTTCTGCCAACATCTACATGCTTGACTATTTCATTTCTCTACATACTCGTTCGTTGGTTAAACAAACATTCAGAAAAACCTAGAGTTGGTAAGAATTCGAGCAGACTAGGTGTAATTGATAGGCCTGGACAGAAAGAAATATGAAAATATGTTACTGCAGAGGTGTTACTGTGTTAATACCACTGCTCTCCTCCATTTCTCTATCATCAGAATTTTTCTCCGCCACACTGTAAACACTTCTGACTCACCTAGAATTGTTGCTCCTGCACCACCACCACCCTTCACCGTCCTCGTCAACTCACATGACAGCACCAATGTCTGTTGCGTATACCTGTTGGATATTCCATGCTTTTGTGGCTATTTCGCGCGAGTTGCAATATAGCCAAATGAAACTCCTCAATGCAATGAGTTTGAATTAGTATATGTTCCGACTCTTCAAATAACCAAACCAGACTCTGATTGTATCTACAACTTCACGGAGAGCAAGAATTGTAAGACCATGATTCAACCAAGATAATACTCTGCCTCTTCGACATTTGCTATGTAGCATGGTCACTGTACATTTTACGTCTGCCAAAACAATAGTTTCACTGAAGAAGTTTGTCACAAATTCCATTACACTCATTCTCAAATGTATGTTGATCTATCGATTCTATGCCCAGGTCAGGACTGATGTTTCTTGCATTCCATGATATAGGGTCTAGATGTCAAAGATTTAAAACTGACCACTGATTGCTTCATTCATCGTGCCAAAATGAAACAGAAGCATCACTAACGAGATTGCTCATTCGATGCCTAGAAATTGCATCAGAAAATTACATCAAAACCGGATAGCACCAAGGCGGATTTCTAGGAACGATTCCTCATCTAGTTTATGTGTCTAACTATTCACATTCAACTTAGTTTTTTGGATTTTCATAGTTTAAGTTCACAATCGGGAATATATCACAATTGGTGTTATATGGACCGTGGCCCCTCGATACCTTACCATTCCCAATATTTTATCACTAATTTGAAATTTTGCTTCAGTTCAATGGTCGATCAGCTTGTATCTGCATGTTGTCGAAACTATCTATGTTCAAAATGTGCCATGAATGTGTCGAATCCATCTCCTGACACTCTGTTCTAAATATGTCGAATGTATGCTCTGAATATGTCAAATAAGTGCCTTAAATTTGTGCTATATGTCGAAACTTTCATCTCTACTGAAGGTTCTGTGCTTTGTGCACAAAGTGTTAGTTGAATCGCCTTCCTTTCTGTGCTGAAAAGGAAAGTTTAGAGTTCGTTAACAGAAGTTTCTTTTGGTGGCTCTCACTACAGTTCGTTGTAATTGTTGAGTTTTGTTTTTGAGTTATTTCTTAAATTGTTTTAATGATGATATGAAACAAACATAAAGATTATGGTTTAGAAAATCATGCACTATTGGGAAACACAATGGAATGTTAAAAAAGTAGCCAGCTTGTACACAACACATGCATTATTATACATGACCACTCACTTATGGATGTCAGTTGGCAATTAATTGTTCCATGGATATGTGGGCAAAGACAATATTTGAATATGGTTGTTTATAAAATTATAGGAGAGTCATGGAGTTGGTGTTCCATGTCGCCCAGTGATTCAATGCATTCTCAAACCACATATTTGATGCTCTAGCTAGATATAAAGATCAAATTTTTCAATTAAGAAGTTTGGGCCATAAACTCTTCTATAACATGGTATTGAATCAGTGGGTATTTCCTCATAAATTTGCTATTGGTTGTGAGTTCAATTTATCTTAATAGAGCCATGCTTGTTGTTAGGGCCATACACTTAAATGCATTATATTCCTCTAAGCTTTACATTGAGTTGAAACTCTTTTCGAGTGTCATTTTCTCTTGTTGAGACCAAGGCTTTTTACTTTCACTTATTGCATCTGCAAGATTGTTCTACTCTTATTAATGCGCCGAGAGTACAAGTGGGTATATTTTCATTATCATATCAATTGTTGACAAAATGGTATGAATTGACAATTTATTAGAGTTATTAAGAACTCTAATCATTTCAACTACTGAAAGCACATTTAAGGTTAGCAAAGACACTCTCACAGATATTCAAACCTCTTTGCAAAATGTACAAGAACATATAGAATTTTTGCAGCTTGAGTTACAACTACATCGAGATGATCTTCAACATAAGAGTTGTCATTCTGAACTTGTTTTTTGTTCATAACGTTGAGACAAACTCCTATCAGCAACAAAAAAATGTTCAGATCACCGAGCCGAGTACAAGCAAATTTGAATGTAGAATCAAAAATCCAGCTTGCACTTCCCAAGCCCATCATTAAACCTTGGGAAGAGCTCATCCATAACAAGCACAAAACAAGTCTTGGATATGACAAGGAGGTGTCCTTTCATATTCCGGACTACTCCAAGCCTCCCAAATTTCAAAGTGTCATATTTCTTCATAATAGCTCACCTTCAACTATTCTTGATTCTTCTCCTCTTCCACAACAACAACAACAGATTGTAAAATGTCAACACTGTGACCGAGTTGGCCATATAGAAGATCATTATTTCTATCTTCACCCATGCAAGCAATATGGTCAGCACACTCATTCTTCACATAGGTGCTTCATAAACAAGCCTCCTTTAAGAACAAATATTTTTCTTGGATGGATCGCTTCTTGGCAATGGGAATCAACAACCAAGAAGATGTTTCAGTAATATGTCAGAACTTGTTCAAGAGTATTGAACAATCTTGCAGTTGCATTTTCGCCATCATCTCACCTTGTATTTGACAGGGGGGAAATGATGGTCATCTACAAGCTTCAAAGTGACATCAAGCAAGCCCGAGCCACTACCTGTCATTCCAGATTTAGAGTTGTAGCCAGAGACACAACAATTCAAGTGAGCCTGAGCCACAATGTTAGGTCCCTATATTACTAGTGTAGTCCCTTATTCTTCTTAGTGTAGCCCCCTTATTGTTATTCTTGTACCCCTCTAGCCCCTATATTTTTATTATTGTGCCCCATAAAATCCACTATTGTTATTGTTGTGCCCTTACATTATTATTGTTAGGTCAACTAAGATTATATTGTGACCCCATGGACTCCTATATATAGAAAGGAGGTTTTGTCATTTGTATCATCCAAGAATTGTTCATTTATGTAATGTAAAGGAGGTTTCCCCCTCGAAGTGGCTGATTTCTAAGGTTTTTGTCTCTCTTTTCTTCTATTTTGGGAGCTGGTTTCATGACATTTGGTATCAGAGCATTGGCTTCTAGGGTTTCGCTACTTCAAATAGGTCATCGTCGAATTTTCACTATAAATTTTTTTCTATTAAGGTTCAAAAGCTTTTAAAAAAACCCATTTGCGAAGAAATCTCGAGGAACTTTGTGTAAAAAAATTAGATCTTGGTTCGCAATATTTTTGAAGAAATGATCTGTGGAAGTTAGGGTTTTTGCAGGCTATCGAATTTCATCTCAAAGAGGTGACCTGGGGAAAATTGTCATAACTCTCTCTTTAAGCATCAGATTGGAATTTTGTAAAAAGTGGCTGAAATTGCACAGGATGTTGTTTCTTGTGTATCAATTTCAGAGCTGAAGGAAGAAACAATGACATGTGTCACGCCATACAATTTCGCCCTACTGAACTAGTCGATAATTAGGTCATTGTGGGAGATTAGGCATAACTGTGCCTTGAAGAATCCAAATTAGGTTAGATATGTGGCATTGGAAAGAAGATTCATAGGGCTACTAAAGGACCGAAGATAAAACCTAAAGGATTCGAAATTACAGAGATACATCAGTTTCAATATCGAGCTCCTCAAAAGGAAGACAAAGGTGCGTATTTTTTTTCAAATTGCATGAGTCTTGTTTGAAGTGATTCCAAGGGCATATTGAAGCATAGATATCAATATTGGGTTCTAAAATCCCCCCTAAAAACAATTCAACACCCATTAAGCCCTTAGAAGGCTCTACTATGACTCATGAAGAGGAAGAAGTGCAACATGTTATATCAAAATTACAAGAGCAAGTGCAACAACTTTTGCTCTCACAAAAAGCAACAAAAAATGAAATGGAAGTTTTGAAGAAAGGCGTGGAAGATAAGATGGATGACATGGAAGAAAAAATTAAAAACAACTTGGAAGACATGAAGAATTATCTAAAAGCAGACATGGAAGGTTTGACAAAGTTGATACAATAAGTGATTCCTAATGGTGAAAAGATAGTAGAGGAAACTCATGATGAGAACAAAATAAATTTTAATCATAAACTCTAATGTTGGATTGAAGACCTACCATATTCCAAATATAGATATGAGGAATTTTGATGGCAAGGATACCATAACATGGATACTACAAATGGAGTAATATTTTGATCTCAATAATGTGCAAAACACACAAAAGGTACGCATTGCAACTTTATATTTAGAACAAAATACATTTGTACGGTATCGATGGCTTTTATCCTGTAAAAAAATTGTCACTTAGTCAATTTTTACGGAGGAAATGATAAGATATTATGAGGATACAAAGAGAAACACCTTCTTTAGCCAATTGATAAAGATCAATCAAAAGGGTTCAGTGGTGGAGTACGTTGAGGACATCCAAAAATTGAATATAAGGGTCACTGATTCTCCAAAGAAATACATGATTGATTTCTTCATAGGGACTTTAAAGGATAGCATCCAACACGAGGTTCACCTTTGAGAACCTGATTCATTGGATAAGGCATTCAGGTTAGAAATAAAAATTGAATGTAAAATTATGGCGACAAGGAGGCCTGCCACTCACATCTACAAAGATGGAAGTGTTGCTACTCCTAGAATTCCACAACCTACAAGGTTGACACCACAAAAAATATAAGAAAAAAGAGCAAAAGGGATTTTCTACAGCTGTGATAAAAAATACACTAAAGGTCATAAGTGTGTTGAGAAGAAATTATTTTACATAGATTGTGAAGAGGAGGAAGAAAATGAACAAGAAACTTCAAAAGAAGAGGATATACACCAGGAACCAACCCTGTATAAAGAAGAAATGAGTCTGACCATATCCTGTAATGCATTGGAAGGAATTACCACTCCTAAAATTCTCAAGATAGAAGGACATATCAAGATGAAAAAGGTAATAGTGTTGATTGGTTCAGGCAGTACCCATAATTTTATTCATTGTAAGGTAGCCAAGGAATGAAATTGCTTCCTATACCGAGCACCAGAGTGTCAAGTGATGGTTGCAAATGGAGGAACTACAAATTTCTTTGGAAAATGCCATAATATCAAGCTAACAATGGGGGAATATGTATTGAATAGTCCAATGCTTTCCATTCCAATGGGAGGTGTTGATGTTGTATTAAGAGTACAATGGTTACAATATTTGGGGACGGTAGCTTTTAATTTTCAAGAACTTTTCTTGATTTTTTTTTGTAAGGAAAGGAAAATGAATTATGGGGTATCGCAGGGAAGTCGGGAAGGATAATAAGCTCTAATGTCATGAAAAAGCTTTTGAAGAAAGAACAACAAGGCGTTATTGCGCAATTATGCTCACTAGAAGTTCCAACATCAAAATCATATAGTTCTCCAGATCTCCAAAAAGTCTTGGATAATCGTTCCAAGGTGTTTGAAAATCCCAAATGACTCCCACCTATTCGTGATCATGATCATGCTATTAATTTGATTCTAGGAAGTGTTCCTCCAAACATCTGACCTTAATTATATCCTTATGTCCAAAAGAGAGAAATTGAACTATGATTGCAGAAATGTTAGAGTCTGGTATAATTCAACCTAGTCAAATTTCTTTCTCTGCTCTAGTAGTATTGGTGCACAAGAAGGATGGATCATGGCACATGTGTCCGGATTATAGGGAGCTAAATAAGCTCACCATTAAAGGTAAATTTCCCATTCCGGTGATTGATGAGTTACATGGAGCAATTTATTTTACAAGTTGGATCTTCGTTCAGGATATCATCAAATTAGAATGAAGAATGAAGATATTCCAAAAAAAAAAAACTCGTGAGGGTCATTATGAATTTTTTGTCATGCCTTTTGGCCTTACCAATGCACCTTCTACATTTCAAGGGTTGATGAATTCCATTTTCAAACCCTTCCTTAGCAATTTTTTTTTAATATTTTTGATGATATACTAATCTACAACAGGTCTTGGAAGAATCATGTTCAACATGTTGACAAGGTGCTCAAACTATTGGAGGAGAAACAATTATATGAAAATACCTCCAAATGTTTCTTTGAAGTATAAGAGGTGGAATATCTGGGTCATATTGTATCTCAGGAGGGTGTTAAGGTAGACCCTAACAAAATTAAAGCCATTAAGGAATGGAAAGTCCCCACAACCATAAAGCAGTTGCGAGGATTTCTCGGGTTAACAGGTTATTATCGCAAGTTTGTTAAGAATTATAGGTGAATGCAGCACCTCTAACAACATTATTGAAGAAAGATGCATTTTAATGGAATCCTAAAGCAACTAAGGCCTTTGAACATCTTAAAGAGGCAATGTGCCTAGCACTGGTTTTAGCTACGCCAGACTTCCCAAAAACCTTTATTGTGGAATGTGATGCCTCAGGAAATGTAATTGGTGTTGTTTTAATACAAGAAGGTAGATCCATTGCATTTAAAAGTCATCCAATAAATGGAAAGTATTTACAAAACGCTATTTATGAAAAGGAAATGTTGGCAATACTACATGCACTAAAGAAATGGTGACCCTACCTAATGGGAAGACACTTCAAGGTAAAAAATGATCATGATAGTCTTAAATAATATTTAGAAAAAAGACTATATTCAAAAGTGCAGCAAAAATGGGCCACAAATATGTTGGGTTATGAATTTGAAATCATCTACAAAAAAAGGAAGCTAAATGTTCTTGCAAATGCACTCTCAAGAAATGATGAATATGTGGAAGCATTGCTTTGTGCCATTTCTATTATCCTACCAAATTGGATAACCGAATCAAGGGATGAATGGAAGAATGACGAAGAAGTGTGGACACTCATTCAAAAGTTGCAACAAGATCCTAGTACATCTGATACATTTAGTTGGAGAAATGATTCCTTATGGTACACATATTGCTTATATATTTGTAATAATTCCCATCTAAAACAAAATATTCTTTTGGAATTGCACACCTCTCCCTGAGGTGGACACTTAGGATTTTTAAAAACTTACCACAGGGTGAAGAAAGAATTTTTTTGGGATGGCCTTAAATCCGATATTCAAAAGTTTATGGAGGAATGTTTGGTTTGCGAACAAAATAAAGTCAAGAGAATTAAGACCCCAGGTCTTCTACAACCTTTATCCATTCCAAGTCAACGTTGGGAGGAGGTTTCAATGGATTTTATCACAGGTTTACCTAAGTCCAAAGGAAAGAGCGTCATCATGGTGGTAGTTGATAGAATTACCAAGTATGCATACTTTTTTGCATTATCTCATCCATTTAAATTAAATACAGTTGCTACTGCATTTATGGAAACAATTCAAAAGCTACATGGAAACCCAAAGATTATTGTAAGCCACAGAGATCCCATTTTTACTGGAAATTTTCGGACGTAATCATTTTCTTGTTTGGGTACTCAACTAGCTCCTAGCTCATCTTATCATCCTCAATCTGATGGGCAAACTGATATAGTGAACAAATGTTTGGAAGGATATCTTCGTTGTTTTGTATATGATAAACAAACACAATGGGTGAAGTGGTTACCTCTCGTTGAATGGTGGTGTAACACTTCCTTCCATACTGCAGCAAAAATGACCCCATTTATGGCACTTTATGGATATCATCCACCGTCCATCACATCATCTTTAAGAGAAAATTATAAGATTCAAGCAGTGGAAGATCACATCGAGCATCAACAACAAGTTCTCCAACTCTTAAAGGACAACATAAATTTGGCACAAAATCAAATGAAACAATAGGTAGATCAACATCGCAGTGAGAGAAGTTTTGATGTAGGAGAATGGTATTTTTACGGCTACAACCATACAAACAAATGTCCCTCAAGAGAACTAATAAGGATACTAAATTATCGCTAAATTACTATGGTCCTTAAAACGTGTTGCAAAATATTGGTATCGTGGCATACAAATTGGAGCTTCCTGCTTCTTCTCGAGTGCACCCAGTTTTCCATGTTTCATGTTTAAAGAATTTTATCTCATCCATTTAAAGCAAGTACAGTTGCTACTACATTTATGGAAACAATTCAAAATATACATGGAAACTGAAAGATTATTGTAAGCCATAGAGATCCCATTTTTACTGGAAATTTTCAGACGAAATTATTTTCTTGTTTGGGTACTCAACTAGCTCATAGCTCATCTTATCATCCTTAATCCGATGGGCAAATTGATATAGTGAACAAATGTTTGGAAGGATATCTTTGTTGCTTTGTATCTGATATAGTGAAAAAATGAGCGTGGCTTTGGTTGGTGGTCAACCTTAAAGCATCTATGTGAGGTTGATTTTATTCCTCTTCAAATAATTCAGGACACTTCCTCTAGCAGAAGACTTCGGCTTCCTGCCAGTTTTGGTAGAGTTCTAGGAAATGCATCAAGCATTCCAGAGTTGGTGGTAATCCTTAAACCATCGCAGGTTGTAGACCTCCCTTCTTCCAGGTTAAAGGTCTCCCTCTTCAAAATATGAGTATCACTTCCTCTAGCGGAAGATCCCAACATCTTGCCAGATTTGGAAGAGTTCCGGGAACTGCACTAAGCGTTCCAGTGTTTCTGGTCATCCTTAAACCACCTCCTTATGCCAACATTTCAGAGAGCTCATTCAACCTAGTGCTGCCATACATACTTTGCACATTTGTATTACAAATTTCTTCTTGGACTCACACACACCCCTTTGGATTAAGGGGTGAATGTTGGACACCTAATCCTCCTAGGGTTAGTGTGGAAAGCGAACAGCCAAAGAGGAGTCCAAGTGACCATGGGTAACCTTGGAATCCAAGAGTCGCACCTAATGTAATATAAATGTATATCATTTGTGAATAATATGATATCCATGCTTATCTTACATTCTCGTGTGTTTACCATGCATGTGTCTGACAAGGACATATGTCGTGCCTACTACTGCACAATCCTCATCAAGTAGGAAATCAATGGTTTTATAACAGGAAAATGAGTTACTTAATGGCTTTAAGTGGAATATTGAAGTATTTTACTTTGATTATTCAAGTATATACTAGGATAATTCCATTCATGACACTTCCACAATCACATTAAGCAGACAAAACCTCCATTAAAGAAAACCAACACATAAATGCAGTGAAAAGGAACTTCTACGAGCATCTTTAATAACAATGACACTATCCTACAAACCTGTGGTTATTAAACAGGAAAATGTGTTATTTAATGGCTAAATGTAAAATATTTTAAGTCACACAAGTTATTTGATGGCTTCAACTAGAAAATTTAAGTCCTCTACTTCGATTCTTCAAGTGTTCAAGTTATTAAAGACAGATCCCATGTCTGATACTTTCATAGTCATGTCAACTTAATAAAATGTCCATTAAAAGAAAACGAAAAATCAGAAAGACACTGGAAAGGATCTTCCTACAAGAATCTTAAATTACAGTCACGTTGTCCTGGAAACATGTGTTTTTGTTTTGTTTATTTATTTATTTTTGTTTTTGTGTGTTTTTTGTTTTAATCACATTAGATGAACAAAACCTTCATTAAAAGAAAACGAAAGCTGAGAAATGCAGTGCAAAGAAAATTTCTAATGGCATCTTTAATTACGGTCACTTTCGCTTAGTGCCCAACATTATGTGGACGAGAAGATAAGAGATCCCAATAACAAATCCTCATGTCGTCATTTGTGCTAGAGGCTACCGAATTAGAGCTCATCGCAGTATTTGGAAGGCAATTCAGAGCGCTTATCGTTTCCCTTACCATCTGCCACATAGTTAGTAATTTCTCTCCTCGCCACAATAGAGTTAGGGAAGCCATCCACTCTTAACCAAACAATGAGTAAAAAGTTGAGTGATATCTCTGTTACCGTGACAATATTAAAGACATAGTGCTGTAAGCATGATCAGATTCTCCCATAGCTCCAAAAGATCTGTTCAGCAACTTTGTCTAGTAATCATAGCCTAATGGAGAAAGTGGAATGCAGATGCAAGGATGCTCCTTTTTCATTCCTCCGTTGGAAACATAATTAAATATTCCATCCACTGCCTTATTTCTTTCCTTAATGTCATCATCTTACTAGCATCCACTTTCAAGGCACTGTGGAAATGACAGTAGGCATTTGGAATATGACAAACTTTTCAGTTTTCTAGGCATCCGATGAGCAAGCACACTTACAATGTTGTTCACTACGGGGTTGTCACAACGTTGCTTGTTAGAGAGCAGGCACCTGATTTATGGCAGAAGGTTGTAGAAAATGGGTGTTGGTATGCTAAATTGTTCAAAAAGCGAAAATGGAATTAAATCAATGTGTTGCAAGGTATGGAATTGTCGATGAAGAGGAGATTGAATGAAGTCGATCACAACTTTGAAATTTAAAAATAATAAAACTAAATAAAAAAGGCAAAATGGGTAAAAAACATAAAGTTAAATAAAACAGGAAAAAATAAAATAAAAAAATCATAGAGTTAAATAAAACTAAAAACAAAAATTAGTAGTTAATAAAAATGGAAGTTACTAAACAACCGATAATAAGACCTCAACCAATCATATTACAAATACATATATTTAAATAATATTAATAAATAACAAAAAATCCCAATGTTAAACTTTGGATAAATAACATACATTTTTTATCAAAGGAAAACCAAAAAAATAGTAACTAATAGAAATAAAAGTTACAAAAAAACCGATAATAAGACCTCAACCAATCATATTACAAATAAATATATTTAAATAATAATAATAAATAACAAAAAAAATTCTCAATGTTAAACTTTGGATAAACAACATCAATTTTTGGTCAAAGGTAAACTAATACAAATTAGTCAAAGCAAAATTGAATGTGTCACACCATGTAGGTATAATATTACAACTAGCATTGATATGTCGAATCACATTTTACTCTATCATATACACACACACAAAGACACACACAGAGGAATATACCTATCATTTCTATTATTCCATATATATAATATATTATATTTAATTTTCACCAACATAAAGCTATAATATTACAACAAATTTATATTTTTATATATAAAATATGTAAATATTTTTTTAGTAAAAATAATATAATTAAATATGTATCCATCTTTCTTTAAAAATCCTTTAAATATAAAATCAAAATATAGTTGAAATAATAAATAAAATATAATATAATTAATATGTATTGGAGGAGGTTAAGGAGAGAGTAGAATTCGAACGACGATGGCAGTGTGTGTTAGGGTTTTGAATAATGCAATTACTTACTAGGGTGTCGATCGAATCCATGAGATAGTCCAAAGTTGCAGGCATGCTCTACTACACCTTTTTGGTAGCCTTCAACGAGGTGGGGTTATGTGGATCTGCTTAGATTTGTGTTGGTTGTTTGAGGAGAGTAATGTGTTATTCTGGCATTCACTTTATTCAAGGTTTGGTTTCATGTTCTTTATTTTAGTTGCGACTTGGAGAGTAATAGCTTCCTTAAGTGGGGCAGGGGAGGGGGGGGGGGGGTTTGTGGATCACTTCCCCTTATAAAGATCTCTATTGGTAGTTTTAAGGGGGATATTTTGCCCCCGTTAAGAGGACCTTCCAGTCTTAAATATTCATTTCCCTCATAGGAGATTGGTTTTTCTTTGATTCAAATTGAGGGGCTTCAGATATTTTTAAAGAACCTCAACAAGACCTCAATCCCTTTCTGGGTTTCCAAATCTGAAAATGAGGGGAACTTGAGGCAGATAATAGAGAATCGTATGGGAGTTTTAGTAGTTGTGCAACATCTCATATACAAGGGGAATCAGTTGTAGGATCTTTATCAATTACAATATTATGACATCTCAAGAAACTCCACCCTCGTATTACTATTGAGATTGTGTGGGGGTGCATTAGGATCCAGGAACCTAGAAGGATCAACATCTTATAAAGATGTAGTGTGGGGAAAGGGTCATGCATAAATGAAACAACCACAATACAACTCAGGGCCATATATTATAGATCAAGTGGAATAAATGCCCAATTTGGAAAGAAGCTTAAAAGAGGTTAATCACCTTTATTATGTACTTCAATCTAGGGTCGTAATATGCATATTTAACAGTTTTTGGCCAAGACCTAAATATTTGCATCGGTGGTTCTTCTCGACTTGGGCCTAAAACTACGATATATATTTGGGTTCAAAGGGTTTTTTCATGGTTTAGTTTGATACTTAGGAAGATCTAGAGAAATTATTACGAGGAGGGCCCTAGTTTTGGGGAAGAGTTGAACCCTTCATCACCAAGTCGTTCCCATAATTTGATGCAACAATTATGGTGATGTCAAAGATGCCAATATGGGTGAGACTGTCAAATTGTCCCCTTCCTTTTTGGAATCACAAGGTACTCAAGGATATTGGGAATACTTTGGGGTCATTCCAAAATATGGATGTTGAAAGAACAAAGAAAGGCAAATTTACATTTTCCCGGATATGTGTGGAAATATATTTAAGCAAACGGCTTCCAGATCCTATATTGTCGAAACATATATATTTTCATTGGGTTCCAATATTAGGCTATGAAAATACAACTTTTAGGCGTTGCACATATTTTCAAACAGGACATCTACATGACACCTTCCCACACATAAGTAAGACTCTAAAAAGGAAAAAGGGGTTGGTTCGTAAAATGAAATGTTGGCAAACTTTCAACCCCATTGTACAAGAAGAAGAAGAAAGGTAACTCACAAAGAACCCCAAAAATCAAGCTGATACGAGTACCCAGGTTTGTGATGAACCTCCTACACATGTGTTGAGTGGCACAAATTCATATATGACCCACATCATCTCAGAACATCCCAGAGTTGTGGCACATAAAGAGGACGGGATGGCACGCATAAAGAGATTTCATGTATCAAAAGGTTCAAATTTATAAAAAAAGAACCAACTCCTATAGTGACTGTGAATGATCTGCTAATGGCACGTGTTGACCCTCCTTCACGGGGGTGGAAAAAGGTCCAGAAAAAGAAGGGAAAAAAGAGAAGTTGAGCAGTTTCTATAACACTTAACTTCTTTGTAATTTTCCATTTTGTATTTCCTTTTTTCTATTGAGCCGACAAGCCACCCATACTTGAATGCTTATAGAATCTACAAAATATAATTTTGTTTCTTGAAATGAAATTATGGTTTTTTTTTCTAGGAAAACAAAATAATTTATATTCAAAACACATAATTCCTTATTTAAAAAATGGGAAACATATCCCTATATCCAAAATGGACAAATTTGTAAAAGTTAATATGTTTATATAGTTTTAGGGAGGAAGGATCATGAGGGGTTTTCTCTCACCTCGATGAAAAAAAAAGTGCTAAAATTTGATTACGGCCTAGAGGTGTCGACCAACAACCAGGTAGAGTATTATTCACTTTGGCCAAGATTAGAACTTGCTCTCGCCAACAACCTTTGACAATTGAAGGTCTTTGGAGACTCCAAGATTGTCATCTAGCTGATGATAAAGTATCGTGAGAAAGATGTTGGAAATAATTTACAGTGATTGCATGCAGTGTTGCCCACTTGAATACTTCATGTGATGAACTTCTTGTTGCTGTTATGCACCTTGGTTGCTACTCTTGTCATGCTGCCCTCTGTTGCACCTTGCTTTGCTTTGCTGCCCTAGAAATTCTGGTCCTTTGCAACCCTTGACAACACATGATCTAGTTTTTTCTTGCCTTCTAGGAGCTCGATATTGAATCTGGTGTATATTTGTTATTTCAGATCCCCAATATGTGATTTTTAGTCAAGCAGTAGTCCTTTGAGTTGTCTTTCCAATGCCATAGGTCTGACCCTATTTGGATTCTTCAAGAGAGAGTTATGCCCAATCTCTCACAATGCCCTAATTATGGACTGTTTCAGTAGAGCGAATTTGTACGACATGCCATGTGTCATTGTTTTCTTAATTTGGCTCTAAATTTTATAGAGAAAAAAATACAGTCCATTCACTATCTGCCACTTTTTACATAATTCCAATCCGATACTCAAAGAGAGAGATATGAAAATTTTACCAAGGTCACTTCTTTGAGATGAATTTCAGGAGCCTGCAAAAACACTGACTTCCATAGATCATATCTCCAAAATGGTTGTGCACCTTGATCTGAATTTTTTACAGGAGCTTCCTCAGGATTTCGGCTTTGCCTCATAAAAATGTCAGCTTCCTAACCTTCGTAGAAAAATAGTTAGAACGAAAATTCTACGATGACCTGTTTCCGATAACAAAATCCCTACATAAGGAGGATATGAGAATCACAATTTATATAAATGCTTAGGTTGAGAGGGGATTCAACAAGTGAACATAGGAGGGATTTTAGGAGTTTAAAACTTATTAATTATTGAATTTTCAGTGACCCATGCCACAACTCCATGGGGTTTTAGCCCACTAACTGGGTTTACAAACTTCAAGCATGAATATCTCTCAAATCGTGAAGAATTACGTGGCATTGCATATATCAACGGAAACATCTCGGCAAGTAGAAACCATGAAAATAATTCTTAAACTAGAATATAGTAATTTTGTAGGTCAAAATTCCCATGCAGTATTGGGTTAGCCTCTGGTGCTTCTTGGGTTGACATCAATGACAACCGTTGATCAATAATCTCCCCCTTTGGCATTGATGGCAACACAAGTAACTCCCCTGCGATCATGACAACTCTTCCTACAACATTCTCTCCCCCTTTGACATCAATGGCAAAGGGTAACCCCCCCTGACACACAACCATCCTGCGAACCTGTACACACTTCCACTCCCCCTGACACACAACCGTCCTGCGGACCTGTAATCTAATGAGAACTTGGGAGAATCCCAAGCTTCTGGAGAAGATATTCAAATGCTTCACGAGGTAAAGGTTTAGTGAAGATATCAGAAATTTGTTCTTTTGTACCAACATACTCAAGTTTTATATTCTTTTGTACCAAATAGTATATCATCCACATATACCTCACTGATTGTTAAATTATCTTTATCTATTTGTACATAAATATTGCTATCAACAATACCTTTCTTGAACCCTTGTTGACGTAAATATCCATCAAGATGAGCATACCATGCTGTGGGAGCCTGCTTGAGACCATATAGAGCCTTCTTTAACTTGCAAACATAGTCTTCTTTTTCTGATGGTAGAAAACCTTCAGGTTGTACGATGTAAACTTCTTCTTCTAATCCTCCATTCATAAATGTTGATTTAACATCCATTTGGTAGACTTTGATTTTTCTTGAACATGCATAGGCGAGAATCATTCGGATGGCTTCCATTCTGAAAACTAGTGCAAATTTTTCATCGAAATCAATTCCTTCCACTTGTGCATAGCCTTTGCAAACCAATCTTGCTTTGTTTATGGTAACCTGTCCATCTTCATTCAATTTGTTCCTGAACACCCATTTAGTCCCAATGGCATTTTTATCTTTTGGTCATGGGACTAATTCCCAGGTGTTATTCTTCTTGGTTTGATCCAATTCTTCATTCATAGCTACTACCCAATGTTCATTCTCGTTGGCTTCCTCAAAAATACTAGGCTCAAAGGTTGCTATACAAGAAATGTGAGCTTGTTGTGATGAACGAAGTTGTCGACCCTCATTTATGTCACCAATGATTTGATTCGATGGATGGTTCTTTTGAATCCATTCTTTTGTTCTCCTTGGAGGAGATTATTGTTGTTGTTCTGGTATATCTTGATGATCATTATTTACTTTTTCCTCGTTGATATTTTCTTCTTGTTCTAGAATTTTATCTGTGTCTTTTTAGCCTTTGTCTCAAGTTTCAAAGATTCTAGATCCTCATCATTATTCGCTAGAACTCCATCTTCGTCAAATGTAACATTTATGCTCTCCATTATCTGTTTTTGTCTTAGATTATAACATTTATAGGCCTTTATTTTGCGTGAGTAACCAAAAAAGATACCTTCATCAACACACGATTCAAACTTACCCAAATTTTTATATTCTCTTTTGATATAACATTTGCTTCTAAAGATTCTGAAATATTTTACTGTAGCTGGTTTTCCTTTCCATAATTCATATGGCGTCTTGTTGCAATTATTTCCGAGAAGACTTCCGTTGATAATGAAGACTGACGTATCAATTGCTTGAACCCATATTTTTTCATCCAATTTTGAGTCTTCAACATTGTTCTACCCATTTCCTGTATGGTTCTATTCTTTCTTTCAACAACTCCATTTTGCTGAGGTGTTATTGTTGTTGAAAATTGTCTTTTTATTCTATTTTCGTCACAGTATTGCTGAAATAATTTGGAAGTTAATTCTTGTTTTCACCTAATCCTATGGATGGGTGTGCATATGTATTTTTGTATATTATTTAATATTAGGAAATAAGGAAGGCCAAGAGTCATTGGGAGATGAATCCCGATAGCCTCACCTCCCATCTATAAAAGCATGTACATTCTTCAGCTAATACACATTCTGATTTGAGGAGTTACCTCCTGGTTTGACATGGTATCAGAGCCAGCCCCACAATTGGCATTTCTGCCCTGTGGTGTAACTCCCTATCCTTTGCTCAGTCATATTTTTTAATAGTTTTTCTGCTGCTCTTAATTGCTAAACTGTTATTCTTCATTTTTTTTTCCTATTTAGCACTGACATTTGCAGCTCCAGCTCCTGCAGCTCCTGCAAAACTGCAGGCTCTGTCATTCTGCAAATTGCAGGCTCTGCCATTCTGCAATTCCAGCAGTCCTGCAACTCTGTCATTTTGCAGATTCAATTTCAAATTTTTTTTTATGTAACGCCCTTTTGGGCCTCCTCATTTATCCCTGCGCCCTCACACACTTCCCTTCCCTTTCCTGCATTCTCCATTCCCCATTCCCTACATTCAACATTACGCCCTCACATCCTCCTCCCTCTCCCTCACTCTGCATACACTTCCCTCTCCCTCACTACACTGCGCCCTCTCCCTCACAGTTCTAAGCCCCTCGACTCCCCAACAATACCACCGCTCATCATACAAACACTGACTGTCAATACACAATACTGCTCTGTCACATTTGAATACAGCGTTCAGTATTTTTTTACCACATTTGAATACAGCGTTCAGTATTTCTAACACTCCTCAACCCGGTCTCTCGGCCTCCATATATCAACAGCGCTCTTATCCATCGACTCACCATATACGTGGCCTGTCGGCCCTCCACCAGCGCCTGCATACTCCACTCGACTTTTAAACACAGTTCTCTGCGTTATAATACCACCTCCCTTTGTATATACCACGCTGTCATTACATGGTGTTATCACTGGTTGTATTGTGATTTCATATAACAGTCACACCATTTAATACCACGCGCAGTCAATATACCACGCGCAGTCAATATACCACTGTTCATTACATAAACGCTTTCCATATTTAAACGCTGTGTTTACAATACCGCCTGTCTATTAAACGCTGTTTGACTTGGTCTGTCCGCCTGTCTATTAAACGCTGTTCATATTACATTAACCGCTCTCACATACATATTACGTTGGCTGTATTCAATGCGTTGTTCATTACATATTTATTAAACGCATTCCATATATTACGTTGGATTTATTCAATACGTTGTCAACGCATTCCATATATATTTAAACGCTGTGGTTCAATATCCAATGCTGTCTCCATAAAGCGCTTTCCCTATCGACTTTGGTATTTAACGACTTCTCTTCTCCCCTTTCATAATTCCGCCCCTTCCACACTGCTCCCCTCCATTTCACCTTCCCATTTCATTATACAGCCCTCCCATACCACTTTTCATTTCCACAATATCGCCCTCCTTTCCCTTCCATATCGACATTTCACAAATTTTTTTTCCCCAAACAAAAAAAAAAATACATTTTTTTTTATGCAGAATTCAGTTTATAGCAAAGAGTATTTTTTTTAAATTCAGTCTTCAGCAAGAGTGTTTGAGCAGAATATTTTTTCCAGCAAGAGTTTCTGCCCTTTTAATTGAGTATATTTTCCAGCAAAAGATTTTTTTGTTTTCTCTCCTTCAAGAGAAATTTTCCAGCAAAGTTTTGGTTTTTCTCTCCTCCTTCAAAAGAAGATGACAGTCCCTTCATCTTCTAAAGAGGCTGCCTACTTGGCACAGAGAGAAAAGAGACACGCTTCAGGTCCATCCAGAGGAAGTGAAGGCAGAAGACGAAGAAGAAACTTCAGAGAAAAGGGGGGCAGACAATCTAAAGCTCAGCAGCAAACAAATCAAGACAGAGGTAAAATTGATGACAAAGACAAAGGTAAACCAGCTGAATCAGCTCATTCTGTTCTAGCACATTGTAACAATGGAGTAACTGAAAACCTATTTGAAGTTTCATTTACTTCATGGAGAGATGATTGGTTGCTAGATTCAGGAGCAACATGTCACATGACATTTAGAAAAGATTTTTTTGAAGAATTCACTGACAAAGTTGATGGAGCAGTATATTTCGCAGATAAATCCAAACTCAAGCCATCGGGGCTTGGCACAGTCAGGCTTAAACTGCCTGGTCTTCCTGATCATATCCTACATGAGGTTCTATACCTCCCGGAGTTGAAGAGAAACTTGCTGTCCCTGATCGAAATCCAGCAGCAAGGACACTTAGTTCACTTGTTTGATGGCAAGGCAGAGGTCAGATCAGCATCAGATCACTCACTTGTCATGGAGGGAATAGAAGAAGGGAGACTTTTGAAGCTGAAAGGTTCATCTGCTCATGCTCAAAACTTTGCAGTCAGTTCATATCATGATGAAGGTACATTTCCATCAAGTCTTTTATGGCATGCTAGATTTGGACACTTAAATTATGACAGCCTTCGTTTGTTGAAGAAAATGGTGTTGATGGACTGCCTACAATTCCTAGAAAACCTAAGGAATGTGATGCATGTATTCTAGGAAAGCATAGCAAACAGCCATTTCATGATTCACACTCAAGAGCACATAGGAAACTTGAACTTGTTCATTCATATTTATGTGGCCCTATGCCTATTGCTTCTGCAAATGGAAACAAATACATGATGACATTTATTGATGACTACACCAGAATGTGTTGGATTTACTTACTGAAGAATAAGTCCGATGCTTTTCAAACTTTCAAGAATTTTCATGCATGGATTGAAAATGATGCACAAACACATATTGGCTCTCTACGTACTGATAATGGAAAAGAATACACTTCAAACGAATTTGAAAATTATCTTCGTCAACATGGAATCAAACATCAAACAACTGTGCCATATAATCCACAACATAACGGTGTAGCTGAAAGAATGAACAGAACTATTTTAAATATGGTCCGCTCCATGTTATTTTTCAAGAATGTAAAATTAATGTTTTGGGCTGATGCAGTTCTATGTGCTGTTTACATAAAGAATAGGTGTCCTTCAAGTTCAATTAGAAACAAAACTCCTTTTGAAATGTGGCATGGCCACATTCCTTCGGTAAAGCATTTTAGGGTCTTTGGGTCCACTTGTTATGCCTTGATACCCAAGGGTCAAAGGAACAAACTTGGTGCTAGAAGCAGAAAATGTATCTTCTTGGGGTACTCCAATACCTCCAAAGGATATCGTCTCTATGATGAAGCAAATAAGAAGTTTGTGATAGCAAGAGATGTTATATTTCTTGAATCTTCCAAGAGTGACAAAGTTGTTGAGCGGCAACTTGATCGCCTGGATAGATTCACACATGCAAAGTCTTTCCAAGAATTTGATAATGAGATTCCACATCTTGAAGGGGGGATTCCGATATTGAATCAAACTGTGGAATCATGTCCTGAAGCACTCTCTCCCCCACATGAAGAAACAACCACGTATGACACATTGGATGATGTGATTGACAGAATTGGGAGATTGAATCTTGAATCAATCCCAACTCAGTCAAATGACCAGCCTGGGCCATCTCAGAAAGGTCCTCCCAAATGGCTGACAAAGACACTGGAGAATGTTCATCCTGATGAGGTTGGAAAAACGGGAACAAGAAGTTCCACTCAACAAATCGAAGGTGATGTAGATAATTCTGATTCTCCTGTTGATATGGATATTGCTTATAACTGTGAATTGAGTTTGTCTCAGGATCGCCTCACCAACATCCCTTCGGATTAAAGGGGGAATGTTGACACCTAATCCTATGGATGGGTGTGCATATGTATTTTTGTATATTATTTATTATTAGGAAATAAGGAAGGCCAAGAGTCATTGGGAGATGAATCCCAATAGCCTCACCTCCCATCTATATAAGCATGTACATTCTTTAGCTAATACACATTCTAGTTTTGAGGAGTTACCTCCTGGTTTGAGAATTCTCCACCATTATCTGATCTTAAACACTTTATTTTCAAATCAGTTTCATTTTCAACCAACTCCTTGTAGATCTTAAAACACTCAAATGTTTCAGATTTTTTCTTTAGGAAACTGACGGTTGTCATCTTGGTATATTCATCTATCATTAACATGAAATATAATTCTCCATCTAAACCTTTTGTTCTCACAGGACCACATGGATCAGTATGTATCAATTCCAATGGATGTGATGCAAAGTGTTCTTTTGTTTTAAATTGGACTTTTGTCTGCTTGCCATGCCGACATGCCTCACATAGTGTGTTGGAAGGTTTTGAGATTTTCGGCATTTCTCGTACTGCTTCCTTTTTTCTTATCTTGACAAGATTGTCAAAGTTTATGTGACCCATTCGTTTGTGCCATAACCAACTTTCATCTTCTTTAGCTAGTAGACATGCTTTAGTTGCTTCATCCAGAACATATATGTCGTTTGGAGCTCGACTTGCTATAGCCACAATTTTACCATACCTGCCTTTCTTGATTTCACATTTTGTGGAGTTGAATAGCATTGTGTGTCTTTGATCACACATTTGTCTAACACTGAGCAGATTGTGATTCATGTTTTCAACCAATAGAACATTCTTGGCTATAACATCTTTGCTTCCGAGAGTGACGGTACCTGATCCTATAACATTTGAAGATCCATCATTTCCAAAGGATATGGTTCCATCCTTCTTCTCTTTCAGAGATACAAATTTCCTTCTATCTCTAGTCATATGCGTTGAGCAACCACTGTCAACATACCAAACATATATATTTTTTTGAGCCTTGAGAGCAAGAGCACAATTATCAGTCTTCTTCTTCTTCCATGTTCATTCATTTTGTGGCTTCAAAGATTCTTCTGGAGGATTTTCAAGTCTGCAGTCTCTGGCTATGTGTCCAAATTTCTGACATTTTTAACATTCCATATTATTTCTTAAATGTTCAAATGTATTGATGTTTCGTTGAGCCCTGGGAGGTTCATATTTGAATAATCTCTTGGAATTGTATTGGTTCCTAGGGTACGTGCGACATTCTACAGCTTTATGACCAAATTTTCCACATGAATAACAATAGCCATGAAAAATATGTTGGTACATGGATGGAAATATTCGTCGAGGAATCGTCTTCCAAGGATGTGCTTGCGAATCTTTTCCAATGAAGTCTACATGCATGTCAGATCTCATAGGTTCATTGTATTTTGTTGTAGAAGGTCCTGCTTCTTCTTCTTTGTAACCGAGACCAGTTATGTCGTTGTAATATCGTTGATTGTTGATGAGTTCTTCCAATGCCCTTGAGCTGTTGGCATAGTTTTGGAAAATTTTTACCTTCTTCACTTCCTTACGCAGCGAGACTACTTCGGCTTCTAATGCTTCCCTTTCTTGGTTGCTTTCTTCCAAATTCTTTTGAAGTGACTCTTCAATGCATTTGTGTTCTTCAACTTCAATTTTGAGACCTTGAAATTGTTCTTCAAGGGTATTTGAACGGATCTTCTCAGCCTTGAGCTCTTTTATAAGCCTGGTTGCCTCCTCAGAAAATTCTTCTATGGTCAACCCTTCTTCTTCGTTGTTTGATACCTCTTGTTTATTGTGCTTGGCCATAAACAATACTTTCTCATTGGCTTCTTCTTTGCTGTCGCTGTCTTCATCGAATGACGAGATATCTTATTTAGAGAGAATGTTCCTTTTGGATGCTTTCTTTTTTCCTTGCTTGTTGAATTTCTTAAAGCCTTTCTTTCCTTTTGAGTTGCCATCACTTCTGTTCGGACATTTTGCTGCGAAATGCCCAACCTCTCCACAACCGAAACATATCAACGGAAGTTTACCTTTGAATTTTCCCTTACCAATTTTTAGTTTTCTCGTAAAGTAAGCATATTATTCATCGGAAATACCTTCTCCATCATCTCCCTTTTCTTCACACTTGCAGGTGCATGTCATTTCAATTGAAGGTTGTTTGTCCTTATTGGTTTTCTTAGATGCAACGAACGCGGTTTCTAGATTCAAAGTACCCTCTTCTTCATCAAGTCTCATTTCATATGCTATGAGAACTCCATGTAATTCCTCTTTGTTGAGTTTCTCCAGATTTTCACTGTATTCTAAGACCTATACCTTTGGGTTGAATCTCCCTAGTAACGTTCTAAGAATCTTCCGTATAATAGTCTTCTCGTCAACTGGCTCTCCCAATCCTTCCACAGTATTGGTTATTTCATCAATGTATTGGAAGTATGCAGCAATGTTGCAATCTTCTTTCATTTTGAGTTGCTCAGATTTTGCTCTATAGATTTGAAGCTTTGCTTCTTTGACATTTGAGTCACCTTGTTCATCCGCGGTTGATATAAATCCATTTTGAACAGTGTCCCATACTTCGTAACCTTGCGCCAAGAGATAGATCTCCATTCTTCCTTTCTAGAGTACATAATTATTTTCATTGAATAGAGGTACAACATTCTTGGTATGCTCCATGACCTCCTTCCAGATGTTAAACTACTATTGAAGGAACCAAGCTCTGATACCAATTGTTGGAAATACCTTACAGTGACTGTATGTAGTGTTGCCCACTTGAAGACTTCATGTGATGAACTTCTTGCTGCTATTATGCACCTTGGTTGCTGCTCTTGTCATGCTACCCTCTGTTACACCTTGCTTTGCTTTTCTGCCCTAGAAATTATGCTCCTTTGCAGCCCTTGACAACACATGATCTAGCTTTTTCTTGCCTTCTAGGAGCTCGATATTGAATCTGGTGTATCTCTGTTATTTCAGATCCCCAATATGTGATTTTTGGTCCAGTAGTAGTCCTATGAGTCGTCTTTCCAATGCCATAGGTCTAACCCTATTTGGATTCTTCAAGGGAGATTTATTCCCAATCTCTCACAATGCCCTAATTATGGACTGTTTTAGTAGATCGAACTTGTATGGCATGCCACGTGTCACTTTTTCTTCATTTGGCTATGAAATTTATAGAGAGAAAACTACAATCCGTTCACTATCTGCCACTTCTTACAAAATTCTAATCCGATGCTTAGAGAGAGAGATATGACAATTTTACCAAGGTCACTTCTTTGAGATGAATTTCAGGAGTCTGCAAAAACACTGACTTCCATAGATCATATCTCCGAAAATATTGTGCACCTTGATCTGAAATTTGTACAAGAGCTTCCTCAGTATTTCGGCTTCGCCTTATAAAAATTTCAGCTTATGAAACTTCGTAGAAATTAATTTAGAGCGAAAATTCCACGATAACCTGTTTCTGATAGCGAAATCCATACATAAGGAGGATATGAGGATCACAATTTATATATATGCTTAGGTTGAGAGGGTATTCAACAAGTGAAAGTGGGAGGGATTTTAGGAGTTTAAAACTTCTTAATTCTATACTTTTCAATGACCCATGCCACAACCCCATGGGGTTTTAGCCCACTAACTGGGGTTACAAACTTCAAACATGAATATATCTCAAATCGTGAAGAATTACGTGGCCTGGCATATATCAACGGAAACATCTCGAAAAGTAGAAACCATCAAAAGCATTCTTGAACTAGAATATAGTAATTTGGTAGGTCAAAATTCCCATGCAATATTGGGTTAGCCCCTGGTGATACTTGGGTTGACATCAATGACAATCGCTGATCAACAAAAGATGACTCATGGTTACCTCCTGTATCACATCGAATCAAACTGTTGGTTGATATTTTTGACAATATAAACTTTCATCATATTAAAAGGAACTTGAACAAGGAAGTTGACCACTATAGCTAAATTGTTGAAGAGATAAAACAAGAAGGAACTTCGTTGAGAGAGCTTAAGCCCATGCGTTCATCCCGTCCGAATCCCTGACGAGTATCTGAGACGCGCTTCGGCTGAACCCTGCTGGAGGAGACTGCGACGTCAAAGCTTTGGTTGTAACTCTTCCTTCTATCAATTCATATATGTGACTATTGTTTGGTTCCCATTTTGTGTTATGTTGTTTGTTTAATGCAATATGATTAGCCCTTTTTTACGGGCTAGTAGTTATGAATGAATTTATTATGTCGTATGCTTTTCTTGTTTACTGTTCTATGTGTAGGTATCTGAGCATGACTGCAGAAGGGTTGTGACTTGCCGAGGCAGGAGCGAGAGATCATCACTACTACAACTGTGACGACAGCATTGTATTCCAGGTAGGTCAATCTACCATGTCCTCTTTTCATTGAGTAATTAGGAACCTACACTCTAGCATGTATCTTTGTTTCTAAACCCACTCTGGGGCTAGAGGTATCATCTCTATCCACAGAGAAGATTTACCTGCTTAACAAATTAGCGACTTCGCTGGGGATCAGTGTGAGTTTGTCGTTTCAGCTTGTTGGGTCGACTTTGGTTCCTTTGAGTTTGTCACTCTTTGAGGTCTTCGTCATTCGATGATTTTAGTCAAACGACAATTTTCCTGTTTGTTCCTATGTTTTTCATCAATTAAGGTCCTTTAGTTTTTTCTTGAGGTGGTAAGATTGGTCTTGCTTGGGAGAAATTCTTTGTTTTTTCCTTTTCAGGCATTGGCACTTTTATTTTTCTGACAGTCACGCCGATTAGCACTAGTTTTCAGTTAGCAACCCACGCCAATTGGCCATTGGCGCTAATTGTCAGTTAGCAACCCGTGACAATTGGCCATTGGCGCTAGTTGTTAGTTAGCACGTCTAGCCAGTTGGTGCTAGTTTCACCCACAAAATTCGTGCCAATTTCAGGGTGTGTGAAAAATTAAGGTTTTTTCCCTAAGTCCTACACAAGTGTGTCTTTCCCTTCCGGTATTTTTCTCTATATGATTTACACGTTCTCCCCTTTACTTGTTCACTTGTGAGCATAGATTACATTGCTCAATGTTCGGCTGAAAATTCTTCTTTCTATGATTGCTTGATGTGAAAGGGAATGAATGCCTTGTTTTGAGCCCACGCTTTGGAATTCCTCTTTATGCTTGAACTCATATGTCTTGTAGCATTTTGAGGAGTTTCGTTACAAAGTGTTTAAAACAACGATTACATTCTTAGTGTTTGTTTGCATCCCTTTTGCATTCATCCTTCCATTAAGGAAATTTGCATTCATTTAGTTTCGTCCCAGAGTTTGCTTTTCGTTAAGATGCATTAGATCACATTGCATTGAAAATTATTTTTTGAAATCCATCGTTGAACTTAGATTACATTGTTAATTGATTGAAAGCTAAAACTTGCATTGAGTGCATTCTCATTTCATCGAAAAATTCATTGAGTGCATTCTTATTCTTTCAAAAGAAAAAGGAAATTGTGCATAGATTACAATTGCATAGTTTCCAAAAGAGGATTTTGCATAGATTACATTGCATAATTCGCATCGTTGAATGTTTTAAATTACTTTTGGATAGTGAGAGTCATCTAATTAGGGAAAATTTTCAGTTGCAGTCTTACTGTTTGTTGTATAATTGTTTGAGACTCTTCCCTTAACTAGATAACATTCATCGAATTGAAAGATTTCTTTTCTCATATGGCTGCATATAGCAGATTTTCAAATTACATTCGATAGGGCCTTGAGCGAAAGAGGATTTTTGCATAATTCGCATCGTTGAATGTTTTAAATTACTTTTGGATAGTGAGAGTCATCTAATTAGGGAAAATTTTCAGTTGCAGTCTTACTGTTTGTTGTATAATTGTTTGAGACTCTTCCCTTAACTAGATAACATTCATCGAATTGAAAGATTTCTTTTCTCATATGGCTGCATATAGCAGATTTTCAAATTACATTCGATAGGGCCTTGAAACTGAAACATAATCCAAGATCAAATTTAAAATTTATTCAATCAATCTAAGGAAGCATTGAAACTTAATGCTCACATTTAGAGGTCTAGGCTAGTGACGTGTTTCAGCGTCGTTAAACCTAGTAGCCGTCGTTCGCCATCTGGCATTAGACAGCACTAGTACGGACTTGTGCTCCCCGTACCGTCACATATATAAAGGGAGACCCCTCTAGTTTGCCATCCTTTTATCCATAGGAAGCTGAGTCTCTCGCCTTGTAATCGTGATACACCAAACACAACATTCGGGGAGACTGCTTGCACGTACGTTAAGTCATTGGTCATTTCTCTTTCATTTGATCACCAAGGTGTATATTGCAGTTCACGGAAACCTGGTACACCCTCTTTCTTAGATTACTTGAGTAGTCATTTTGGTATTTTCGTGACTCTCTAAAAAGTGAAAAGATCATCGAGTGCTTGTCCTTTCACACTCGTTCAATCTGAAAGTGATAGAGTCACCTTTTGCCCGTTTCTCGACTATTAAAATATGAAACGACAGACTTTTGTTTCAATGCCTTAAAATATTACTCGCCCACGAAATATTACTGGTCAAAGTTGTCTTCCTTAGTGTGTTGTGTTAGGTTTGTTTCTGATGGCAACGTTTCCGGAGTTTACCAACCAAGGAATCCCCTCTGAAGGGAATCCTGGTCCTTTTTCTTCTTTTGGGAATGTTGGTGCTCCTTATATGGTGACTTTGTCTCTTCCTGGGTTAACTGTTGGTTTGCCCATGTGGTTATTTTCGACTTCGGTGGTCCCGAGTGGTCTGACGTCTGTTCAACCATCTCTTCCACCTGAACAACATCATGTTGATTCTAAGGTGGACCTCTCCCCTTCTTCGCCTATTTCTTCGTCCTCCTCTTCTACTTCATCTGGTGAAAGTCTAAATTCTAGTAACTAGGTGGCTAAGAAGGAGAAGAAGAAGACGAAGAAGAAGAAGTCAAATAAAGGAGAGGCTAAATCCGCGGCTATTGCACCTAAGACACCTTCCATTGATAAACCATCCAACCTTCCATGAAAAGTCAAATTACCTTGCAAGCTGTGCAAGGGTGACCACTTCCTTTGAAATTGCCCTGGCATCCCCAAGGTGCTCGAGGTATGGTCTGACGGTCGTCCGCCATTGTATTTGACTTCTGGAAGTCATGTTGGTAACACATCTTCGACTAGTACTGATAAGAATCATAAGAAATAGGGTAAGATCACAAATCCCTGTAAGTTGTGTGAAAAGCATCATCCCATTCACCTTTGTCCGTACATGGATGAAGCCACGAAAGTGTTGGACAACGCTACTATTTCTGCACCCTACCTTCTGGTTGGTTACTAGAAGCTCTCTTTGAGTCCTCCACTAGTTGATCGACCAATCGGTCAAGATTCATCCTTGGTCGATCCCACTCCCCTGAAAATTCAAAATCTAGAATCCATTCCTAAACAACCATTGGTCGTGGGATTAGTTGATTTGACCCCGCCTGTGGTTCATCAGGTATTTTCCTTCGAGAGTGGATCTCATCCCCTCACGTTCTTCTTGTTTCTTCAAATTCCTCAGACTTGGAGAAAGATTCTCCCATCCCTGTAGTTCAAGAAGCTACTCCTCCTGCTCCAATGATGGAAGTCCCTGAGGATGCTCCTCTTAACACCGAGGGATGACCATCTCATTTCTATGGTACCGGTCGCTTCCTTCGATTGGAGTCGATTTTCGGGATATCGTCTTCCTTCTTATGTGCCTTTTGACATCACGGTACAAGCCTTTGATATGGTTGTACCTAGCACAATTATAGGTGAAGGTGCGTCTGTTAGTGTTATGTCTTCAAATACTTGGCAAGAGTTTGGTTCTCCACTGCTTGTGCAGGTTACACAGAATCTGTTGGCTTTTAATAGAGGAACCAGTCAACCGTTAAGGATCCTTCTAAAGTTGTCGATCACTTTGGGAGGGAAAACCGTCTATATAGGTGTGATGGTTTTTACAGGCCCCTTGGATTTTGATTTACTCTTGGGGCACGACTATGCTTATGCCATGGGTGCACTTGTCTCTTCCCTCTTTCGTGTGATTTGTTTTCCACACAAAGTTCGGATCGTGACCATTGAGCAGCTTTCACTCTTTGGTCATGATGTGGCAGTTGGCCCACCATCGTCTCTTCCAGATCTTTATCCGCCGATTGTATCTTCCCCGCCATAGGTTAATTATGTGGCTACCTGCCCTGTGCCTGCATTCAGTGATAATGTCGTTGTGCATCGTGTGCTAGGGGAATTGGGTCCTGACTCCCAAGATGTTTTCCTTCGATCAGATGAGAACCTCTTGGAAGCCATGAATTCTTATTAAACATGATGAGGTCGTCGGAGTAGAGTTCGTTTTCTTGTGTCAAGCTTCTTAAAAAATGAAACAAGGTCGTCGGAGCAGAGTTTGTTTTCTTGTGTCAAGTTCCTTAAAAAATGAAACAAGCTCCTCGGAGTAGAGTTCATTTTCTTGTGTCAAGCTCCTTAAAAAATGAAACAAGCTCATCGGAGCAGAGTTCGTTTTCTTGTGTCAAGCTCCTTAAAAAATGAGACAAGCTCTTATGAGGATAATTCGTTTACTATGTCAACCTCATTAAAAAATGAATTAGGTCATGAGGATAGTTCTTTTAATTTGTCAACCTCGTTAAAACAATGAAACACGTTCCCGTTCAATTCGAGTCTTTTATGCGATCACGTAAAATCCCAGTCGAGTCTTTCTATTGATCTTGTAATTTGAACCTTCACTCCATCTTCCTTTCATATGGACTGAAGCTTGGAGGGCATGTACCTTGAATTGAGTCACCATGCTGGGGGCATGCAAGAATTTTCAAGCATAGTTTATCTTTGTTTCAAGCTTGTGTAAAAATGAACCCAAATTCAAGCAAAGTTTCCTGATTTCAAGCTTGTGTAAAAATGAAACCATTCTTATTTTACCTCTCGTGATTTCCATTTTATCAGCCTGTTATGCCAGATGAGCCTTGATTTTCTCATTCCATTGTTACTATATGCTTGGCCGATCATATGCCCTCACTTGATTGTTTTACCCATTCCCGAGGAACATCTGCAATGAGTGGTCTTGCTAGCCAGCCTCTTGACCTTTACTTATTTTGAACAATTTTTCCATCACTGGAACCAGTTTCTACCCTTAATACCACTCGTTGCTCCAGGAGGAGTTAAATTTTAGCTCTTTTCTGACTCTCTAAAACTGAAAATATTGCCGAGACTCTTGCTGTTTTGAACTCGTTAAATGGTTGCGAAATGATATCTACCTAGTATACGTTTACCCCTTTTTCGGGCTGGGATAGATTATTTACGAAAAAGGAATACCTTAGCCTATCATGACTAAGAGTTTCTTTCAGATATTGTTTTCTACCTTTTTCGGATCTGAGAGACTACTTATGAAAAGGGCCATGCTAAAGTTTTCTTTTCCGCATCTTTTCAAACTCTCTAAACATGAAAAGATGTCCAGTTCTCCCTTTGTCAGACTCGTTAAGCCCTGATGACATTGGACTTCGTCACCATGACGTTACTCGAGTTCCTCCTTCCTAGGGATCATAAAATGTACTAGGTTGGATTTTTTTCTGAAGGAAAAACTTACATTGCAAGCATATGCTATCCCCTTCAAGCTTGTTTTAAAAACTCGCTAAAAATGGTGGGGGAAAATGTAACCAATTTCTAGTTACGTTGGTGGTATGTCGCTCTTGAACATGGCACTTGTCTACATTCATGTCGGGTTGGGGACATCTAATTTCTTCATTTTTGCCTCCATGGGTTTGGGTAATCTCTTTTGACCTCTCATCTGCTCTCTGCCACGTCATCATGACCTCAGATCCTTTGATGTCAAATATTTCCAAATCCAGTGTCATGTCGCTGATATGTTCAGGAGAAGTTTTCCTCTGTAGTTTTCAACCTCTCTTTGAGTCTCTGTTGGTCCTGATTCACTATCATCATTTTTCTCTATCTCGTGTCGATGATGTGAGAAACATTATGGCCCTCCTTCGACCAGGTCCCTTCCTATCGACTTCAGCTCATTAACTAGGAATCTGATCTAGAGACTCCCTTCCGGTACCTTGGAGCCTACATGCCTCAATGGCAGGTTCTTTGCATTTGACGTAAGGTCCACATCATTGGACTTCGATTGAGTGATTCTGTGGGTGTTCAATGTCAAATCACTGTTCACATTCCATGTATTGTACCTTTCATACCTTGAGAGTCATTATAATTATTGGTGGTTTCTCTCGCGTCCGATAACGACTTTCATCATTGGCTGGGAATCAAACGATTTTTTTGCATGTTCGAATTCAACTCATATATTCGCATGCTTGAAATTGTACTTGTTCGGGTCGATATGGAGCGCAAGACCCTGGGTTTTGTCTGATAAAATCCAGGCTGCGGGTTCTCGTGGATTATCATGATTTATTGGCATGAATCTTTTGATTGGATGGCTGCGACCATACCTGAGTCTATTTGTTAATCCTTATTGCTAGATGGTTGTGTCCATACCTCAGATCTCAGTTTTTATATACTCTATTATGGATGGATGCACCCATACCACATGTTCATGTATCAGAGATATCAGTTGTATTTGCAATTGCAGGTTTTCCGACATTAGTGTTTGGTTCGAATGCGTTCTCGTAAAGCATTTCGCCCCTCCCTCTCCCTCGGACGTCATGCTTTAGGGGGCATCTGTTACACAACATTTTTTCACTTTCCCTGCAATCCCCATCTCGCCCATTGGAGGGTCATTTCTGTGATCAATAATAAGTGTCATGCCTTGCATCCCTTTACATGAGAGCAATATTCCTTCTATTGACAATTCCCTGTGCAGAGCTTCAGAAACCCTTGTTTTTGCCTTAGTGTGAGTAGTCAGTTCTGCCCTCGCGCCAATGAGGAATATTAACATTGGGCCCCACTCCAGTTGGCGCTCTGTCCTAGTTAGACACCTGCGCTGAGCTGTTTATGGAATGTTTTTAAAAAATAGAGGCATAGATTCCACTCTAACAACTTCGAGGATGAGTCATTGGGTGTGGTTGGACTGAATAACCACAGACTCCCCCCTTTAGTTTATGGTTTCCACCTCCCATGAGAAACTCCTAAAGGATAGGCATCCCTTCCACCTTTGTAGGGATCCTAACCTCCTCCTTTTCCTCTATAAAAAGAAGCTATCTCTCCTTGCATAAGCTCGCTGAAAACGGAGAATTGAATTACTATAGCTGAATTGTTGAAGAGATAGAACAAGAAGGAACTTTGTTGAGAGAGCTTAAGCCCATGCCTTCATCCCATCTGAATCCCTTGATGAGTATCTGAGACGCGCTTCGGTTGAACCCCGCTGGAGGAGACTGCGACATCAAAGGTTTGGTTGTAACTCTTCCTTCTATCAATTCATAAACGTGACTATTGTTTGGTTCCCATTTTGTTTTATGCTGCTTGTTTAATGAAATATGCTTAGCCCTCTTTGAATGGCTAGTAATTATGAATTAATTTATTATGTCGTATGCTATTCTTGTTTATTGTTCTATGTGCAGGTATCCGAGCACGACTGCAGAAGGGTTGTGACTTGTCGAGGCAGGAGCGAGAGACCACCACTACTACAACTGTGACAAAAACATTGGATTCCAGGTAGGTCGATCTACCATGTCCTCTTTTCATTCAGTAATTAGGAACCTACACTCTAGCATGTCTCTTTGTTTCTAGACCCACTCTAGGGCTAGAGGGATCGTCTCTGTCCACAAAGAGGATTTACCTGCTTAACGACCTCCATCTTCTCCTTGATTAAGTTCACAAAAAATTCTTGAAGCCATATGGCCTCACACGAAGTCGTGCTTGCTGCCATATATTCAGCTTCTACGGAGCTTAGGGCCATGGATTTATGTTTCCTACTGCACCAGGAGGTCATCCCTCATCCAACACTGAAACAATACCCACTGGTACTTTTTCGATCTACTGGTCTCCCAACCCAATCTTCGTTAGTGAACCCACTCAACCTAATGTCATTGCCTATGGTGTATTTCAGTCCAAGGTCGATTGTTCCTTGTAGATATCTGATAACATGTTTGGTTGTTTCCCAATGAGCCCTCCTAGGTTCCACCATGAACTAACTGAGAGTATTGACAGCATAACAAATGTCTACTCTCATGTTTACCAGATACATCAGAGAACCTATGAGCTACCTATACATAGTAGGACCAGCCTCATCATCTTCGGACATGTCAATTTTCTTCTAGTTGGTAATCATTGGAGTAGCCATGGGTCTAAAGTCCTCCATCTGAAATATTTTCAAAACTTATGTAGTATATCTTCCTTAACCAAGGAAGATCTCACTCTTTTGCTGCCAAAATTCCATTCCCAGAAAATAATGCATCATCCCTAGGTCCTTCATGTCAAATTCCGCAGCTAAATTCTCCGTGCAGTCCTTGATGAGCTTAGATGATCCTATTAGGAATAGATCATCTACATACAACACTAGTATAAGAGGTGCATCCCATACTCTCAGATAATATAGATTTGGATCTGCGTCACTCTTGAAAAATCCCATTTTCTGCAAGTAGTTGTTAATTCGACTGTACAAATCTCTAGGGCCTTGCCTCAATCCATACAAGGCCCTCTTGAGCCCGCACACATGAATTTTCTGCTCATGCATCTCAAAGCCCTATGGTTTTTCAATATATACCTCTTCTTCTATCACCCCATTTAGGAACGCAGTGTTGACGTCCATCTGGTGAATCTCCCATCCCATCTACGCAGCAAGGGATATCATGGATCTAATAGAAGTATATTGGGATACTCGGGCGAAGGTCTCTTCATAATCTATCCCTTCCTTCTGAGCGTACCCCTTAGCCACAAACTTGGCTTTAAATTTATCGATGTTTCCATCTGCAGCATATTTGATCTTGTAGATCCATATCGAACCTACAACTGATCTATCAAGAGGCTTGGGAACCACTTCCCATACATCATTCGTCATGATAGATTTGTATTCCTCCACCATCGCATCGACCCATACCTGGTGCTGAGCTGCCTCTTGAAAACTAGATGGTTCCCCAAACTATGCTACCAAAGCTTGGTACCTTTCAGTTTTTTTTTGTTGCCTCTTCTCATTTCGGGGGGCTTCGACAAACTCTTCTGCATCCCTCAGAATATGTCGTAATTTCGTGCTCGTCCTACCACTGGTAGTGGGTGGATCCACTTTCTCTCCTTCCCGCAAGTCCCCGGGAAATGTATCCCTTGGATCCCCATGCCTTGGAGAGGCACTCTTATCACCCTCCGCAGGTCGTTGTGGTTGGAACAACAAATCCTCTTCAGACTGCGTAGCAGAAGGCATCTCTCGAGATTTTTTGAAGGCCTTTCCTCCATGAATTTCACATCCCGTCATACTAAAATATTCCTTCTCTCAGGAATTTATATGGTAAGCCTTTGCGTTCTCACTATATCCCACCATATATCCCTTTTTTGTAGTCTTATCCATCTTCTTCCTCTTCTCTTCGGGCACATGAAAATATGACGCGCTACCAAAGAGTCTAAAGTGGCTCACTTCAAGCTTGCAAATTCTTCCTCCAATCTGGATGCCAGAACAGAAACATCGTGATCCATATGTTCTTCCATGCTTCCCTTCTTCTCTAGAGAACATCATGAACCCTTTCGAGTTGCTGTTGTAGCAACATCTAATCTATGTTCTATCATCGATTCTCTTCTCCTACTACTCATCTCTGGCTCTGATACCATGTTAAAATTTCAAACTAGAAAATATTTTTGTAGTGATATATTTATTTCTCGTACTTATTATTTCAATAAGTTATTTAGAGAATTCTTCTAGTAAATTTTGAAATAAATACTACTGCAACATTCACTTAATTATATGTAGAGAAAGGAACAGTAAAATATACAAGCATAAGAATCAATCACATGTACACACTTATTTTTGGACATTTGTCCCCGGAAAAAAACCAATATGGGAAGACCGGTGCAACAGATTAGGGTTTATATATTATTCTTCAGCAATGAAATTCTTTACAAGGAAAAGACTGGTATAATTTTTAGAAAACACCTGAGATAAATTCTCCGGAACCCTCTGGATATTTTCTGACAGTCAGGAGACCCACTAATTCCCTCTTTGTCACTTTACGTGTCTCTCTGTGTAGTCCCTGCATCAGATTGCGTCACTCTACATGGGCTCTCTGCGCTGCCTTCTATGGCCCTCTGCGTCCTCTCTCCTTGACCTTTGTCACTGTTGACTCCCTCTCCTTCTTCTGCCTCTGGAAATCTCCCTCTGAAATCGATTTTTATTCCTTCATAATCAAATTCCTTTGGGTTACTGAGTGTATGCCCGACTTTCTTTCCAAATGACCCTCAAGCCTTCTTTTAGAATCTTCTCATTGACGAATCAATGACCCAGATTAGAAGTCTAATCAATGACCAAGATTAAAACTTGAATTTATCTTCGTTCTCTAGAAGATTCACAATCTGTTTTATTAATACCCATTGATTATTTAATTTCTCCAAGTTTCGACTTAGGGTCTACATTAAAATATTTTTTTTTGTAATAAACCATAAACCGAGTGGAATTTCCATAAATGGTTTATGGGTTCTTTGGAATACTAATGTCCAAGCCTCCTTGCAAGATTTGAGACTTGGAACACTTTCTGATGCTACAAAAATCAACAGTAAATATGCCACGAGAGGCCACTATAATGATATTCAACCTCCTAGACGACCTTAAGGAAGTGGAATCAACATAAACACATCAAACAAACCTTCCACATTAACAACAAAATTCCCAGGAGCCATCCCAGCTACTAAGGTAACCAACCCCTAAGTTCCACTGGGTTTTTAGACTATTAAACACCTGAAAGATCCCTTGATATGGTCAAGGGTTCATTTGGGAGGCTCTAGACGCTCCCACAACATGGGCATGCATGCATCTAGGGGATTTTTTCCTCGTACTCGTGCCAACATCCCCGGGTTTTGAGCCACTTTTTCAAGCCTAGATCCAAGGTCACTAGCCATAAATTAATGACAGGTTCATAAATGAATTATAACAGCGGAACAATGATACGTTTGCAAAAACATTTACAAGGTCTTCAATGGACCCCTACTATCCGTGCTAGGAATTTCGTCAAACATGTCTCAAATATGTAATCTATAGGTTTAAAAAAAAAAAATCTGAGCATAGGGGTCTCATACCTATCTGATAATCGCTAAGAAGCATTGTTCCCTTATATCATTAGTTGCATTATCATCTATTACATCATAGATACATTGTTCATTCATTTACAATTCAAAACATGAGGAGAGACATACATCATCAATATCATAATACATGCTTATAACCAACATAATAACAACAAAAATATCAAGAATACATCATCCATAGAATCCACATATAAACCATTACATTTGCATTTAATAAGTCAAGGAAAAAAACTTCTTATTATTGAATGAAAAAAACAACTCGGGATGGGACTACCATGTTCCACCCGACCATAGATTGGTTGAGCGAAATATCTCTTTAGCCATTCACCCCAGTGCCATATTCCAAGCATGAATGTGGGACGCAACTGAAAGAACGAACCAGGTCATCCCGAGGTTAAACCATCACACCCTCATTAATAGAAGCTAGGCTTTACCGCAATCCATTCTAGATCACTAGGCCATAAAAAAAGCATGAATGCCATTGGATTTATCAACCTACACCATGAGGAATTTTCCTGTCTTCTAGTCTCTCAGGATTTAACGCAATCCACATCCGATCACTAGGCCCTAAACTGAGACTCCACCCTCTAGGCTTTACCATATATCCCACCATTCACTGGAAATGATTCCTAGGCCTAATCAAGGGAAACAACCTCTCGGATTTACCGTATATCCTGCCATTAACTGGTCGACGATTCCTAGGCCCACCGAGGCACACAATAGCTGGATTTATCGTAAACCACAGTCTGATTCAGGGTTCACTAGGCCGATGGCTTTGCTGCAATACACAGTTTAGTTTAGGGATCACTAGGACATGTGTTTTTCCTTTCAGAGATCCACCTCACTCAACTTCAAATCCATATGGAATCCAGCTCAACAAAAACATGAGAACCCCATCACACCATGGTTATCCAGAAATGGAAAGGCTAGGTTGAAAACATTTTCACACCTAGAAAAACCCATGCCATGACAACAAAGAATCACACGCAATACCATGCATGCCAAATCTAGCAAGGAAATCACAGATGCAAATTGATACCTACAAATAATCCTCTTGTATTTGCTTGATCCTGCTCTTCCTTGATTTATCCTTCCTTCCTCTTGCCTTCTTTTCCTTTCTTGATCCAATGCCAAAGTGCTCTAAGAAAAATCTAAGTGTCTAAGAGTGAGAGAGAGAGAGAGAGAATAATGAGAGAACTCCAAAACTGAACTGACAAAAGGGTACACTGACAAAATGTACCAACTGAATCTCATAATCCTTTTTATTAATGAGGCCTCTATTTCTTCATTTCCCATTATTTTCCTTCATTTTCCTCCTCACATGCAACCTGTGACCTTCCACCTTCCTTTTCTCCTAATTACCATTATTTTCATAAATAAATTTCCAAAAAAGGTCATTTTTCCTTTCCAAGTCCTTTTCCATTGCCTTTGCCAATTTCCTTAGCCATAATAAACCAATGAACACCCTCATTGGGATGTTTTTCCCAACATTAAGCTTGGAATAAGTGTCCCATCAACTGTGGTTATTATTTTGCATATATTAACTTTTATTACAAGGAGTTTTCACCAGGGCTATTACAGAACCCTTTCCCTTAGGGGAACACCGTCCTCGGTTTTCAATGACACCTAAAACCAACAAGATTGTTTAAAGCAAAACATAATTCCCATGGAGGTTCATAACACAGCTTCTTGTAGTAATTACAATGATCAACCTATTGAAAAAATGACAATCATACCATTTCATAGAGCTTTATAACACAACTCAGTACGGTATTAACGATAACAACCACATTTTCTTAACCAACAAATAAACACAATGTTCATAGAGCTTTATAAATTTAGCTCGATATAATATTTTACAATAATATACACATATGCACAACTGCTCAACCAACAAATAAAAGGATACGATGCCTGTATCCACAACAATCACATCTCAACCCACAAATTGATACCAGGATTCATCTCCTTCTCAGAAAGTCCAGAATCCACTACCAAAGTCAAAGCTGCATGCAATGTCTAGTGCTACAATCCTGCGCCATTTTTCCGCCCAGTGAACAATTACCGAATCATTGTTCCAGGGCACACTCCCAATGTGCATATGATTCCATCTGGAAATGCTAATGACCAAAACAAATCCATCCTTGCCCTTACATTCTTTGATACATAGTCCCTCAGGAAATCTAGCCAACCCCTTCCGTGTAGTCACTCACCTTCCAAGTTCCCCGACATTCCCTATCCCGGGCAATCCATCCCTTGGAAAGACTTCCTCACATCGGAAGATTAAAAAACCAAGGCATATACCTGTGTCAACCATCATATCGGTCATATCATACTCATGGAAATAAATGGATACTCTTGGGTACCAATGTTCCACGATGACCCTACTGCTGAAGTGCTTTACCAACATACTACTGCCTGTTTCAATTCCTTTTATTGTTGCTACTATTGCTTGCAATCAATTTCAACCACCCAACTGAGAATTTTCATGCTTCCTGTACCATGCACATAATTTCCATTAGATTCAAAATAAAATGAAATAAATTCACATCATACCTCATTGGTAGCTCATCAATAAGGTACACTTGCAATTTTGTTCACTTCTTGTCACAACAAGTCAAACTATCTGTTTGATCAAATCATCATTTATAAACATATCACATCTGGTTAGCTCAAAACACAACCATCATAAATTAAAATCAGGAATCACATGAAATCACCATAAACCATAATCATAAATCACATGTAACCACCATAAGTTAGAATCACAGATCACATGCATAATAAACTGAAATAAAATACCGATACTTATCCTTCATATGTCCTTACTTATGCCTATGTTCTTTTGTACACACACTGGATTGGTTGCCACACCCAGAAAGCACCCAATGTCGTTGCTTCTCTTCAATCACATACGCATACACATAGTGTAGAACACGTATATCCACACAACGCGTACAACACCATACAATACATACATCCACACCTGATGTACAAAACAACACAATACATACACCTACATCTGGTGTAAAAAATGACCAAATACATATACCTACACCCAATGTACAACACAATACATATACGCACACATAATACAACACAATGAATACACATGTCACGATGCCATGACTACACAATGGATATACATAGTACCACATGCCCGCAATACAACATGTACGACATGCACACAATACCACATGTACACGAGTACCATATGTACAACATTTACACAGTACCACATGTACATAACACCACCTGCTGAATGTGTGCACAACATCACATATACACTGCACCACCTGTACAATGTGTACGTAACACCACATGTACACAACACCACATGCACCCAATGTACACGACACCAAATGTACACAACATCACATGCACGCCATGTACACATATGCACCTGCACACAACACCACATGTACAACATGTACACAACACCACATGCACACACCACCACATGTACAATCATGCACACAACACCACACGTACGACATGTACACAACACCACATGCACATACTACCAGCTTTACAATCATGCACACAACACCATATGTACATAGCACCACATGTACAACATGCACACAATGCCATATGTACATAGCATTGCATATACAACATGTGCATAAAACTATACTTAAACAACACCGCATATCCATCATGCACACAACACCGCATATCCAACATGTACATAGCACCATCTATACCTAGCATTGCAAATGCAATATACACAACAACATATATACACAACACTGTATGCCCATAACATCACAGGTGAAACATGTACAACATATATATAGCGTAGTACTACACATCCATTGATCACACATTGACCCTCAAAGAAACCTTACTTCTAGTGTCTCTCCATTAATGCAATATGCATGCTTCAACATGTTGCATATCACATTGATTTCATTTCGTTGATGTACCCCTTAGCATTACCTGCCATGACACAGACACATACATAGTATAATCACATAATATCAAATCATACCCACATGATATTGACCTTGTAGATCTGTCATGGTTATTCTTCCCACTTGATTCCTCATAATCCAATAACTTCTTTATGCCATTCACCTGCATAAGCAATCATTTCTCCATGAGAATGATTCCTAATGACCCTGTTAGACAAAAATACACACACACACACACACACACACACACACACATATATATAAACATTAGCATAAAATGATCATGATCTCTAACATCCCTCTCACACAACTGCATACATACATACATATATACAATATAAACATCAACATAAAGCACCTGTGATCCCATCAGACAGAGACATACATACATGCATTGATCTAGGAGGATCTCAACTAACAAGTGGCTTTAAAATTGCTCAAATATCAAAGTGGTCAGATTTCTCTCAAACCAGGTCCAAGTGTTCGTCGTCGTGGTTCCAAGGGTGAGAACGCCACTCCAATCCGAGCCCGTATGGAGAAGTTAGAGCAAGTCAAAGTTGTGGTCAAATTTGGGCAATGGGCCAGGTTTAATCCTATGATTTCACCATCAACCAACAGAGAACCTAGCACTTGAGAAGTGGGAAAAATTATTTCCTCTTTAATTTTCCCAATATCCCTTATTTCCGACAAAACTTAAAAGTGCCAATTTGTTTTAAAAACGAAGAAATTATTAAAAAATTAGGGGTGGCGAGTCACCACCCGCGCCACTCCCACCGATCGGTTATAAAATACATTTTATATGTATTAAACATAGACCCGAAGGTCATGGAAACAATAATGATGGGTCGGCGGGAATCGAACTCACACCAGCCACATATATAATCATCACCATATACAATGCAACGACTACGTGCCAAAGGGAGCGAGGGTGCAGTTGGGTTGGGCCACGTGGAGCGGACCCTCCCAACACACCATATACTTCACACTACACAACATGGAATACGGGATCGACGAGGGTCGAACCCGCCCGACCCACGTGGCTGGCCCCTGAGCGGGCGGTCCCAAAATATAAACATAAAACAAACACACGTAACGGAGTACTAAAATGGGGAGGGGCGGGATTTGATCCCCCGACCCCTTCTCAATCATTTGACCATTTTTACCAACGTGCCAAATTTTTGGACCTTGAAAGGTCCGCCAATAAAATGGTAGAAAAGCCAACTTTCACAGAGTGCAGGCAGGCAGAGCAGGAGCGGAACCACGAGCGGGCTAGAGGGGTGGAACCATGCCCAAGGAATATTGAGGGGCATCAGAAAGATTCCCTAGGGTGCAGAACTTGCCAGTGTCAGTTTGGGACAAATTTTATGTTGATTTTACACCTCTGAACAACGAAAACCCAACGATGATGTATGTTTCTGTATCAAAGCTCTCCATTTTTCGGCCATTTTCGAGATTGGAGGTATAAGGGTACTTTATGTAATTTTACTTGTACTTCTTCTTCTTTTGCCACTTAATGAATGAAGGCCTCCCCACTATTGAGGAGGGCCCAAATATGTAGTCCAAATTGGACGAACTCCGTAATCAACTTTTGGTGTTGATCTCATGCATCTTATGTTCTCTTTACTATTTGTTTTATGTGCTTAAGTTTTCATTATTTTCAAGTGCTCTGCTACATGTAATTATTTATGCATCTATAAGCAAAATACCATGGATCAAGTGGCAGCATAGCAGGTCTTTGTTGATGCGAATGGAATGAATACATGCTAACCATAAACAAGCTTCAAAGAGGTGAAGCAAAGCTTAAGTCCTTTGATCCTGAACCAGGACGTACACAACAAAGAGGAAACATGGCAAATGAGGAAGCTCGTTGGGAATAAGAGCGGAATTACCGCATGAAATTCTACAACATGGAAAAGAAAGTAGACAAACTGTTTGCAGAGTATGAGAAGACCGTCATGCCAGAGAAGAAAGATGCAGATGATCATGGATCAAAAAATCATGGAGATGGTGGAGAAGCTCCCCCTCCCTCTCCATCTTCTAGTGATAGTTCCTCTTCTTCTTCTCATCATTCTCGCAGACATCATATGCATACATCTAAGAAAAATTTCCTCAAACTAGATGTAAAGTTTGACTTATCTATGTATACAACAGATTGTAATGCGGAAAATCTCAACAATTGGATTAGACAGATTGAGGTCTACTGTCGGATTCAAAAGATCAAGAAAGACGAGGCAAAGATCCAGTTGGAATCCCTTTGACTAGGTGGCAGTGGGCACTGCTCTCGTTTAGTGGGAGAGAAGATTGCAAGGCAACAACAATCTGAGTAACCTTCTCTCCTCATGGTCAAATTTTATTTTTGCATTGAAAAATCAGTTTCACCCATTGGTATATAAGCAAAAGAAATTAATGGAATGGCAACACCTAAAGCAAGGCAAAGGTCAGAATGTGCAAAACTTCACTGAAGAATTTAGAAAACAAGCCTTTAACTTAGACATTTCATTAGATTCACCAGAGATTCTAATTAAGTATATCAGTTCTTTACATAGTTACATAAGGCATTCATTATTATTATTTGAGCCTGCTACTATTGATGAGGCCAATGTGAAGGCCGTGCATTTTGAAAATAGGGGGACGCATGAACAAAATGACCACCCAAAAAGAGCCGCAACAGCCAAGAGAAGAGGAGCAAAGCCCTCTTGGACACATTGTGAGAAAGAGGGACACGACGAAGAAAATTGCTAGAAACTGCACTATGAGTTGAGACCTAAGAGAAATGACAGAAAGGAGAGGCAGAAGAGAGTTGCCACCGTGCAACAAGATCAAAAGTCTGAATCAAAGGAAGACAAGAAGGTCACGGTTGCGGGAGTTGCACGAGCTAGACCAATTGAATTAGGATCATATTATAGTGATGAAAGGAGGATTGCAGCTCTTGGAATCACAGTGGATGGACCCATCGATTTGGGTACAGATTCGGGCGACGAAGCAAAAATTTCAATAGATAATGTACCAAAGGTGAAATGGTCACCCAATATGGTATTGCTCTAGGAACTTGAGGAGATAAATCAAAGCATTCAAGTAGAGAATACTGAGCTAAGGAGACTCCTACAGGAAGGAGAAAAGGAGAAACAAAGGGTGTTATGCCAAATGCAAGCTAAGGACGAGGCCTTGGAAAAGTTGCAGCATAAACACTTTGAGGTAAAGAGTGATTCTTCGATTTCATATACTTTTCATGATGATGATTTCTCTACTTTTGAAAAGCACACTACAGGAATAAGATCCAATATGTTAAAGAAAATGGGGTATCAGGGAAAGGGTCTCATCATTAATGACTAGGGCATAATAAACCCCATCAAAGTAGAAGAATTACTCGGTCATGCAAGACTTGGGTATGTCAGGAAGGAGGTTGGGGAATGCTCTAAGACAACTAGCGACTCACCAACAACAAATCATGAGAGCACCTCATCACATTCCAGCGATAGTGAGGGATACATGAAGACTTATCAGAGGCATATCGAGAGGAAGCATTCCAAGATGATTCAGAAAGTCTGGAGGAGGAAGAATCATTGCAACAAGTATGAACACCATAAATATGCATGTCAAACCCTTCAGGCTTGAAAAGAACCCATGAAGAATCCATTCATTGAAAATATCCCACAAGAAAATCTGCCACAAGAAGATGACCCATTTACTTTATTAAGCAAAAGATGGTTTTTTTAGAGGTAGTAGCTTGTTATGGCCACCGTTTGTAAATCATACGTTGAAGTAAATGTAAAAGTGATGATATATTTTCCATCGCTTCGAAACACAATGATGATGTTTTTTCCTTTTCTTATGAGTAGTTGAGGTATTGGTTTTTAATATGTAATCCCTGACCAATGAGTGTGTGCTATAAACTCTTGCCAAGAGAGGGGTTTTTTGAGTCATGTGTGGTTTGTATATGATTGTAAAGGATGTACCAGATTTGCGTGCTGGTGATTGAAAGTGTGGTTTGACGAGAACACAAGCAGTGTGTTGGAAGTGTTAACGCTTTTGGTGGTCCAAAAGCTCCTCATTGGGGAGGATTGATCTAGGAGGATCTGAGAGAACAAGTGGCTTTAAAATTTATCAAAAATCAAATTGGTCAGATTTCTCTCAAAGCAGGTCTAGATCGAAGTGTTCGTCGCCCTGGTTCCAACGGTGCAAATGACACTCCAATCTGAGCCCGCATGGAGAATTTAGAGCAAGTCAAAGTTGCGGTCAAAGTTGGGCAGTGGGCCAGGTTTAAATGTCCTACAATTTCACCGTAAACCAGTAGGGAACCTAACACCTGAGAAGTGGGCGAAATTATTGCCTCTTTAATTCGGCCAATATCTCTTATTTTTAACAAAACTTAAAAGTGCCAATTTGTTTTAAGAACGACAAAATTATTAAAAAAATAGGGGTGGTGGGTCACCACCCTCGCAACCCCCACTGGTCGGTTATCGCATAATTTTTATATGTATTAAACACAGACTTGAAGGTTGTGGCAACAGTAATGAGGGTTCGGCAAGAATCGAACCCACGTCGACCACGTGGGTTGGCCCGCCCCCATGCAACGACCCCATGTATAACCATCACCATATAAAATGCAACGAATACGTGCCTAAGGGAGCAGGGGTGTGATTGGGTCAGGCCATGTGGAGCAGACACGCCCACCACACCATATACCTCACACTACATAGCGTGGAATACGGGACCGGCGGGGGTCGAACCAGCCCAACCCACGTGGCTGGCCCCCGAGCGGGCAGTCACAAAATATAAACACAAAACAAACACGTGCAACAGGGTACTAAAATGGGGAGGGGTGAGATGTGATCCCCCGACCCCTCCTCAACCATTTGCCCATTTTTACCAATGTGCCAAACTGTTGGACCTTGAAAGGTCCGCCAACCAAATGGCATTAAAGCCAACTCTCACAGAGTGTAGGCATGCAGAGCAACGGAGCAGGAGCGGAACCATAAGCGAGCTAGAGGGGCGGAACCATGCCCACAGAATATTGAGGGGCATCAGAAAGATTCCCTGGGGTGCAAAACTTGCCAGTGTCTGTTTGGGACAAATTTTATGTCGATTTTACACCCCTCGGCGATGGGAACTCAACGATGATGTCTGTTTCTGCATTAGAGCTCTACATTTTTCAGCCATTTTCCATATTGGAGGTATAAGGGTGCTTTATGTAATTTTACTTGTACTTCTTATTCTTTTTCCACTTAATGAATGAAGGCCTCCCCACTGTTGAGAAGGGCCCGGAGATGTAGTCCAAATTGGATGAACTCCGTAATCAACTTTTGGTGTTGATCTCATGCATCTTATGTTCTCTTTGTTTTTCATTTTATGTGCTTAATTTTTCATGCTTTTCAAGTGTTGTGTTACATGTAATTATTTATGCATCTATAAGCAAAAGATCTTGGATCATGCATATATACATATATAGACATTATCATAATCATGATCAAAACATAATTTCCAGATAACATAAGATCAAGGTTAATAAAACATCATTTATTTGCACACAACATGCGCCACGCTGAGAACCACAATTCCCAACTTATCCAAGGCATCTAACGCCTCAAATCCCTTTACTTAACCTTACCTAATTACCTTTCTCGCGATTGCACTGCCATCGTCTATTTATCCTAACGAACCCCACCAGTCCAACCGAATATCATATTCTTACCTTTCGTTGTCCTTTACACATGCACTGAGTTTCATTCAGGCCTTACATTACCTGCTGGGTACCAAACAACTCTCCTTGAGTCCATTAACTTTTCTATTTCCCAACCAATTCCCAATACTCTCAAAACATAAAAGACATGGACATGAGAAAGCAAGAAGAAGACCATGAAAAACCAAAACCAATACGACACCGCAAAAAAGTGGCATGATCATGCAATAAACATAAACAAAACTGCAAATCAAGCATAGACAAATCACAAAGACCGAAAGCATAAAAATAAAAACAAACACCATGACTCAATCCCCATGGGTTCCCAATGCTTCCAAGGGAAAGCTCAACCTGAGCCTTCTTCAAAGATTTCATGGCAGTCCCTTTTTCCATGCAATCCCCTACATCATACCGCCATAAACACATAATTGTTAGTGTATAATATAAACATACAATATACCAGTTACCTTACCTTGTTATGCCAGACATATTGCCTTGCATATGAAATCATACATATACAATTTGTCAAGGGACTCCAATCCCTTGACGAATCTAACCATAACTAGAAACCAAGTGTTATACCTTTCAAATACATGTTCATAAATATATCACATGTCCACATAATGCCAGACAGGATTAGGGTTAAGAAGACTTCTTGTATGCAAAGCACTCATTCGTTTGGAATTATGGTTTTTAAACATAGCAAAAGGAATTCTTACCCAATTCCTTTCTTTTACCATTTACCTTGCTGAAATTGAGTCTTTAAAATTATGTACTTTCATGTCACCCATCTGTTAGTTATATAAACACATAAACTATTAATTTTCATGCTAATACCAAGCATGTTGCCTTGCAACTGTTCACACATGTCAATCACATGTTCCAAATATCAAGACATCATATTTATTAACTAAAATCAACCTGTACCAATAATAACCACCATGTCATAATCAATTAATAGTCAAAACCATAATACTACAACTATCAACTACTTATACTCATGTACACATCAATTATCTCAACACATAGTGTGTTAGTACAACCATCTTAAAACAAGATCATTACTTCATGCAATATTATAGACACATGCTCATATCATGCAATTAATCAAACATTCAAACAAAAATTAGATGACATAATAGACACCAAACACTCAAACACCAAATAAACGACATAATCAAACATTCAAACACCAAATAAATGACATAAGCAAATTCATACCTTAATGTATCTCAGGGGAGGCTATATTGTTTGCACTATCAATCTAATTAGTACGATATAACTTCACAACGTATCAACTCAAAATAAATAAGGTCATGACATCCGTAACAGTAACTAGCTAACATGTTCACCTCACAAGTTCATAAAAAATTATCATTCATGCATAAAAATCACATCTACATTGTCAGTCTAGATTAGTATGACATAATATCATAACATATTAACTCATACCTCAATGTCATAGCCATAATCATTTGCATAGCCCAACATCAAGATCTTAATGCAATAACCCTAATAATCAATTTAACTAGCATATAACAACAACAAGTTAACATATAACATACTCATTAACAACATATAACATAACCATGAAGTTAACTAACATAAAATAACAACAATAATGCATATAACAATAAGTTACTATCATTCATGACTATTCGACACATGTGCATATGGCCATATTGGTTCACTAGCATCTACCATGCATGTAACCACAACAACAATAAGATGAAAAATATGTATATAGCCCTAATGTATATAACAATCCATTAAATAACATACCTACATGCCAAACATACAAACTTATATGAATATATGCTCTCACCTGAAGTTTAGTGCTGCAAATTCACTTTGATGGTCTACATCTCCTGCCCTATCTCATCCAACACATCAACATCATAACATTACCAACAACATCATGATGACCTAAAATGCCTACAATGACCTCATGGACAACAACATTAACCATGATAATGCATGAATAAAAACATATAAACAATGAAATTCATAAAAAAATGTATAACAGACATGCACTCATGAAGATCACATCCAACAACAACACCATCAACTTTCACATGGTGAAACCACTATAACTATGACCAACACCATGCATTTTTAACAAGCACATATACTACAAGCATAAGGAACACAAGTGATCGACATGAGTGCACGACCAACACACACTGCCCATATAGTCCAAGGGGTTAACCATGATCTGGTACCACTATGTGGGATTAGATATGACCCAAAGAGAGCGCAACCTGCTATGATACCACTTTGTACACCCTCATCCCACATCTACCCAAGTAACCAAAAAATCAGGGTAAATATGCGATGATAGGTCACCATAATGAGAATCAGCTTCCTAGGTGACCTTAAGGAAGTGGAATCGACGAAAACACATTAAACAAACCTTCCACATCAACAAAAAAACTCCCAGGATCCATCCCAAACACTCAGGTAACCAATCCCTGGGTCCCACTGGGTTTTTAGACCATTAAACCCCCGAATTCTCCCATGACATGGGCATGCATGTGTCCAACGTATTTTTTCCTCAGACTTGTGCCAGTGTCCCCAGGATTTGAGCCACTTTTTTCAGGCCCAAAGCCCAGGTCACTTTCCAGAACTCAATGATAGGTTCGTAAATGAATTATAACAACAGAACACTTATACGTTTGCAAAAAAATTGACAAGGTATAGACTGGACCCCTACTAGCCATGACAAGCATTTCGTTAAACATGTCACAAATATGTAATGTATAAGTTTAAACAACATATCTGAGCATAGGGGTATCATAATTATCTGATAATCGCTAAGAAGCGTTGTTCCCTTATATCATTGGTTGCATTACCATCTATTAGGTCATAGATACATTGTTCATTCATTTACAATTCAAAACACCGGGAGAGCCATACATCATCATAAAAATAGAAATATCAAGGATACATCAGACATAGAATCCACATATAAACCAATACATTTACACATAATAAGTTAAGGAAAGAACCCCTTATTAATGAATGGAAAAAACAACTTGGGTTAGGACTACAACGTTCCACCTGAACATAAATTGGTTGAGCCAAATCTCTCTTCATCCAATCACCACCATGCCATATTCCAAGCATGAATGCGATACTCAACCGAAAGAACCAACTAGGGCATCCCGAGGCTAAACCACCTCACCCTTATCAATAAAAACCAAGCTTTACCGCAATCCATCCCGGATCAATATTTGATAAAACAAGTATGAATGCTACTGGATTTATACACTGTTAGGTCCCTATATCAATAGTATAGTCCCTTATTATTGTTAGTGTAACCCCCTTATTGTTATTATTGTACCCTTGTAACCCCCATTTTGTTATTATTGTGCCCTTAAATTATTATTGTTAGGTCGGCTAGGATTACATTGTGGCCCACTAGGATTACATTATGGCCCCATGGACTCCTATATATAGAAAGGAGGTTTTGTAAATTGAATCATCCAAGAATTGTTCAATTATGTAATGTATTGGAGGTTTCCCCCTCGAAGTGGCTTATTTCTAAGGCGTTGATATCTCTTTTCTTCTATTTTTGGAGTTGGTCACACAACATTTGGTATCAGAGCTTTGGATTCTAGGGTTTCGCTGCTCCAAATAGGTCATCGTGGAATTTTAGCTATAACGTTTTTTCTACAAAGTTTCAGAAGCTGAAATTGTTAGGTGGCGAAACTAAAATCCTAAGGAAGCTTTTCTTAAAATTTAAGAGCTTGGTTCACAATATTTACGGAGATATCATCTGTGGAAGTTAGGTATTTGTTCAGGCTCGTAGACAGGTCATCGTGGAATTTGCACTATAAATTTGTTTGTACGAATGTTCAGAGTCTAAAATTCACATGGTACGAAGCTGAAATCCTGAGGAATTGTGTCAAAAAATTTCAGATCTTGGTTCACAATATTTTTGAGATATGATCTCGTGAAGGTAGTGCTTTTTCAGGCTCCCAAATTTCATCTCAAAGAGGTGATCGTGGGAAAATATTCATAACTCTCTCTCTGAGCATCGGATTGGAGTGCTGTAAAAAGTTGTCCCAATTACACGGACTGTAGTTTCTTGGCTATCAATTTCAGATCCGAAGGATGAAACAGTGACATGTGGCAAGTCGTACATGTTAGCCCCCCTATAAATTTTTCGACAAGCAAACAGGGGGCTAAAATGTTGTTGAGCCTTTAGGGAATGCATTTCCCCTGAAAACACATCATCCTTGAAGCCTCTTTGTGCCTTTTGTCCTTTGCTAAAATCCCCCCTGCTAATTTCCATTATAAAACCTCTCTGCTGTGAAGAAATGCCCCGTGGAACTTTATAATAAAACGTATATTATAAAGTCTCGCCCTTTAAACCACTTCCCCGTTCCACACCCCGCCGTGCATTGTAATAAAATTTATTATAAAGTTTATGTTATATATTATATAACCCGCTGCTTACAATCGCAATCGCATTATCTTTTCAATCGCATGTTTTGTTTGGAGTGCTCCGATCACGCATCGCAAATATTTGCGATGCGATTGATCAATCGCACATCCGCCCGATCGCTCCATCCCTCCGATTGATCGCAAGCCTTTACATCTGACTCCCGATTGCTGAGATCCCCCGACTGCATCCCCACCATCGATCTATCAATTGGATCTGACGGTTGAGCGCCAATCGCACTCCCCATCCCAATCACAATTGGAACTCCCATCGCGTACCCTTTCGTTCCACTGTGATTGCGATTCCCCGATTGCATCCTCCACCATTGATTCCTCCCGCTGATCCAACGACCATCGCACTTTTCGATCCGCCCAATCGCAAATCCCCTCCGATCGCCTTCCCCTCCATTTGATCGCATCGCACTTCCTCTCATTTGCGATTGCGATTGCCACCTACTCCCGATCTCCGATTGCGATTGTACCCTGGGCCCACCGTACCACCTTTCCGCCCATTCATATAATAAAGGCCTTTTTCCTTTGTTAAACCCAATTTTTAGTTTTATTTTATATAAAAAGGGTTTAAAACGATCGCATCAGAAATATTGTCTCATATGCATATCCCTCCGCTCCGCTCCGATTGCGATTGCGATTTCCGTATAGGTCCCGTCTCGTACGATCATTCCCATCCATTTCATTACATGTCATTCATTCCATTTGTATTTCCTCCGCTAACCAAACCGTTGTGTTTTACATTAAGGTTTAATGAATCCCCCCCCGCCATGACCAGGTCCCACATCCTTTGCTCCCCTTCATCGCTTTTCCCTGTCTTCCTTTGTATTTCCCCCAAGTGTTTAATCTTTGGGTTTTACACTGGGCATTCATTCCTCTGCCACTTTCCATTATTTCTACTGTTTCTCCACTGCTCTGCCACCACTCCTCCGGCCTCCACAGCATTTCTCCACCACTGCCCGGGTTTTGTGACACGTTATTTCATTATGCAGGGGTCACAGAGAGGCCAATTCAGTGGCCAAACGAGATAGCAGAGACGGATTTAAGGGATTTGAGCCTATAATTGGAGATTTAAAGTGCTAATCCCATGTTCAAAGGATCAAGGTTCATCTTGAAGACTAATGAGCGCACCAACAAGTCATAACTGCGCTACCTAACAGCAGAACGTGTTTTCTCCAGAGGTACACCTTCCTACGACAGTTTCCATGCCACCTCGAGCCCATAAGCAGTTGATTGCACTGACGGAGCTTCATTAAAGACTGTCTGGTCAACAGTTATGGAGGTATGGAGAGGCCCACAGACTTTAAACCAATTAACCAGATCCAGAAGGCAGCGCAGAGCTCCAGACAGCTAAGAGGATTACAAGGAACATATCAGAGGTCGATTTCGATCTGACAGAGGCTTCCAAACAGTCTACAGAGTACATACAGAGTTACAGAGCCATTAAGCAGCATGGGCAGGAACTCCTCTGCCATTCTGTCTTAATGAGACTCATTTAATTTGTATCTACCCCTGTTATTCTCATTCTCCTATAAGAATTCCCAAGAACGAATTGTAAATATTGTTCAGTACCGCCGCCGCGTCGTTAATTAGATTCATTTTGACTCGTTAGAACAAGCCTCGAGGATATCGCAGTAATTATTATGTATTAGGTCAAGGATAATTTCTATTGTAAATACCGTATCGAGCTAGAGCTTAGTGTATGTGGACCTTTCTGCATCACTCAATCAAAGTACATTTGGCTGTGATCCCCAACGCATACCACGGTGATGTTTTTCTAACTCTGTTTATTTCATTTACATGTTGTTTCATGTTCTACTGGCTTGCATCAAAAGTTTGGCATAGGATTTACCCTTGTTAGGTACCCTATGCTCCTGCTCTCCTTGCCATTTATGTTTCTCTTCTGAAATGTGTTATCTAAGGATTGATTTCAATCAATTTAACCAGTGTAGTGGATGTTATTTCCTGCTCTCTGATGTATGAATTGGATGGATTAGTTCTTAGATGTTCTTGTTGGGTCTAAGATGGAAGGTTTGGGAACACTGGGGATTATCGTTAGCCTTGTCCACTAGGATCCTTGCGCGACCAGCTGGACTTTCTAAGATCTCTTCATTAAAATTATCTCTGTTTTCCCTTGGAGTATGCTAAAGCTGACCTGGAGTTAAATGACCTCTGGTCCGATCTATAAGCTGCCCCTTTGTCCTTCTTTGAAAACTGCCTTTGAGTATGTCCAAGCAAGTTTGGAGTTAAATGACCTCTGACCTGATCTATAGACAGAAATTGGGTTGCTTTACTTCTTTCACTTTCTTCCTTAATGTTTCATCCCATCATCTAATCTAAGAGATCCTTTGGTATTAGATGACTTTCCCTTTGAAAGCTTTGGCTAGTTGTTGCATGTAATTAACTTTCATGACTCCATAGCCCAGTGGATGGCACTTTATCGACCTATCCTCTTTGCTGAAGCATCCTGTTGTTTTGTTCCTTTCCTCCCATTACTTTCTCAGTCCATGATCTCATGACCAACTCAGCAACCAACCAACCAAATCATTTTAAACCCCCCTTTATACTTCATAACTAGCCTAATATCTCATTTTAGCTTCAAAGACATATCATTCTTTGTTTCATTGGAGAGATCCCTCTCTGGGTCCAGGAGGGCTAGATCCTAGGGCCCCAAAGCGGTTTTGATGTTGTCTCATCTTTTGGTCTTGCCAATCTAGCCAAAACATGGGAACCCCAACGTACAAGTTCGCTCTACTCAACAAAACCTAAAATTGGGTCATTGTGGGAGACTGACATAACTTTATCTTGAAGAATCCAAATTGGGGACGATGAGTAGATTGAAAGAAGCCTGTGAGGGGTTAACAAGGTGGTTTAATTTCTCAGATATTGAAGATTTTCTCAATATAGAGATAATCAATTTTCAATATCGAGCTCCTCAAAAGCAAGTAAAAGGTGTGTATATTTTTTTCCAAATTGCATAAGCCTTGTTTGAAGAATCAAGTTGAATTGATTCCAAGGGCATATTGTAGAATAGATATCAATATTGGATTCTAAAATGGCCCCTAAAAATAATTCAACACCCGTTAAGCCATTAGAAGGCTCTACTATGACTCATGAAGACGAAGAATGGCAACATGACATATCAAAATTACAAGAGCAAGTGCAACAAATTTCGCTCTCGCAAAGAACAACAAAAAATGAAATGGAAGTTTTGAAGAAAGGCGTGGAAACTAAGATGGATGGTTTGAAGAAAGGCGGGGAAGCTAAGATGAATGGTTTGGAAGCTAAAATGGATGGCATGGAAGTGGGCATGGAAGCTAAGATGGATGACATGGAAGCTAAGATCGATGAAAAAATGAAAGACAACATGGAAAACATGAAGAAAGATCTAAAAGTAGACATCGAAAGTTTGGGAAAGCTGATACAAGAAATGTTTCCTAATGGTGAAAAGATAGTAGAGGAAACTCATGATGAGAACAAAATAAATGTTAATCGTGATTTCATAAACTCAAATGTTGGCGGGAAGAACCACCATATTCCAAAAATGGATATGAGGAAGTTTGATGGAAAGGATCCTGTAACATGGATACTACAGATGGAGCAATATTTTGATCTCCATAACGTGCAAAACACACAAAAGGTACGCATTGCAATTTTACATTTAGAACAAAATACATTTGTATGGTATCAATGGCTTTGCTCCCGTAAAAAAATTGTCACTTGGTCAATTTTTACGGAGGAAATGATAGCACATTATGAGGAGACAAAGAGCAACACCTTCTTTACCCAATTGATAAATCTCAAACAAAAGGGTTTAGTGGGGCAGCACATTGAGGACTTCCAAAAATTGAATATAAGGGTAACTGATCTTACAGAGGAACACAGGATTGATCTCTTCCTAGGCACTTTAAAGGATAAGATCCAACATGAAGTTCGCGTTTTGGAACCTGATTCATTGGAGAAGGCATTCAGGTTGGCAAGAAAAGTTGAATGTAAAATTATGGCGACAAGGAAGCCTACCACTCAATTCTATAAAGAAGGAAGTGTTGCTACGCCTAGATTTCCACAACCTACAAGGTTGACACCACAACAATTGGAAGAAAAAAAAGCAAAAGGGCTTTGCTATAGTTGTGATAGCAAATACACTAAAGGTCATAAGTGTGTTGAGAAGAAATTATTTTACATAGATTGTGAAGAAGAAGAAGAAAATGAACAAGAAGAGGATATACACCAGGAACCAGCCCTAGAAGAGGAAGAAATGAATCCGACCATATCGTGTAATGCACTGGCAGGAATTTTCATGTCTCCTAGTCTCCCAGGCTTTACCACACTCTAAACTGGATCACTAGGCCCTAAACTGAGACTCCACTCTCTAAGCTTTATTTTATATCCCACCATTAACTGGCAAGGATTCCTAGGCCTAATCAAGGGCAACCACCTCTAGGATTTACCTTATATCCTACCATTAACAGGTCATTGATTCCTAAGCCCACTGAGGCACACAATAACTCTCTTTTCCACAATCCACAATCTGATTCAAGGGTAATTATGCCAGTGGTTTTACCGCAATCCACAGTTCGGTTCAAGGATCACTAGGCCATGTGTTTTTCCTTTCAAAGGTCCACCTCACTTAGCTTCAAATCCATCCGGAAATCTAGCTCAACCGAAACATGAGAACCCCATCACACCATGGCTATTCGAAAATAGAAAGTCTAGGATGAAAACACTGTCACACCTAGCAAAACCTATTCCATGACAACAAAGAACCACATGCAATACCATGCATGCCAAATTTAGTAAGGAAATCACACATGCAAATCGATACCTGTAAAGAATCATGTTGTAGCTTCTTTATCCTACTCTTCCTTGCTTGCTCCTTCCTTCCTCTTGCCTTCTTTGCCTTAAGTTGATCCAATGTCAAAGTGCTCCAAGAAAACTCTGAGTGTCCAAGAGTGAGAGAGAGAGAGAGAATAATGAGAGAACTCCAAAACTGAATTGACAAAAGGTTACACTAACAAAAGGTACCCACTGATCCTCAAAAGTCTTTTTATTAATGAGTTCTCTATTTCTTCATTTCCTGCTATTTTCCTTCATTTTACTCCTCACATGTAACATGTGACCTTTCACCTTCCTTTTCTCCTAGTTTCCATTATTTTCATAAATAAATTTCCAAAAATGCCATTTTGCCTTTCCAAAGCCTTTTCCAATTTACTGAGCCACAATAAACCAATGAAAACCCTCACTAGGATGTTTTTCCCAACATTCAGCTTGGAATAAGTGTCCCATCAACCATGATTATTATTTTTCCTTTATTGACTTTTATTACATGGAGTTTTCACTAGGGTTGTTACACCCTTGCTGATTTCATCACCAATCTACCCTATGGGTGAAGTAGACCTTTCTCCTAATGACAAGCTTCAAAATGAGCATATTTTTATCATTCCATTTTAATACCCTTAAAAAAATGACATTATGGTGTATATGCACACCCAAAAGCTTGGTCCCCATTTTTTTAGACCATTGATGACATACATGTCATTAGGTTCCTAGATATATCCACATTAATGGTGTCCTTTACCAACTAACCATTGATACCATATTATGTCGTTGCCTCTTTCATGATGAGGTTGAGTGACTTTAAAATGTCTACAAAACCAATGCATGTGGTGGCCATCTTTCAAACATGGAAATTTCTTAGAATATCATCTATGCCATTTGTTTTTGGCATTCCATTTTTAATTATTACATCCAAGCAACAAAGCGATGTATTAATTGTCAAGTTTATGCCCCAAAGTTAGTGGTTCCTTTTCATTCATTAGTCACTTTTGATCCATTTTTCAAGCGGGGAATTGACCTTATTGAGTACTATACATCATCCCTTGACGGTCACAAGTACATTTTTATGGCCATTGATTATTTTATGAGGTGGGTTGAATCCATTCCAACCTTCAAAAATCCTACAACCACAACTACCTACTTCTTTCTCAAATATGACATCACTTACTTTGGTGTCTCCAAGTAATTGGTCTCCAACGATGGTTCACTTTTTGAAAACAATGCCTTCCAAGAATTATCTTGATTCTTATGTTTTATGCATGATTTATCCTCTACACACTATCCATAAGGTTAATGGCCAAGTTGAGGTCTTTAATAAAATCCTCAAAACCATGCTATGGTGGATAATAGATGTAATGATTCAATATTTGACTTAATGTTTTTAGTTTTGAATTGTGAGAGATGGTGCTTTGGGCTCAAAATGATGTCGAAAGATTTTTAAATGACTACCATAGGGGCATTTATGGTGGCCATACTTCAAGGATGGAAACTACTCGAAATATTGTCCATGTTATTTAGTTTTGGCCTATCCTTTTTTATGATTGGAACCAAGTAATTAAGTAATGTGTTAGTAGTCAAACTAATATTCCCCCAAGGATAGAGATCCATTAGCTCTGCTTCAACCTATAGTCATTATTGGTTCCTTCTGCAAATGGGGAATCAACATTATGTATTTTTAGCCAATATCCATCAATGGTCACAAGTAGATTTTTATAATCATTGATTATTTTATGAAGCGGGTTTAAACCATGCCAACCTTCAACAATCCATAACCTCATATTTATTTTACAATCATGTCATTACTTTATTTAGTTTCCCAAATAGATGGTCTCTAACCATGGTTCATATTTTGAATGTAAAGTCTCTCAAGAATTGTCTTCACACTTAGGTTTTGTGTATAAATTTTCTACACAATATTCTATAGGGTAATGGCGAGCTTGAGGTCATCGACAAAATCCTTAAAACCATGAACCATATGCTGTTCTATAATTCGTAGGCCTATCATGCATTCATCGTCATTATGACTTGATTTACAATGTTTCATCTTGTTCATGGTGTTGAAGCAATTTTACCCATCAAGTATGAAATCCCCTCCCTCCATTTAGCTATCTAACTCATTCCTAGCACCACCAATATTGATAGAAGTTTGTTCACTTTGAAATAAGTAAGCAAGGACGAATTTATCTCTTTACAGATAAAAAAGATAAAAAAAATGTTCCAAAGCCTCGAATGACTGTCAAGTTCACCCTCACTCATTTCATGAAGGTGATCTAGTCCTTGTTTACAACCAGGTTCATGATACATTACGTCAAGGGAAGTCCTAATATTTGTGGCAAGGACATCATTAAACATTGTTGGTAAAGAGGGCTTACCTACTTGCGAGTCCTTATGGTAAACTCCTTATATCCTTGGGACTTAAAGGATCATTTATTTTTATATGCATATTTTTTCCAAGGTTTCACCTTCATATGCATATGCCTTGACTTTTGTTTGTTTGTAATTTTTGACATTACAATTGTTTCAACTCTTTATGTTTTGTTCCATTTTTTTTTTCAAATGGTTTCTTAACCTTATCGTTACATAACATCCTCAAACCTATTTCTTTTTAATAGTACATACATGTATCCTTATGGAATTGTATTTATAAAATAATTTCATAGTGATTGCTTCGAGAGTCAAGAATTTATTATCAATTGTTATTTCTAGTGAATAGTTTGGGTTCTCGTCATGCAAATGGATTTAAGAGGCTATAAGGATATCCAATGATGGAATTCATTCGGTTAACACAAAAAAATTGTCTTTATTGGCTATAAAATCAAATCTTTCTAAACCCGTGATAGAGACAAATGATTGTTTTTGAGGATTATGTTGATTTACTTAGGTTTTAATGTACATTTTGTAAATTGGTTAATGGGTTGCATAACCTTGGTTTCATTTGTCATTTTAATTAATCTGTTTTCTTTAGTTCTCTTTAGGCATAATAGAGGTTTAAGGAAGGTGCATCCTCTATCCCCCTTTTTATTCCTTATTGTGGTCAAGCATCTAAGTTGAGAGCTTATAAAAGCAAAAACCTATGGGTATTTTAAAGGTATTAAAATTGGTAGTAAAATTTACCTATGGCATCTTTAATTTGTACATGATATATGTAAAAATAAATAAAAATTTGTTACTACTGATGAATTCGAACTAAAATTCCCAAGGAATGATTCACCTGCTTATTTGCAAAGCATGTACACTCAACTAGTATACCATTGATAATTATAATGTGCCTTTTCCTCCACTCTAGCTAGGGAATTCAAATTCCATGCATGTTTGGGATATATTTAGCTGATTGACTAGTTTAACTAAGAGATCACTAAGTTAACAACAATTCTACTACTCAATTGACCTTCAAATGACTCAACTAAGTACTTGAGGTTAGTTAACTGAGTTCAACTGAAAATAATTGAACTAGATTACTAAATTTTTGCAATCACTACATGCACAACTCTACACCAAGTCCATAACTCGAATTTACTAAGTTAACTAGTAGGCAAGGCCATGTCACACAAGTTAACTACAATCCAAGTCATTCCGCTGACATAAAAAATAGAATTACTCTATTTGACTAAGGCAAAAGTCAAATTGAGCCTTTCTTGCTACAATTTCTAACATTCTATCTGAGCAAGAAAGGGAATCCTCAATAAATAGTGTATATACTTGGCTCAGTATACCAAAATTATACTTTTTCGTGTGGAATTTAATTTTTCCTGTTGACAATGCCTTTGTCAATATATATGCATCTTGCTCCTCAACTGGAATGTATTTTAGCATCATAATTCTCCTCTACACACAATATCATAAGTGTTGGTACTTTATATCAATGTGCTTGGAATTTTCATGGAATACTATATTTTCATAGAGTTTGATACAACTTAATTATCACAATATGTAATATCCCTTTTTCAGGAACAACTACAGATTGGGAATAATATGAGTTATTACCAATGTGGAGCTACATAAATTAACCTCATATAGGTACAAAAACACTTAAACGTCAGTAAAATACACAGCAGAAAAGTTATATAGCGTTTTACAAGGAAAAAGGTGGGGAAAAGTGAGGATTTTGGCCCTAAAACGAGTGTATTAAGATATTTGCACAAAAATAAGATGGGAAAGTGGTTGGATATGATAGAAAGGGTTATGAGGGACTTCCATGTCGAATTTCAGCCAAAAAAAATAAGTTTTTCTAAGTTAAACAATTCCTCCTTTCCTAACTAGGCTAGAAAACCCTGATTTCCCAAGACTAGAATTATGCAGAAATTTATTGAAGCATTTGAGCGTGGTTTTCTGAAGGGTATGACTTAAATAAGGTCTGAAAATTAACAAATAAGCTCAGGGACATAACTCATACACTTTACATAATAATAATAAAAGAATACAGAAGAAATCCTCAAGAAAGAGGGGCTACAACCATGTAAAAAGACTGCATAACAGTGACAACGTTATTTTTAGGGCTGAAGCAGCAGTTTATTGATTCTTCAGATATATATCAGATCTGTACATAAAAATATAGATCCAATACATATCCATGTACAAGAAGAGTTGATATATACATTCCCCCTGGGGATTTGATCAAAACATGAAGCACCGGAAGTAGATCTGAGATCTAAAACTCCAGATCTGCAGAATGATTCAAAAATTATGAATAATTCAAGTACATAACATATCAGATCTGAAACATAACATAGATTGGTTGGCCAATCTATGGATCACCACAGTGAAGGAAGAGTCCCAACATCAGAGATCTCTCCTCCAAAAAGCAAGCAAAGCACCCTGCAGCTGTAGATCTGCAAATAACGCTGTCTTAGGGAGAGAGACAACGTTATAGCTTCTGAAGATGATTTTCCCTGATGCCAAGATTTGGATCTGAAGTATATTAAGAAAATGAACTCTTCCAGGAGGTTAAATGACACTCTCACTGAAAAGAGCCATTGCTATCATCTAGATCTCCACTTGCTGCAACTCACAAGATAGCTCAACCCTCAACATGAGTAGCGCTGTAATGTAAGGTGAAACTTGGCCCAAGCCAGATAGTGGAGAAGTTTAGCACAATTATCCTCCAAGATCTGCTCAAGGAAGGAGGTGGGTTTCCTGAACAGGAATGCCCAACAAGGGATGTCTAAGCAGATAGACCTTCAGAAATAATGTCTTCAACAACCTTTTCCTTGTTTCCCTCCTCTTCATTTTATAAGATAGGAATCTTGCCAAACCATAAACCACCTTGAATCACTTAACCCCTTTCACATTACAACCTCCTTCTAGAACTGCGCTGTCCCTCAAAGAGGTTCAATGCATCTAGACTGCGTCGTTTGACTTGGTCAAATAGGATCCCTTCTTGTGATTTAGACCCTTTCACACCTGCAAGATATAATTTAAATAGCCTAGATATGTCTCTGTTTACATAGGCATTGATTTATTCTTAGTTTTCAGGATTTTTACATGTCCTCCTTCACAGTTTATTCATTAATCATGAAATACAAAAATAAATAAGGCAAAATTAATGTTCCAATTAGCTGAAGCTAATTTAGGAACATTACAGTCTCCCCTTCCCAAATGTTGCTTGTCCTCAAGCAACTACAACGTTGATGCAAAAATTCCCCTTCTTCTCTTGTGGCCTCCTCATCTGTTAGTCTCCACCATTGCTCTGAATCTTCTGAAATAGCTTTGTTTTCCAATGGTCCTCCCTCAATATGCAAGTTGGCCTTTGGTGAATAAACCCAAGGGCTCTCATCATGAAGAAATGGAAGGTTGTTGTTGAAACCTTCTTGCTGATCCATGGCCTCCTCAATATATAAGTGATGACAATCATGGGGATTTTCATGATCCATGAAAGTCTCCCATCTCCATGCTATCATCCAAACGAAGTGGATCACCTCCCAGCTTGGAAATCCATAGAAGAACTCCTCCCCAATGCATATGAGAGGAATGTTACCAACAACCATATGGATCACTTTACAAAGAGTCAAGTGATCTATCATAGTGGCCATACAAAATCTCATGCTCCCATTGAAGCATGCAATGCAAAAAGAATGGGGAACTCCTTCCCCCACGAGCACATCCAACAAGTGTGCCTTTCCTCCAACTATGCCCCCAACAAAGATAAGGACATATTCAGCTTGTGGGTTCATGATTAGAATCATGCTAGCTGCCATGTGTGATAAACGAGAAGGAAGATGTTCCCTCATGTGTAACCAATGCAGTTTTATCCTCAACTTCCATAGAATAAGATATGACAAGTGCCTTCCCCAACACTTGTTTGCTGCCTCATGCCTTGGGAATGCTTGGAGAATGTACATCATGGGTGGTGTAAAATAATCACACCTTGAGGAATATAATAGCTTCCCAAGGTTCCCCAAGGAATGTCCTGCATCAACATAGTTCATGGCCTTGAGTGTTCCATGAAACCCATCATACTTAGTGCCGCATCTTGGCACCATACCCTGCAAATGAGTGTTAGAGAAATATAAGCATATAGGAGATACATTATAATTCTCAAAATTACAAGCCTCTCTATACACTTGTTTCACATCAGTGGGGTAACTCATGGATGAGTTCCCTCTCTCACTCAAAGAATAAGGAGGTGTGAATGGTGGCTCTTCGCAAGAGCTATACTCCTCCTCCTCTACCAAGTAGTCCATGCACATATTCATATGAGAGTGCACCTCTTCCTTGAATCCTTCCCATATGAAACCACCCAAAAGTGTATGATATTCTTTGACAAAACCAGTGGGTTTGGAAAGAAAGATTTCATAGATGGCATCAAATAGTCACTCCTTGAGTTTGGAGTCACTAACAAAAAGAATAAGATTATAGAAATAGATAACTCCATCTACCACCTTGAACCTCTCATCCTTTACTTCCCCTTCAAGAACCCCCCATGTGAAAAGGTCCTTGGAGTATTCCATCATGAGTTGGGAATCCCAACAAGGATCCAAGCTCTCCAAGAATGACAGCGCTGTAGAAGTCTGAAATGCAGCCCCTGTCTTCTCATGGCTCCCATATTTGACATCCTTGATATAAAAATCACATGTTGGAGCATCATAATCTTCCCTTTGCTGCCCCATTTGCAACTGTTCTTGCACAAGACAAGATTGGAGCATATGGAAATCAACTTCCCCTCGGAAAGTCCTTGTTTTCCAAAACCTCCTCCTTTTGGCCCATGTATACAAGAGGGTTAGGATCCCCTTGCTATATTCAAAGATGTCCTTTGTGAATGAAGAGATCATGGGCTGCCCCAAAGATATGGATTTGCCATGTACCCTCATGCTCATGCCATCATGGATCTCTGATTTCTCCTTTCTCAGCGCAAATTTCTGAGTGGGAGTTAGCAATGCCCCTTTCAGGAAACTGCTCATCTCTCTCCTGAATTCATGAGAGATTCTCTGCGCTGTGATAGCTTCTCCCAGGGCTCCCTCCTTAGCCAAGTATGTATATGCTGCCCATAGTTGAGAGAACACTTTAGATTTCCTCCTATCAAGAGGTACCCCTGGTAAAGTACCTCCTTGCAAAGAGGTGTCAAGGCATAGAGTGGAATGTGGATGTAGGTAGACATAATTGTCCCTACCTTCAATGCACAAGTCCTCTTGCCTTCTTTGTGCTTCCAGCTTTGAAGTAGAGAAGGGTTCATGTTTTCCATCTTGTGATGCCCTTCCTCCTCTTTCCTTCCTTCTATCTCAAAGATCTCATCATTTGACAATGATGGTACATGCTGCTCATGTGTTGTACCAAGAGCTCTATGTGTGAGATCTTGTGGAACTCCTTGCAAGAGAGAAAGAGCTTCTTCCCTTGGAGAAAGTGCTGCAAATTATTCTTCATGAGGTGCTTGAGGTGCCTTTGTTTTGGCTGCATCATCATCTCCTGCCTTCTCCTCCTCTTCAATAACTAAAATTTCCCCATCATCAATGAGAGACATTAGATCTTGGTCAACTATTGAAGGAGAAACCTTCATGATTTCCTCTTGAGAAGAGGACCCTTCACTCAATGGAGATCTTGCTCTTGGCAAGGCATCAAACAAACTTACACCTTCTCCCATAGTCTTCAGAAATGGAGTTGGATTCATAGACCCTTCCAACTAATGCAAAAGATTCATCTGATGTGGTTTGACATTATCAACAGAAGATGATACACATGGAGCTTCATCAAACCTTTCTATCAATATTTCAATAAACCTTGCATAAGTAGGTGTATTGGCATTCTTCAAGGAAAAAGACTCAAATAAGCACCAAGCATATGCTTTACCTTCAAAATGCAGCGTTGCTGCTTTGATGGCTTCAATCTCTGAAACTTGATGTTGTTGCACAAAGTCATCTAGCTCCTTCACCCAACCCCGACTGGACATTTAGGTGATCCATCAAAGATAGATAGATAAAATACACCCTTACCATGCTGCTCCTCCTTTGTGGCTTTTCCCTCCTTGATCTTGCAGAATCCTTGGAAGATCAAGTCATCTTTGAACTCCTTGGACTGAGCTTCATACTCCTCCAAATACTCTCTAAGAGTCTCCTTCTTAGGCACACCTCCTTTCTTCCTCTTCATGAAGAAATCACAGACAAAACGCTGAAGATTTGGTGATATGGCTGAGTGCACATATCCATGAGATGAGGATTGAGAATGTTCCTCATGTATAGATCTTGTAGATATGATTGGAAGATCTTTCTGCTCTTGAAACTCTTTAGGAGTTTCACTACTTCTTCTTTCTTCTTCTTGTTCAACCTCCTTGGAGAGGTTATTCTTAGATCTGAAATACGATGATAATAAACCCATATTCTTCATCATTCTAACCTTGCTCCTTGCTAGAATATCACTGCAAAGTTCCCTTTTCAGGAATATCAAAATTCTATTCCAAAGATTGACTATAGGGGAATTTACTGGATATGTCACATTTGAAAAAAGGATGAGATCCAGAGACTATCTGGCCATCTGCAGACTCTATCTATAGAGCTTGAAATGTTCCTCCTTAAGGGATCCAACACTTTGGCTTGAAGCCACAGGTTGAGCCAAAGATCTTGCTTTGATACCACTGTAATATCCCTTTTTCAGGAACAACTACAGATTGGGAATAATATGAGTTATTACCAATGTGGATTTACATCCATGAACCTCATACAGCTATAAAAACACTTAAAATTCAGTAAAATACACAGCAACAAAGTTATACAGCGTTTTACAAGGCAAAAGGTGGGGAAAAGTGAATATTTTGGCACTAAAACGAGTTTATTAAGATATTTGCGCAAAAATAAGATGGGAAAGTGGTTGGATATGATAGATAGGGTCATGAGGGACTCCCATATCGAATTTAAGAAAAAAAAAATAAGTTTTTCTAAGTTAAATAGTTCCTCCTTTCCTAACTAGGCTAGAAAACCTTGATTTCCCAAGACTAGAATTATGCAGAAATTTACTGAAGCATGTGAGCGTGGTTTTCTGAAGGGTATGATTGAAATAAGGTCTAAAAATTCAAAAATAAGCTCAGGGACATAACCCATACACTTTACAGAAGAAGAATGAAATAATACATAAGAAATCCTCAAGAAAGAGGGGCTACAACCATGTAAAAAGACTGCATAACAGTGACAGTGTTATTTTTAGGGATGAAGCAGTAGTTTATTGATTCTTAAGATATAGATCAGATATTTACATAAAAATATATATCCAATACAGATCCATGTACAAGAAGAGCTGATCTATACATTACCCTTGGGGATTTGCTCAAAACATGAAGCACCGGAAGTAGATCTGAGATCTAAAACTCCAGATCTGCAGAATGATTCAGAAATTATGAATAATGAAAGTACATAACAGATCATATCTGAAATATAACATAGATTTCTTGGCCAATCTATGGATCAGCACAGTGAAGGAAGAATCCCAACAACGGAGATCTCTCCTCCAACAAGCAAGCAAAGCACCCTGCAGCTGTAGATCTGCAAATAACACTGTCTTAGGGAGAGAGACAACGCTATAGCTTCTGAAGATGATTTGGCCTGATGCCAAGATGTGGATCTAAAGTATATTCAGAAAATGAACTCTTCCAGGAGGTTAAATGACACTCTCACTGAAAAGAGCCACTGATATCATCTAGATCTGAGCAGATCTAGATCTCCACTTGCTGCAACTCACAAGACAACTCAACCCTCAACATGAGCAGCGTTGTAATGTAAGGTGAAACTTGGCCCAAGCTTGATAGTGGAGAAGTTTAGCTCAATTCTCGTCTAAGAGCTGCTCAAGGAAGGAGGTGGGATTCCTGAATAGGAATGCCTAACAAGGGATGTCTAAGCAGATAGACCTTCAGAAATAATGTCTTCAACAACCTTTTCCTTGTTTCCCTCCTCTTCCTTTTATAAGATAGGAATCTTGCCAAACCCTAAACCACCTTGAATCACTTAACCCCTTTCACATTACAACCTCATTCTAGAACTGCGCTATCCCTCAAAGAGGTTCAATGCATCTAGACTGCGCTGTTTGACTTGGTCAAATAGGATCCCTTCTTGTGATTTAGACCCTTTCACACCTGAAAGATATAATTTAAATAGCCCATATATGTCTCTGTTCACATAGGCATTGATTTATTCTTAGTTTTCAGGAGTTTTACATGTCTTCCTTCATAGTTTATTCATTAATCATGAAATACAAAAATAAATAAGGCAAAATTAATTTTCCAATTAGCTGAAGCTAATTTAGGAACATTACAGTCTCCCCCTCCCAAATGTTGCTTGTCCTCAAGCAACTACAAGGGTGCTGCAAAAATTCCCCTTCTTCTCTTGTGGCCTCCTCATCTGTTAGTCTCCACCATTGCTCTGAATCTTTTGCAATAACTTTGTCTTCCAATGGTCCTCCCTCAATATGCAAGTTGGCCTTTGGTGAATAAACCCAAGGGCTCTCATCATGAAGAAATGGAAGGGTGTTGTTGAAACCTTCTTGGTGATCCACGGCCTCCTCAAGATAGAAGTGATGACAATCATGGGGATTTTCATGATCCATGAAAGTCTCCCATCTCCATGCTATCATCCAAATGAAGTGGATCACCTCCCAGCTTGGCAATCCATAGAATAAATCCTCCCCAATTCATATGAGAGGCATGTTACCAACAACCATATGGCTCACTTTACAAAGAGTCAAGTGATCTATCATAGTGGCCATAAAAAATCTCATGCTGCCATTGAAGCATGCAATGCAAAAAGAATGGGGAACTCCTTTCCCCACGGGCACATTCAACAAATGTGCCTTTCCTCCAACTATGCCCCCAAAAAAGATAAGGACATCTTTAGCTTGTGGGATCATGATTAGAATCATGCTAGCTACCATGTGTGATAAATGAGAAGGAAGATGTTCCCTCATGTGCAACCAACGCAGTTTTATCCTCAACTTCCATAGAATAAGATATGAAAAGTGCCTTCCCCAACACTTTTTTGCTGCCTCATGCCTTGGGAATGCTTGGAGAATGTACATCATGGGTGGTGTAAAAGAATCACACCATGAGGCATATAATAGCTTCCCAAGGTTCCCCAAGGAATGTCCTGCATCAACATAGTTCATGGCCTTGAGTGGCCCATGAAACCCATCATACTTAGTGCCCCATCTTGGCACCATACCCTACAAATGAGTGTTAGAGAAATATAAGCATATAGGAGATACATTATAATGCTCAGAATTACAAGCCTCTCTATACACTTGTTTCACATCAGTGGGGTAAATCATGGATGAGTTCCCTCTCTCACTCAAAGAATAAGGAGGTGTGAATGGTGGCTCTTCCCAAGAGCTATACTCCTCCTCCTCTACCAAGTAGTCCATGCACATCTTCATATGAGAGTGCACCTCTTCCTTGAATCATTCCCATATGAAACCACCCAAAATATTATGATATGCTTTGAAAAAACCAGTGGGTTTGGAAAGCATGATTTCATAGATGGCATCAAATGGTCCCTCCTTGAGTTTGGAGTCACTAACCAAAAGAATAAGATTATATAAATAGATAACTCCATATACCACCTTGAACCTCTCATCCTTTACTTCCCCTTCAAGAACCCCCCATGTGAAAAGGTCCTTAAAGTATTCCATCATGAGTTGGGAATCCCAACAAGGATCCAAGCTCTCCAAGAATGACAGTGCTGTAGAGGTCTGAAATTCAGCCCCTGTCTTCTCATGGCTCCCATATTTGACATCCTTGATATAAAAATCACATGTTGGAGCATCATAATCTTCCCTTTGCTGCCCCATTTGCAGTTGTTCTTGCACAAGACAAGATTGGAGCATATGGAAATCAATTTCCCCTCGGAAAGTCCTTGTTTTCCAAAACCTCCTCCTTTTGGCCCATGTATACAAGAGGGTTAGGATCCCCTTGCTATCTTCAAAAATGTCCTTTGTGAATGAAGAGATCATGGGCTGCCCCAAAGATATGGAGTTTCCATGTGCCTTCATGCTCATGCCATCATGGATCTTTGATTTCTCCTTTCTCAGCGTAGATTTCTGAGTGGGAGTTAGCAATGCCCCTTTTATGAAACTGCTCATCTCTCTCCTGAATTCATGAGAGATTTTCTGCGCTGTGATAGCTTCTCCCGAGGCTCCCTCCTTAGTCAAGTATGTATATGCTGCCCATAGTTGAATGAACACTTTAGATTTCCTCCTATCAAGAGGTTCTCCTAGTAAAGTACCTCCTTGCAAAGTGGTGTCAAGGCATAGAGTGGAATGTGGATGTAGGTAGACAGATTTGTCCCTACCTTCAATGCATAAGTCCTCTTGCCTTATTTGTGCTTCCAAGCTCTGAAGTAGAGAAGGGTTCATGTTTTCCATCTTGTGATGCCCTTCCTCCTCTTTCCTTCCTTCTATCTCCAAGATCTCATCATTTGACAATGATGGTACATGCTGCTCATGTGTTGTACCAAGAGCTCTATGTGTGAGATCTTGTGGAACTCCTTACAAGAGTGCACGAGTTTCTTCCCTTGGAGAAAGTGCTCCAAATTCTTCTTCATGAGGTGCTTGAGGTGCCTTTGTTTTGACTGCATCATCATCTCCTGCCTTCTCCTCCTCTTCAATAACTGAAATTGCCCCATCATCAATGAGAGACATTATATCTCGGTCAACTATTGAAGGAGAAACCTTCATGCTTTCCTCTTGAGAAGAGGACCCTTCACTCAATGGAGATCTTGCCCTTGGCAAGGCATCAAACAAAATTACACCTTCTCCCATAGTCTTCAGAAATGGAGTTGGATTCATAGACCCTTCCAACTCATGCAAAAGATTTATTTGATGTGGTTTGACATTATCAACAGAAGATGATACACATGGAGCTTCATCAAGCCTTTCTATCAATATTTCAATAAACCTTGCATAAGTAGGTGTATTGGAATTCTTCATGGAAAAAGACTTAAACAACCACCAAGAATATGCTTTACCTTCAAAATGCAGCATTGCTGCTCTGATGGCTTCAATCTCTGAAACTTGATGTTGTTGCACAAAGTCATCTAGCTCCTTCACCCAAACCCTGACAGGAATGTCAGTTTTGGTGTATTCCAACACACCATTATCAACAAGTACAACCTACATCCCGTCCTTCCAAGCTTTGAAATTTGAAGTTCCCTCAAGGGGATATTCCAATCTCAATATGTTGAAATACATTTTCCTGCATGGAAGAAAACCTGCTTCACTAAATCTGAAAATTGAAATTTCCAAAGGAGAAGATCTATTGACTGGTTTCTATTGTGATTTGAGGCTCTGATAACATGTAGAAATCAATATATTTTTCTACTGCTCATAAATTCGAAATGAAAAAATAAAATAAAATATATAATAATAATAATGATAATAATAATAATAATAATAAAAAAAAAAAAAATACAAATTACAAATTTCCTATACTATTCCGCAGAATCAAAATCACAATTTAGAAACACATGTAATGACATGCAACCATAAAAACCATATGAAAACAATGATTTTACAAGGGTAACCAACTGGAAAAAACCCCTTCGCTTCTTTTCATTAATCAGATGAGAATGAGAAACTATTACAATGTCTTTCTTTGATCCTGAAGCACACTGTGCACTATCAACATGTTCTCCTACTGATTGTCCTACTCTGGCCAATTCAAGGCCCCAACTTTATCCTATTTCCTCGTGCAATCCTTGAGGAAATTAGCTCTTAAAATATAGGATTTTACTCCTATTTTCTTGCGCAATTCCCAAGGAATGATTTACTTGATTAACTGTCATGCTTGTACACTCAACTAGTATACAATTGATAATTACAATGTACCTTTTCCTCTACTCTAGTTAGGAAATTCAAATTCCATGCATGTTTGGGCTATTTGTAGCTGATTGACTAGTTTAACTGAGAGATCGTTGAGTTAACAACAATACTACTACTCAAATGACTTCAACTGACTCAACTAAGTACTTGAGTTCAGTTAACTGAGTTCAACTGAAAATAAATGAACTATATTGTTAAATTTTAGCAATCACTACATGTACAACTCTACTCCAAGCCTATAATTCGAATTTACTGAGTTAACTAGTAGACAAGGCGATGCCACACAAGTTAATTGTAATCCAATTCATACTGCTAATGTGGAAAATCGAATTAATCAATTTGACTAAAGAAAAAATCAAATTGAAGCTTGCCTGCTACAATTTCTAACAATATATTGACATTTTGTGATGGTATAGTGAGGGATATGCATTGTCAATCCGGCGTAGCCATGAATGGTTGCGAGGAAAAGTTGTTAGCCTCACCACTTGGGTTCAAAGACCATTTTATGACATGTTTTCTCTCAATGAACCAATTATTGATGAGATATGTATGATTTACTCATGAGTGGTTGACTTAGTCTTATGTTCTGAAGAATATAGGGTTTGCGTTAGGTGCCATCCTCGAAATGAGGGGAAGTTTCTAAGAGATTTCCTTGGGGATATATTTCCTAGAAAAAAAGAGGAGGGATATCCATAAGCTAAGATAATTATTAATCCTTTATTGCAAAGCCATCAATACGATGATCAATGTTTATAAGTCATATATATATATATATATATATATATATATATATATATATATATATATATATATATATATATATATATATATATATATATATATATATTGGTTTGGATGATGAGGGTGAAACATATTCTCTAACTTATTTCATTTTCCAATGGTTGATATTGAGAATGAATTGAATTATTTCTGGTTTGTCTAAAGTAAAATTCACATGTGAAGAAAGATTGGTTTTGGCCCACTATAAAGGTTGAAAACCTATTCTATGTATGGTGTAATAGTTGGCTTTCTTTTGAAGGTAGACATATTTAGTCAATTTTTTTCTTGAGCCAATTCCTGTTTTTTAGATGACTAGCTTTTATTCCAAAGCGAGTTTTGGAAAATATTAGGCAACTAAGCTTCATATTTTTGTGAGGTTTGGAAGTATCAAGATAAAAGGGTTATCTTGGGTTAGATGGGATATAACCATTCCAAAATTTCATGGAGGCAGGGGTATCAATAATAAACATGTTTTGAGTAATGCTCTAGTTGCAAAATGTGTTTGGAGGCTAAATGAAGGTAAGGGTCTTTGATACCTAACCATAACTCAAAAGCATGTATTTATTGATTTGGTGGAAGCATGGATTAAAAACCTTGTAAAAAATTGGCATAATGCTTCTATCATTTGGATAGAAATAACATTATAATTTCCTTTAATTGGTTATTGTTTGGTTTAGAAAGTTGGGAGTAGGATGAGAATGAGAATTATTTTTGATACTTGGTTGGGAGTGGTATGGGTTTTAGACTATTTGATATGTTGATCGAGAAGCATTATAGAGTGGATATTTTTTTTTCTTAGTTGCGTAGCCTATCTATAAATAACTACGATATGGAGATAATAATGAACATTCATTGACATATTGGGTTGAAAAGTGCAAGATACCCTCCTGGAAGTACCTTAAGTATTTCATCAAATTCTAAGTTTTGCTTAGTTTGGTCTTTGTGATATTTCTTCGAACAATTGGGATGAAAACTACAATAGGTGCACTTTTTCTTGTTTTGGTTTTAACTAAACATATAATACCAAAATGTATGCTTACAAAAATACTTTATAATAGCAATATGGTGCTTATAATAAACTCAACGATAAATATTTATCATTGGGACAATAAGGACAATCATACAATATCCATTCCATCACTAGTTATAACCCAAAAATTACACAGTACCAACAAATATTACAATAATGAACAAGATGAGGGAACCTGATATGTATTTTCACAATGATGTCAGTTATTTGAGGTAGATATAGGTCAAAATTAACCCTATGAAGTCCAGGCTCATTCTTTGAAGTATAGACAACCCCTTGTCACTGTATTAAAAAAAAAAAAAAAACCCACGACTACTTCTCAGAAAAGGAAACTCCTATGCACTGATATTTAGTGTGACCCCATAAAGAGCAAACATAGAATATCATGACAACCACTGGAGGTTAAAAATCAGCCCAAAAACTCTACTATAGTCAACAAGAGAACTCAACCCTTCATTTCGTAAAACTTGTCCCACAACACAGTATAGTCTCAACCCAAAAACGTGGTTCAGTATCCAACAAATGAAGGGAAACTTAGCCCATCCATATCAAAAACTAGACCCACTGAATATATAAAAAATTCAGCCCTGAATGACTAGAAACCATGTTGCCTTTAGTACAGAACTTAGCTAGCAAGGTAAAGGAGGTAACTCGACTTCCTCCTTGAGCTTAGACTCTTGGCCTCTTTAATGGGTATGCACAACTTGTACCAGAGATAAATAAAAACGATATTAGAAAATAAAATCAACTGAGAACATTAAGGTCTTCCTTCCTTCTGCAAGTATCTCGATCTCCTTGGAGTGGAATGGCAAAATCAATGATTTCTCTCTTCGACTAGCTAGGGTGTATGGTATCAACACCGAAACTAGCAATTTTCAAGTAGGGTTTCCAAAACCTTAAAATATTCTCCAATATCTCTCCAATTTTTTTTCTCAATACCAAAAGACTAGAATGAGGAGAATCTTGTAATTTTCCCCTTTTTATAAACTGTTTGCCACTTTTGCTACCTTTTTACCCTTTTATTTTTATAAATCCACCTTAGTGGGTTTTTCACTTTATAAATTAAAAATGACTCTTAATTAGCTTCATTAGCCTAGCACATGTCCCCCTTTTTTCCACTTTAGAATTTATAATGTTTTTCCTAAGTGAATCATGTTCCCTAGGAGTTAATTTTTTCCCTGCCTTATCCTACAAGAACTTTATTAGGCTAGAGGAAGTCCCCCATATGCCTCTTAAGAGGTTGGGGACATTACAACCCTCCTCGCCCAATATTTCTTATCCTCAAGAAAATTTAGCCATGGAAATTTGAGTACTTTTTCACCCTCCCAAGTGGAATCCTCCCTAGCAAATCCTTCCACTTAACCAGGTACTCCTTCACAGTCCTACTCCTCAATTTTTGTTCCCTTGTCTCCAGAATTGCCTTAAGAACCAAGACCATTTTCCCTTCTTTATCCAAGGGTGGAAGCTTGGTAGAAGTAACTACATGTTTCCCCAAAGCCTTTTTGAGGCATGAAACACATAATACATTGTGAATCTTACACCCTTAAGGTAACTATAGCTAGTAGACCACTTCCGCAACTCACCTCACAATTGGTAAGGTCCATAGAATTTGGATTTTAGTTTTTTTGCCCCCTTCATTTTGAGTGATGATTACTTGTACAGTTGTAGACAAAGGTATACAATGTCTCCCACTTCAAAGCTATGCAATATTATATGCTTGTATTTGTACAAATTTTATTGGTTCTAAGCCATCTAAAAGTTGTCTATGAGGAGCCATATAATATCCTAGCTATCCTAAACCCAAAATTCGGCTAAAGGGACCCTGTTATCTCCAAATACTCGATATGAAAATGTTGGGGCATCATATCCATACAATGATTTAAAGGGAATCATTGCAATTGGCACATGGAAAGTGGTGTTATAACATTGTTCTCCCAAATTTAACCACTTCACCCATGCTTTATGTTGTCCAAATACATAGTTCTTGAGATATCCCTCCAACCATTTATTGACTATATTGGTTTTCCCATATATTTGTGGGTGGTATCTAGTGCTTGGTGTTAGCTCCGTACCCACATGTTTGAATACTTCCTGTCATAATCCTCCCATAAATCTAATGTATCGGTCGCTCACAATGGTCTTTGACAACCCATGTAATTAGAAGACCTCTCGGAAGAACAAATCCACCTGTGTTGCTGAATATTTTGAAGGTGTTGCAAAGAAGTTTGAGAAATTTATAAGCATATCCACCAATACATACATGCAGTCATTCCACTGTACCCGAGGTAGCCTAATGATTGAGTCCATGGAAATTCTCTCCCTTTTTTGCTTAGTGATGGGGAGCGGTTGTAGCAATTCCACAAGACGAGTATGTTCGACTTGTTTTGTTGGCAGATGTTACATTCCTTCACAAACCTTAATACATCCATCTTAAGGCCCTTCCAAGTGAACCTCTCCCTAATTTTCTTGTAGGTTTTCAGGTATCCTTGGTGCCCTGCTAGGGGTGAGATAAGAGCCACTTGCATAGTTTTCTCCTTTAGTTGTGATTCTGGTACCGGATATATCTGATTCTTGTAGTATACGATGTCATCTACGACCCGATATCTATCATCCTTGATCAATCCCTATAGAATATCACAAGAAAATTTATTTTTGGAGTATTATATGAGGATGAGTGACTTCTAATCCTTTGTAATCTCTATGAGTGAGAGAGTAGGTGGCATCTTATAAAGGACGTTTGCTACCACATTGTTTTTCCCTTGACATACTCAATTTCAAAATCATAGGCCTATAATTTGCTGATCCATTTATGTTGTCTCTCACTCATCTCCTTCTATTCCATGAGGAACATCATGTTATTATGATTTTTCTTCACTTTGAACCTATTTGATGCTAAGTATTGCTTGAACATGGCCAATGCATGTATAACATACAACATTTACTTGTCATAAATTGAATAACATCGCTTATAGTCCCTAATTTTTTGGCTCTCAAACGCCATGGGGTGGTGATATTACATCAAAAATACTCCTATTCCCATCCCTAAAGCGTCACATTCCAACAAATTGGTTGGGTGAAATATGGAATTGTTAGCATAGGACATGAACTCATCTCCTACTTCATATTTTTAAAGGTTTCCTATGCTTCATCGAACCAACTGAAAGCCCCGTTTTTGGCGAGGTCTGTTAAAGGCTCTGTTAGCAACAAGAATCCCTTAAAAAACTTCCTGTAGCATGTGTAAAGACCAAGGAAGCTCTTCAACTCAGTTACATTTTCTGGGGTAGGCCACTCAATAATAGCCCTGATTTCTCTTAGTGCACCCGAACCCAATTCCTTCACTCACATGCCCTAAGTAGAGCATCTATGTCATCCCAAACTCGCACTTGGATTCTTTTGTGTAGATTTTTTGTTCCTCCAGAACCCCCAATACATTTTACAAGTGTACAAGATGGTATTCCCACGTCTTGTCGTAGATAAGTATTTCATCAACAAATACCACCGAGTGCTTCCGCAAATATTTAATGAATACATAGTTCATTCATGACTGAAATTTTTTGTGTTCATTGGTTAGCCCAAACGACATAACTAGAAACTTGTAGTGACCATAGTGGTACCTGAAGGCAGTCTTCGGGATATCCTACTCCAAAACCGGGATATGGTGGTAACCTGAACGAAGATGTTTCTTTGAAAAATATTTGTCTCCCCTTAGCTCGTACATCAACTCATCTATTTTTGGAATGGGATATTGGTTTTTTATTTTCCTCTTGTTAAGAGCCCGGTAGTCAATACACATCCGCAAGTTACCATCCTTCTTCTTAGCCATCACCACTGAAGAAAAAAAAGGACTAGAACAAGGCTGAATATGACCCAACCTCAACAACTCCTTAATAGAATTCTCAATCTCATCTTTATAAACCTTGGGATGTCAGTAGGGACTGTTAATGACAACATGCACTCCTTCCTCCAACCCTATAACATGTTCAAAGCTTCTGTCTGGAGGTTTGCCGAGAGGAATTCTAGCAAAAATTTTATGGTGTTTATGGAGCAATACCTGAATTTCATATGAATGTTTTCGAGGTTGTTTTGGCTGTCTATTGTCTCTAATGAAGCACTCGACTGCCCACGCAATGTCACCCCACCGCAACACTGCTTCCATGTTGTTATATGATACCATCTTCAGTGGATACTGGTGCATGGTACTCAAAGCCACCTTATTTCTATCTGCTTGTTTAATTAATTCCATATCCATGTTCGTTTGGTTGGCAGTGTATGACTAATGTAATAGAGCCACTAAAATCCTAACACCACATCAGTGTATGGTATATCCACCACGAAGAAATTATTTTCCACTATATAATTCCCCATGGTTAGCTTCAAGTTGGGGACATATCTAGTGCAATCCATATGATGTCCACCTGGTATGGCTACTGTGAATCCATCAAAATCCTATGTAGGGATCTATCTTTGATCAACCAAGGTTGAATCTATGAAGTTATGGGAAGCCCCAACATCGATTAATTTTATCACCTTGTACCTCGTCATAACTCTAACTCTGAAAGTGTGATACTCGGAGAATCCTGACATGGATGCGATAATAGGGGCTTTACCTCCATCTTATGAATTCTAATCCCCAATTGTATAATTACTCTATCCCTATGCTTGCTCGATCGCTGAATCATCATCCTTAGAATCACTGTCACTTTCTGAGTACACCTTAATATAGTAGGAATTTTCCACCTTATCCTTTCCCGCACATCTGTGCCCTGGTTCCCAAGGCTCTTGAAAGCTAAAATAAAGCTTCTTCTTTCTCAAATACTTCCGTGTCTCCTCATCCATCTTTGGTTTTTAGTTCCCCTTATTTTGAAAAGGTTTCACCTCTTTTCTCTTATAGGGAAATGAAGGCCTAGGAGGTAATATTCTCTTAGGAACAACATCTTGCATGTCCCTGGATTTGTTAAATGAATCATGTTGAGTGGTTGGTTGATATCCCTTAACCCAACCACGTAGAGGTTTAGATAGCCTTCCATAAATAACATCACCATCCGAGCCTCTGATATGTCTGTGAATATAACTGTTAATCTATAAAACTATGAGATGTATGCCTCCGAAATTCCAGGTTCTCTGAGTTGTTCCAACTCCTTGAAATGAATCTCCAGTTCCTTCCTATCTAAGCACTCTATGAGCCTCTGAGTAAACTCAGAATACAAGGTGATGTTGGCATGACCCATGGTCACTAACCCATGATACCACCACTCATGGGCTTCCCTATACAGATTTAATGTATCCAATTTAATGGAATAAACCTTGGTTACCTAATGTAAATGAAAATAAGTGTTTGGATTTTTGACCCATGATCAAGCTAAGCATTTTGATGACCCATCAAAACATGGAATAGATACCTTCGCCAATTTATTTTGGACCTCATTGTTATGCCTCATTTCCTTCTACATACCCTTGGGCTTGTTCTTCATCTGAAGGTTGTAGAAATATGTGAAGCTCATGGAAACTTGAAAGTCTCACATCAACCTCCTATGCCCTACGAAATAATCTCCAAAGGGAATTTCCTGGACATTTTGTTCCACTTGTTCAATTGTTGTCTCACTGAGAAATTATGGCAGGGCGGGTTTGGATGACTTACTATATATGTGGGGTTGGTTGTGTATAGCTGTGAAAGCATGGCTTTCTTCTCCACTGTTAGACCCCTAGCCATTATTGGGTCCCTCATTATGCTTATCCCCGATTGGAGTTTCAATGGAACCCCCTTTTCTGCCTAAGTTTTTCATCAACTCCACCATCTCCTTTTGAATCATAGTCAAGTAATTTAGGGCACTCAACAAGCTTTTAAATTCCTAATTTTCCTTATCCCCCACGACTGTCTTCTCTTTTTTTAGAGGGTAATTCTTCTCCTTTCCCTTTGTCAGGTGCTTATTATTATTCTTCTTCTTCCCACAAAGGAGTGGGATCCCTAACTTGGCAACTACTTCTATAAGGATACCACTAAAATGTTTTTCCTTGTGACTCATCAAACCTCAGTCAAATTCTACTCTTCAAACCCAAAAAATATCCAAGACCATGCTCTGATACCATTGTAAGATACCATCTTGAATTACCTTAATTTTTTCATCACATTTTTTAGTTTTTCTTGGTTTGGTCTTTGTGATATTTCATCGAATAGTTGGAATGTAAACTGTTGTAGGTGCACATTTTCTTGTTTTGGGTTTAAATAATCATATAATACCAAAAAAATGCTTACAAAAACACTCTATAATAGCAATATGGGGCTCATAATAAACTCAACAAGAAATATTTATCATTGGGACAATAAGAACAATCATACAATATCCATTCCATCACTGATTATAACCCAATTATTACACAGTACCAATAGAGATTACAATAATGAACAAGATGAGGGAACCTAATATGTCTTTCCACGATGATATCAAGACTTTGAGGCAGAGATAGGCCAACACTAACCCTTTTAAGTATGGGCTCATTATTTGAAGTATATATTGTTGAAAATGTAACAAGAAATTCCTAATTTAATTTTCCCTTGATTAAATTAGGAGAAATTCAAAATTCCAGATCAACATACAACTTGAATGAGTTAAATGAGGTGATATAGTTGTTGTCACCCAATTATATTAGTTAATTCGAGTTGGGGGCATGAAATTGAGTTGTGTACAATGATTCCTAAATTTTACAAGCCTAGGTTGAGTTTATTTCAGTTGTAACAATTTAATTCAGTTAAATTGAGTCATGGTTAGTTAAACTAGTTCCAAATGTTGGAGAAACTAGTGGGAGGTCTAGCAGTGGTGTTTAACTTCAGTGTTTAACCAATTAAATGATCAATCAACCTAAATTAAATCATGCATGAATATAATTCGAGTTACCTAGTTGAGATTGGAGTTCAAGGGCAATGTACTATAAGTTGTAAACTATTTCAAGGTGTATAGGTGGTGCATGTAGTTAGAGAAGGAGCTAGAAAAATTACACAATCCAAATTGAGGAATTGTCCTAAATAATAGGGGCTAATTACTTGAGGAACTACAGTATGAAATAGGAGCTTGGAGGGCTTGAAAATTGGCTAAGTGTTGTCCAAAGCTAGTTAGCTAGGAAGAGGATAGAAGATACAGGTGCCGGTTGTGCTCAAGATTGAGCAAGCGTATTGTATTCATCCAGATTCTTTGATTAATGTAATATAGATAGGAAGGGGTTTTGAGTAGTTGCTTTCCCCTAGATAAATTTTTGTGTATGTGTGTTAAATCTTATGCATGTTTTTGATATGTGTTCTCGATCGTGAATTTGCTTCCGCATATGAGTAGAGAAGATTTGAAGATCATGCAATAGATCACCACATTCCTCCCCAACAGAGCACTAGAGAAACAAAATACATGCAAAGGGTGTACCTTGGGGAAGTACACAAAATCCACCTTCAATGATCAAGATAACAGGGTGCATGGAATCCTTGAAAGGATCTACTTTGGTGTTTGTGGAACTTTCTCTACATCCTCCATTGTCAAGCACATGTATTATGTTATATTTGTAGATGATTTCTCATGCAAGTGCTGAATTTTCTTCATGTAGAAGAAAGACCAGACATTCTCCAAGTTTGTTGAATTTAAATCAATTGTAGAGAAATAAACTGGAAAGAAAGTGAAGGCTCTAAGGAGTGATAATGATGGTGAATATGTGTTGAATAATTTTAAAAATTTATGTGCAAAGAAAGGCATTCGACAGAAGTTGACAACACCCCACAACCCACAATAGAATGGGGTGGCTGAGAGGAAAAAAAAATTTATTGTGGGAGTAGCAAGGGAGATGTTGCATGACCAAGGCCTACCACTCACTTATGGGCTGAAGCATGCAGCACAAAAATATATTTGCATAATAGGAGTCCTCGTTGGATTCTTGGGATGAGTACACCAGAAGAAGCTTTTTCAGGGAAGAAACCAGATGTGTCACACTTCAGGATATTTAGATCATCAATTTACTATCATGTTTCCAAGGAATCATAGAAAAATCTAGATTCAACGACAAAGTTTGGCATATTTGTGGGGTACACAAAATTCACCTCACAACTATCATGTGTACTTGCCATCTCTTAGGATTACAATTGTTCGTAGAGATGTGACATTTGATGAAGAGAAGGCAATGCGATGTTCTCTTGAGAGGGAGCTTCAATTGCATTCAGACGAGGAGCTTTTGGCTCCAAAGGAAGAACCTCAGGACATTGTGGAGCAACCAAAAGCAGAGGAGCAGAGAGCGGAGACACCCACTCAAGTAGAAATTTCTAGAGAAGGAAGGAAGTGAATGAGGGAATATGATAGACTATTTCATGATGCTATAGAGAATGTGGGTGCACCCACATCACAATGAAAACATAGGAGGTCACCAGATCAGTACACTGGCTACATTGCTCTGATTAGTGAGCTAGTAGACACAAAACCATCCACATTCAAGGAAGAAGTGAAACAACCAATATGGGTTGATGCCATGGTAGAGGAATAAGATTCCATTGTCAAAAACAGTGTTTGGGAAGTGGTCCTAAGACTAGAGGACAAATCAGTGGTGGGTTTGAGATGGATCTACAAAGTGAAGCAAGCTTTATATGGAACCACGGAGAAACACACGGCTAGATTTGTGTTATGAACCTAATTCATAACTAATGTAATAAATATAGTCATTAATAGAATAAATAGAAATAAATGTAATTACTAAATAGTCAATTAGGATTATGTTAAGTAGTCATTATTTAACTGAAAAGGCATGTCTAAAAGACATGCCTATTCTTGAAAGGTCACCTACATAGGTATAAAAGCAGGGCCTCATTATAATCATTCAATCGTCTTATATCATATCAATAAATATATTTATTATTATAAATACCTCTTGTGTATTTTTATAATTAAAGCCATTTTGCTATTAAGTCAACAAATCTACAAGTCTTGCTGCTACAGTAACCAAATCTACAACTTTCGTTGCTACAGTGGTATCAGAGCCATATTAAGGACAAGTTGAAGCAATGGCACACAACATCGTTCTACAAGCTTATGAACGAAGTTTACAAGGCCGAGAACATTGTTTACCATACAATGTGCCATTATGTGAAGATCCTGAAGGAAGTGAAAAAATTAATAAAATTTTAGAAAAGCTTTAGCAATTAGAGAATTCATATGCAGAAGTCACAAATGGTTATACAAAATTTTCTACATGTTGTAAAAAAATTTCTGCAGTAATCTATAATAGAGAAGAAGAACAATTTCATAAAAATGTGAAAAAACAAAAAAATAAAAAATGCTGTAATAATGAGAAAGCAGTTAGTTATGTCAAGGGAAAATCAAGTAGAACATCCATGGAAAATTCAAGTAAATACATTCCCCCACCAATGCGTAATAAAGGAAAACAACCAAGTAATATTAAAGGAAAAAAGGAAGAGAAATGTTGGAAATGTGGAGAAAAATATTTCGCAGGACATATATGTGCCTTTTATACAAGAAATGAAATTGCCACGGTTCAAATAAAAGAAAAAGATATTGAAAAAATTATTTATGATTATGATCCTAATAAAAATGATGTGGATGAGGACTATTGTGAGAAACAAGAAAATGAACAATATCGTGACAATGAGGAAGAAGTAATTGAACTTGCAGGGTGTCATGTCACAACAGTGTCTGGTGGAGAACAATCATCATGAAAATGGGCAAGAAAATATCCAATTAAGTTGCAAAACAAGAATCATGTCCTTGATTTTGGAAGTAGAGTTTGTTTAATATATCTTGAAACTGCTTGGGAAAAGGAAGCCTGGTGCAAAGCACTTCGACTTGCTTCAGGGACTGGAGTAGGAGGTTCTGGTCCAGGAGGAGTAGAATGGTATTGGATGTTGAAGAAAGAATTTGAACAATATTTTATATGGCTGAATGAACGTTATCTTTTGTTATTAAAGTCAAATTTTGTCGTTAGCAATCAAAGAGACAGAAATGACAAGGATGATGCGACTTCCTCAAAGGTACGTTTTTTGCTGAAGAAACTTACCAGGAAGTCTTCTAAAACTGGTAATGAAGATTTTTCAAGAAAACCCTCTCTTTCAACAAAAAATTGTGATGATCATTTAAATGCTGAATCATCATTGTCATCAGCATCTAGACATTTTGGCAACCAAAGCAAGTTGATTGGTGCTTCTCATATAGATTCAGAGAACAGTGCTATTGTTGATAATGATGGTGTTTGTGAGAGAGGCATCATTGACCAAGGAAATCTTTGCTGGAATTTGCTGTTTGCGAGATTTTTATTTGATTTTAAGAGAAATTCAGAAGCTATAGCCTTAAGTCAAGTTTTAATTCAGAGGTTGCTGTCTAAAGTCAGAACTCGAAGTTACATTAGTGGAATAACTTGCACACGGGTGGATGTTGAGAAGCTTCCCCCTCATATTTGTAACATGAGAGTCCTTCCCATGACTAAGGATGAAGCATGGGCACTAGAGGCCGATATTGAGTATTCTGGTGGTGCGATTATTGATATTGAAACAAGATTGAATATCTCTGAAGCAACTTTTCAGGAAAGACTAAGCACTACAGGCCTTGAATCTCAAATCGCTGGGGAGGTGACATCAGGACTTTTGAACAAGGATTTTGAAGGCCTTGGAGAAAAAATTGAGGATTGGGCTTCTATAGATGCTCTGAATGTATTCCCTAGTTTGAGGGCTGTGGGTCTTATTTGTGAAGAACTTCCAGCCCTTAAATTTCTTGATCTGAGTATCAGTCGTATCAGGATAAGCTCAGATTATTTGCCCATATTTTGCAATCTTCGCACGTTGGTTCTTAATAACTGTGGAATAACTTGGAAACATGTGGAGAGGCTAAAAAAATCACTTCATGTTATGGAAGAACTCTATCTTGTTGGGAATCGCTTAAGAACTATTGATCCTTTAGGTGAAGACACATCTGGGAGCTCTGTTTCATCACCATGTATGTTTGTTCAAGGATTTGATTCCTTGAAGCTTTTGCGTTTGGAAGGAAATGGTATAGAGAGCTGGGAAGAAATTACAAAAGTTTCTCAGCTTACCAGATTGGAACAACTTCATCTGAGTAACAACATGCTGAAAAGCATAATTTATCTTCAACCTCAGAAATTAGATCATTGTTTATCAAATGGACATGAGCCACAGAATGCTCAGCACAAACCATTTGAAAATTTGTGTTGCATTGCAGATATTCCTCCTGGAGAGAAGCCTTCGCAGTTCTCAGTAGTGAGTGGAACATCCATGACTGCTCCTCATGTCAGCGGGGCAGCAACACTCTTGAAATCTGTGAATCCCACTTGGAGAGTGTCTTCCATCAGGTCGGCCCTCATCACCACTGCCAATTCCAAGAACAATGCCGGCGCCCCAATAACAGACAAATTGAACAGAAAGGCTTCTCCTTTAGATATGGGATCGGGCAAACTGAACCCTGCAAGAGCACTGAATCCAGGCCTCATTTACGATACAACCGTTGAAGACTACTTATTGTTCCTCTGCAACGTGGGATTTAAAAAATCAGCGATCATTCCTGTGTTCGACATGCAAAGCTTCAGCTGCCCATCGCGTCCCAAGGACGAGAAGTTTAGAAGAGATAGTTTGAAGCATAAGGAAGAAGAGGAATAACGAGAGTTTAAATCACAAAAAATTTGCACGCAGTTGGCTCTTGCCATTTTATTGAAAGAGAAATTTGAATGGGTTAATGATATCATTGTGTATGATCCGATTTTTACTTCATATGACCGAATTGCAATTCATTTACTGGGGTGTACTTGTCTCTCTGTCGATGAAGATTTCAAACGCACAGTGGTACCCTACGTTGCCCTCACAGATCAACACATTCACACGCTACAGTAGTCTCGAGATTCCAATTTTTCAGAGAGGCAAGGGGGTACAACGGCAATTGTTACTTCTGAACCATTTATTGGAGTAGAAAAAAAAATTACAATCTTTTCTGATTTTCTCATTAAGATCACTCAACAGTATGCCGACTTCTTTATCCTTCGCTGGAATTTGTATATGTCAGAAGTTTTGCCAGTCTCCGAACTTGTATGAAATATACTGCTGCTCTGCCATGTGTTCTATTATAGACGAACACAATCGATACCTTTTCTTCACAGGCAAAAGCAAAGGCAGAGGCATCTGTTGCCAAAAAAATAAAAATTAGATACGTCAGTCTATCCCATCGATTCCGCTATCTGCACATTGAATAACATGTTCGGAGCCGCCGATCAAAAGGGTGTGACTTTTCTATCGGTTCAAGTTCAACATAACGTTTGGACAAAATTATTAAAATTCATAACAACGGCTACTTTAATCTAAAAAATATATATATTATTATTATAAACAAAGAAATAAATAAATAAATAAATATATATATATATATATATATATATATATATATATATATATATATATATATATATATATAAGTACCAATTCAAAAAAAAGAGGAAGAGGTTCATCATAAAAAAAAGAGAAGTTAAATTATATATATAAGGAGTTAAATACTATATATACATTCAAGTTCCGTTTAAAGGAAGGCAAAAAGTTTATAGCTTAAAAAGGTATTTCAAATATAAGTGGACCAACGTATAAGGATTAAATTTTGGAAGGTCAACGAAATTACCAAGGTTTAAAATCAAAAATTCGTGGAATCTTTTAAAGCAAAAGTATCAATAAAGACTTCTTGCTTTATAATTAAAAAAAAAAGAGAACCCAGTTTCAAGGAAGTATTATTGGAGAATTATACATGCCAAGGTACTAGTGGTGAATGACATGCCTAACAGATAAAATCCGAAGTAAAGGAAATTGTCGAAAAGTTAAGCTTTGAGGACAAAGATTTTCGAGAAGGAGGCAATGTTATGAACCTAATTCATAACTAATGTAATAACTATAGTCATTAATAGAATAAATAGAAATAAATGTAATTGCTAAATAATCAATTAGGATTATGTTAAGTAGTCATTAGTTAACTAAAAAGACATGTCTAAAAGACATGCCTATTCGTGAAAGGTCACCTGCATAGGTGTAAAAGCAGGGCCTCATTGTAATCATTCAATCGTCTTATATCATATCAATAAATATTTATTATTATAAATACATCTTGTGTATTTTTATAATTAAAGCCATTTTTCTATTAAGTCAACAAATCTACAAGTCTTGCTGCTACAGTAACCAAATCTACAACTTCTGCTGCTACAGGTATCAGAGTGCTGCTACAGTGGTATCAGAGCGCTGCTACAATTTGTGGCCAAGGGGTTCTCTCAGTTGGAGGTAAGTGACTATGAGGAGACCTTTTCTCCAATATCTAGGTACTCTTCTATCAGATCAATTCTAGCACTTACAATGCATATGGGATGGAAGATCCATTAGATGGACTTGAAGACACCATTCCTCAATGGAGTGATTAAGGAAGAGATGTACATTGAACAACCATAATTATTTTAGACCTTTGACAAAGAGTCGCATGTGTGTAGACCCAAGCGACCGTTGTATGGATTGAAACAAGCACCCTGTGCTTGGTACAATAGGATCGATAACTATCTCACTGGGTTGGAACCTTTACCATATTGTTGTTTAAGATAAATTTTTGATTATAGTATTATATGTTGATGATTTGATTTTAAATGGTGATGAGAAGTTGATCATTTATTGCAAAGAGGATTTTGCAAGAGAATTCAAGATGAAGGACATGGGAGTCATGCATTATTTACTCAATTTTGAAGTATGGAAAGGAGATATGGAATTGTTTGTCTCTCAAGGCAAGTATGCCAACGAGATACTGAAGAATTTTCGCATAGAGAGTAGCAAACCCATGGAAATTCCTCTAGTAGGTGGTTGGACGAAGGAGGATGCCACTTCAGGTGAGGAAGTGGATGCTACTATATACATGAAACTTGTGGATTCACTTATGTATTTGGTGAACACATGACCATACATGTGTTATGCAGTTAACCAACTTAGTCAAGAAATGGTTATGCCAACCAAACTATATTGGAAGGCGACAAAACATGTGTTGAGATACCTCAGAGGCACTACTCATTTTGGACTTTGGTACATACAAACAAATGGAGTGAAATTACAAGGCTTCACAGATGTAGATTGGGAAGGGAGTCCATCAGACATGAAGATCACGTAAGGAGGAATTTTCATTGTTGGGCCAGTGGAAGTTTCTTGGTACAACAGGAAGCATATATCTGTGGCACTCAGCTCAAGAGAAGTTGAATACATGGCTTCCAGTCAAGTAACATGTGAGGCTATCTAGATGAGGAATATTCTTGTTGGGATATTTGGTCAGATGATGGATCCTACTGTGATTTATTGTGACAATAATAGTTATATCAAACTCCCTGAGAATCCAGTTTTTCACGATCGATCCAAGCATATCGACATCTACTATTGCCATCTATGAGATTGTGTGCAAAGGTGGATTATGTTGTTGGAATACATTCCTACAGAGGAACATGATGCAGATATTTTGATAAAGGCTTTGCAAAGAGGAAAATTTGAGTTCCACAGAGGCAAGATTTGGTTATCTGATAATCCCTTTCTTGTTGAGAGGGAGTGTTGAAAATGCAACAAGAAATTCCTAATTTAATTTTACCTTGATTAAATTAGGAGAAATTTTAAATTCCACATCAACAAACAACTTGAATGAGTTAATTGAGGTGATATAATTGTTATCACTCACTTAGCTTAGTTAGGGCATGAAATTTGAGTTGTGTACAATGATTCCTAAATTTTAGGAGCCTAGGTTGAGTTAATTTCAGTTGTAACAATTTAATTAAGTTAAATTGAGTTATGGTCAGTTAAAATAGTTTCGACTGTTGGAGGAACTAGTGGGAGGTCTAATAGTGGGGTGTAACTTCAGTGTTTAACCAATTAATTAATCAATCAACCTAACTTAACTCATGCATGCTTATAATTCGAGTTACCCAGTTGAGATTAGAGTTCAAGGGAAGTGTATTATCAATTGTAAACTATTATAAGTTGTACAAGTGGTGCATGCAGTTAGAGAAGGATCTAAAGGAATCACACAATCCTAATTGAGGAATTTTCCTAAATAATAGGGGCTAATTCCTTGAGGAAAAACACAAGGAAATAAGAGTTTGGAGGGCTTGAAAATTGGTTTAGTGTTCGCCAAAGTTAGTTAGTCAGACAGAGTATAGAAGATACTGGTGCAAGTTGTGCTCAAGCTTAAGCAAGCATATTGTATTCATCCAGTTTGTTTGATTATTGAAATACATATAGGAAGCAGTTTTGAGCATTTGATTTTCCCTAGATAAATATCTGTGTATGTGTGTTAAATCATGATGCATGTTTTTGATAGGTGTTCTCGATCGTGAATTTTATTCCGCATATGAGTAGAGTAGATTTGAGTCTTCTGTTTTAGTAAATTACATGAGCAATTTTGAATCTAAATTAAAATTACACGATCCCTTCTCACTGTATAAACTCAATAAAAACTCACGACTACTTCTCAGAAATGGTAGCTCACACTCACTAATATTTAGTGTGACTCCACAACCAACAAACAAAGACTAACATGGAAACCACTAGATGTTAAAAATGGTCCCACAAACTCTACTACAATCAAAAGGAGAACTCAACCCTTCAGTTGGTAAAACTTGTTCCACAACACAGTATAGTCTTAGCCCAAAAACATGGTTCTATCTTCAACAAATGAAGGGACACTATGCCCTTCCCTATCAAAAACTCAACCCACTGAATATGTATCAAATTCGATCGCTTAATAACTAGAAAACACGATGCCTTCAGTACATAACTTGAACAACAAGGTAAAGGAGGTAACTTGACCTTCTATAGTGGTGAACCTGACCCTCCTTGAACAGAGAACCTTCACCACTTTAATGGGTGTGCACAACCTGTCCAAGAGATACATAAAAACCCATATTAGAAAAATAAAATAAATTGATAGCACTTTGGGCTTAATTCCTTCTTCAAGTATCTTGATCTCCTTGAAGTAGAATGGAAAAAACCGAGTGATTCTGCTCTCCAACTAGCTAGTGTATAGTCTCAACACCGAAACTAGCAATCTACAGGTAGGGTTTCCAAAAATCTAGACTCTTCTCCAAGATCTCTCCAAAATTTCTTTTTTCTCTAATGCCAAAAGACTAGAATGAGAAACTCCTCATTTTTCCTATTTTTATGACTTATTTGCCACTTTTTCCACCATTTTACCCTTTTATTTTTATAAAGTCACTTTAGTGGTTTTGTCACTTTATTAATTAAAAGTGCCTCTTCATTAGCCTAGGACATGTCCCCCTTTTTGTCACTTTAGCGTTTATAATGTTTTTCCTAGGCAAATCATGTTCTGTTATTTAATTTTTTTTTTTCGGTGCCTTTACCTACAAGAATTTTATCAAGCTAGAGAAAGTCCCACATGTTCCTCCTAAGTGGTTAGGGACATCACAAAAAGTTGGGATCCTATTGATTGGGAGATATTCATTATAGTATTAAGGATTATTCATGTGAGGATCAAGGAAGAGGAAAACTTGCCTGTATGGGAAGAAGCCTATTAAAATTTTGATTATGATCCTTACGTGTTATAGTTATGGTATAAAACATGATATGGTAGTGGAAGAGTATTTGGAATTTCAAATGTACAATGTCGTTAGCTCTAAGAAATAAGGTCCCTATAGGGGATATTGTATATAAAAAAGGCTTTCATGGCTTAGGCTAGTGTATTTTGTACAAGGAATGTGACAAGTTAATGTTTCGTCCTTTTGTAGTTTAGGTATGGAAAGAGTTGGAAAGAAACATAGAATCAAGATATATTTGGTATGCCTTTTTTATGTAGAGGGTTTGTAAAAGTGGTGTAGGAATTCAACTATTAAAAAATACAACTAATTCCCTTTCTTAGTTTCTTGTTGAATATGGCTAACATGTAATGCATCGATCTTTGAAGACACATACATCCCTTAGTATATAATGTGTTGTCTAGAGTTTGTTTATTCTATAATGTTTTGAATAATCATCAAAGGAAAAGCCTATTGGAGTGATTAAAGAGGAACATCTTTATAAAAGTGGTGCATGGAATTTCTTTGATATTGAAATTCAAGGGGTTTCACCTACCATTGGTGTGTGAGGTGTTCTATATTAATTAGATGATCACATTTTAAATCTCAAGGCTAGATTGAGAAGCAACATAATTAATTTCATTAAACTCGTGAATTTAAAGTTGTTAATAATTTTAGTAGTTAAAAAAAGTATAAAAAAATCAAACATTTATTGATTCTCTAATAGTTATTAATTGAATGAATGATGATTTCAATAAGGAAAATTTCACTTTAAAACCAATATACAAGAAGGTTAAAGTGGTTTGTACAAATTTTTACAATATTGTTTTCAAAATATTTACAAAGAAATGAATATAGATGTACTTGGTATCTCAATAAATGGTTTGGACATGGATTAGGATTTTGGCACATTCAAGGGTACATGGTAGGCCATTAACTTGAATATCTTCATTCCCTTTTTTATACCTCCCTAAGACAAGTTATATTGTTTTTTATTTTGGTAAAAAAAAACTTTTACTTTCAATTACTTTTGAAAATTTTAAACAGATAATATGAAGTTTATTGAAGTTTTGAAAAAAATAAATATTAAACTGAATATTTTGAAAATTAAAAATTATTTTTTTAATTTTTTAAAATGTAAAATCTATTTTTCTAATTGGTTAATGTATTTTTATGTGGTTTTAAATTGAATTATGAGATATAAAAATTATATTAAAAAGTTACCTTCCTCTTATGCAAGAAGTAATTGGATTCAAAAGTTATTGCAACTGAGATGAAATGAATACTACAATATTTGAAAAAAGGAAATCAAAAGTTGGTCTTAGATCACAGATCTTGATGACACACATTATCAGGACGTGCAAAAAATACTTTTATAAATCTAACTGTTTCAACAATGCAAATATAAATGAGATACATGATCAAACTCTGCAAAAGATTGATTTTAAAGTTTTATATGACCATCTTTTTGCATTGGAGTTTCGAAGAAAGCATAACAGTTGTTGTGTTGGCCCGTACTATAGTAGCATATTCAAAACGAGAGGAGAAGGTATAAAGTATAGCTTGATATTTACTCATTCTCGGAAGCCTTCTTGTAGAGTTTATCAATATTTCATACCTACCATGGGTTAGTTATTGAACATTTAACCTTTAATTGTTGAATTAAATAAAGAGATCTAGAAGTGGTCAGATGATTATATCGAGATATAGAAAAGATGAAAATTTTTTAGGTTGCCCAAATCTACTTATAAGGCAAGACACTCATTAACAAAGCAACATAACTTAAATGTGAGGGAACATTCTTATTGCAAAAATTAAAGCATTGTTGCTATTAACTATCATGCAACAATCACAATAATTTTTTTTCCATTGGATTTGCATCTACAATCTTCAATCCATGACCATGTGCATGGATAAATAAGAAACAAAAAATAAAAAATACGTTGTGCATGAACAATGAAATATATAAAACCTTTCCTCATTATGAATCTCAAAGTGTTTGAATTTTTTTTTAAGGTGTTTGAGTGGGCCAAGTAAGTTGACATCTCAACTTCCACCATTGTAAGTTCACTATCTCTATATTGAAGTTTCCATTCAAAATATTGAGTTATTATTATTTAAGAGCACGACAATGCACAATTATTTCCATATATTCAATCTTTAGGATGATATAGCCATATGAAAAATTAACATTTTATAATTGGTAAATTTTATAATTTATGTTTTGAATTAAAAATAATATATAGCAAGTGAAAAATATCAAGAAAATCAACAAGGGAAATGTTGTTGCTTTTGTTTTAGTAAAATCCCTAAATGTAATGACAACTTCTACTAGGTGTCATTATTAGATTTTTTTTGCATAGTCATACACTTAACTACCATTCATTGTCATAGTTACTTAGTTTTTTTAGCAAAGGAAAATATCAAGAAAATCAACAAGGGAAACATCGCTGCTTTTGTTTTAGAAAAAGCCCAAACATAATGGCAACTAGGTGTCATTATTATATATTTTTTAAATTTTATTATTTTTAATAATTTTTTATCAGATAAATGACTTTAAAACCACATAAAAATTTTCAACAGTAAAATTTGATTTCTAAAAAGTTAGAAAACAATTTTTTATTTTTAGAAATTTATTTTAATATGATTTTTTGAAAAACATTATGAAAACTATATAAGATTTTTTGGTTTTAATAGAAGTCAAAGATTTTTGACCAAAAATAAAAAAGAAATATAAATAAAAATGAAAAAAATAAAATTATATTCCCCAAATATCATAATAGTGACTCTTATTGTAGTCTTTGGACAACCAAATGCCATGTGGATAATTGCCCACCATAATTTAAACAAGTATTTGAATAAAAAGTCTCCACAACTACACACATGACATTTTGTTGTGCAAAGACTACAATAACAATCATACACTCATTTTTAAAGTTTATTTGAGTATTTTTAAGTCATCACATTTATTTATTTATTTTTTTAAATTTAAAAATAAATTTCTATCCACAAATTATATAGAGTTCATCAACTATATAGAAACAATATTTTGATATCAATTTACTTTCAAAATATACTTTATAAAAATAAACACATTTACAATAATTATAATATATTATTTTTATATACCTCCACTTAGTTTAAATATAGCTAAATTGAAGTCTGGATCGCTGACAGACTTTGAGATGATGATCAATTAAAGCCTTGATGAAAAAATAGATATGAAAGTGAAAATGTTTTGCTAAAATGGTGTTTTTTGGTGAGCACCCTACCTTAGTGGATGTAATGAAGCTCTATAAATTTATTTATCTTCTAGTGTTTCATTCAAATTGATATGGAAAAACTTAGTTTCAGCTGAATGAGATGTGGATTCCAGGAAACTTGTTTTGCATGACCATTTGTCTCCTACAATGTAATGAACAAATTTTGTACCTCAAGTCAAATACTCTAAAAGACTTGGAATATGAAAATATCCATTGAGGATACAATAATATTATATATAAACTGTAAGAAAAATGATGATATAATTGAGAGCAAGGGGTGTGCTTATATACTAGGCAGGTACCTCCTCATGGAGGGTCATGTCCCCTTTAGACATGCCTCTTCCTTAATAACTAGCTAATTAATCATTATTTATATTATTTTATTCATAACATTGCCTTCCTCCTCAAAAAGATTTATCCTCAAAGCTTGTTTATGAAAGATCTTGATCTCTTTTTTTGCTACGAATGTCTTCTCATCTCGGGACAATCATCTTTGTCGATACAAGTTGATATGATCCTCTAAGTGAAAAACAAAACTGTCACACTGAGAAGGGATCAGACCATCCTAAATTAATCTTTTGTTGATTTTTTTGATTACTGGAAACTTGTAAAGAACTGTTATCACTAGATCGAGTTGTTCGCACTTTAGTATTCTTGAGAACATCAATTTGTTGTTTCTATTATGAATGGTACAAATGCGTAGCTTGATTGAGTTGTCTACTCTCATGATTTGAATGTTGATAAGGAAATTTTTTGGTTTGACTTTCCTTATTAGGTGTGTGGCAATTTTTTGATTTTATTCTAGCGAGGATGTTGTTCCTTCAACTGGCTTGTTTTCTTTTTGAGTCGTGATATTTTCTAGATCAATGTTCATTTTTTATTCAACTTGAATTTCTACATTTGAAGATTTCGATGCTTCCTTTTCGACACGTTGTTGCACCTTGTTTTCTAATGACTTCTTGTCCTTTTTAAGCTTCTTAATTTGCATCAGTAGTTTTTCACTATGGTATTTAAGTCGAGAAACTTCTTCATTTTTATCAGTAGTGATCTTATGAACTTCTCTTTTCATATTTTGTATCACCTTTTTACTTTATTGAAGAAATAATTTTTATATTTCTTGTATGTCTTCAAGCGTCACTGAATTTGGCTTCAAGATAGTGTCTTGTAGCGTTACTTTTTTCTTTTTGGGGGAAAATTTCAAAAACTTCTTATTCATATTTAGAATAAAAGACCCTAGAGTTTCCATCCAGGGTGAGCCCAACATAATGTCACTATCATTGAAAAGTAAGACTTTCACAGTAAATTGAGAGATAAAGGTATAATCCCCCATATTTAGTTGTAGAATTTTTATGTCGTATTATTTTTTGTTGAAAAAGTCTAATTTTTTGATTATATTTAACTCAGGAATCACCAACTGGTTTACAATTTTAGGGTTTATATAATTTTTATTTTTGGTGTGTGATATAGCAATAGTGACATCTTTTACCGCGAGAGTTCCTTTAAATTTAAATAACACTTTAGCGTCGCTGGGTAAGGTTTCTAAAAATCTTCCTTCCTTCAATTTTGAATTAGACTCCATTCTCCTTGACTTAATAACTTTCCTTGGTAATTTTTCTTCATCATCAACACTTGATATGTTCTTACTTTTTTTTATTATATATATTATGAACCTTTTCTTTTCCTTTTTTTTTAATAGTGATTCCCACCTTAATTAACTTATCTTTTTTTTTTTTTTTTTCACAAATTCGGCTGCTGATTGGTATTCAAAAAAAGTATAGGAGTCTAAGCTCCAGATTTACAATATGGCGTTGGCAAGAGGTGGGCCAATTATAGATGCGTTTGGCGCTATTTTCTTTACATCTTGCTTCCTTCACTATGAGAAGGGCAGAGTTAGTGTAAATTCTAATAAACTGGAGTAACAAAAAACATACTTTGCAAGTCATATTTGATTTTTGCAGACGTGATGTAATTGCCGCCCGTTGAGGTAATGAAATTGCCGCTCAATTGATTCAAAAAATCTTCACTTTGCCATACTTTGACTTGTCAGCAGGGCTATCTGGGAAGCTGACATAGGCATAAAAAAAGGCACAAAAAGACAAAATTCTGGAGCAGAGGAACACTGACTGGGCAGACAGAGACGCAGATTTTGTGGTGCATTGGCTGGGATGAAACAGATGCCGATGGATTGATGATTGAAAGAGGTTGACTGATGTTTGAATGCTGTCGATTGAGCACGAGAGGGTAAATACACAAGAGGAGACGCAGAGCTTAATGGAGCGTCACAGAGGGAGTAAGATTTTAAAGCTGCAGAAGTTACATCTATGGGAATCGCTGCCAGAGGACAAAATGCTGAAAAATGAGACTTTGCAAATGAGATGGGCATAGGTTTTCAGAGACCAAGAGAAGTGATCTGTTGAGGAACGAATCTGCTGAGGAATATAAACCTGTTCATGGCAAGAAAAAGAGCTGATCAGAGCCATTACATCGGAGGTTTCCAACAGTATGAGAACAAGCTCTGTTTGCCCATTCATCAACTTTTTTGTTGAGGGATCGAAGGACATGGTAAAAAAGGTTGCCTTTCATCTGCCGGTCAAGAGTTTGGCATCTTCCTATGATTTGTTGTAGAATCAAGTTATGTGCTTTTCTGTTGCTTACCATCAGACTTATTACAATGGCTGAGTCTCCAATTATTACAGCTGTGCTTATGCCAAGTCTATGAAGCTGAAGCAGACCTTGGTAAAGAGCTAACGCTTCTGCTCTGTTATTGGATACAGTACCCAGTCCCCATTCATATTCAATTAACACATCACCATTACCATTACAAATGATTCCTCCAGCCTCAGCCATTCCTGGGTTGGACTTGGAGGCACCATCGAAAAATAGATAATGGGTATTGCAGTTCCTGAGCCATCGTGCAAATTCCTCTTCTTTCATCCTGAGTTTCTAGTTGTACCTGGAGTTGGTTCTGCTACTGGGATTGCTTCTGTTTTGTGCTATGTTGTTCCTGTCTAGAAGATACCCTATGTAATTCCTTTCTTCAACATGTAGATCCAGCGTGTTCAGTTGCCCTTGACATTTTGTGGACAGAGCTTCCAAATTGAGACTCCAAGCTTTGTTATAGAGCTTTCTGACGCTGGTTTCTTTACCTTTGAAGATCATGCAGTTTCTTGCCAACCATATGTTCCATAGAAGGGTACAGGGAAAGGCATTCCAAACCCTTCGAGCAATGTTGTTTGTTTTTTTTCCCCATGGGTAGTTTTTTTTCCATATGTGCAGCGCTTCAAAGATGCTAGTGCTATGCACCCAAGGGAGATTGTGGCTCCGAAAAGCTTCCTTCCAGCAAGCTGAGGCAAAAGGACAGTCTATGAATAGATGTTGGCTTGTCTTTTCATCAGATTGACAGTTTGGAAAGTGAGATGGCCCGTTTATTCCTCGCTTTCTTAGGTTATCAGAGGTGAGGATTTTCCCTCTTAGGAGGATCCATAGAAAGAATTTAATTTTTGGAAGAGATTCTGCCTTCCAAACTAGTCTCCAATGCGCCCAAATAGCCATGGGAAAATCGATGTTGCAGATCTGATGATAAGCAGCCTTAATAGTATAGATACTGCCTAAAGGATCCCATCGAAAGTCATCAGCAAAGTAGCGTTTGGAAGGTGCTATACCATGAAGATGGTCTTGCAGATTGTTGAGATTGATTTCTATATCTGCCAGTGTGTGTGGGAAGGTCCAACCTTTCCAGGTATGAGAGTGGGCATCCCATTGAGAGATCTGATCCAGAGTTTGTATCCCTGTGCTGTTAAAAAATGCTAGAATATGTTGTGTACTAGGCCATCGACTTATGGGCTGTTGCCCCATTATTTTATCTTCCCCAATTCTTATGTGGCTGCTGCCTTTGGGCACTTTGGAAGTGTTTTGTTCAAGAAATGGGATAGCTTTCTTACACATCCTCCAGATTTTTGAGCATGCTCTGTTAGGGAGCTCATGTTCCAAAAGCTGATGCCTTGGGAAACCGAGATATTTTTTTTCTAGAACTATCTTCCACCAAGCATTCTGGCTAGTTATTAGTCTCCAAACAAGTTTTCCAGCAAAGGCAAGGTTTAGAAGTTTAGAAGATCTGATTCCTAGCCCTCCTTTCTCGTACTGCTGAGTGACCTGTTTCCAGCTTACCAAATTGTATTTTTTTTGTTTCTATTCTCCCTCCTTGCCAAAGAAAATGACGAAGGAGAGCATCCATTTTATTATGAAAACTGGCAGGGGCTTGCATGAGTGTAAAGCAATACAAGGGCAGGGAGGAGAGACCTGCTTTAAGAAGGACTAGGCGCCCTGCTGGGTTAAGCCAAGGGTGCCCCATTGATGTATCTTCCTTTTCATCTTGTCAATAATAACTTCCCAGGCTGCAGCTTTCAGGTTTCCGACACTCACAGGCATGCCCAAATAAGTAAAATGTTCCCAGTCCAGCTTACATGTAACTCCAAAAGTATTAGCAATCCTATGAAGAATTTGTGCCGAAGCGTTCCACCCATATATACAGCTCTTGTGATAATTTATCAAACCTCCAGAGTAGCTCATGTATTTATCTAGGAGAGCTTTGAAACGGCTGGCTATGATATTTGAGGCTCCCCCCTTTAGTAGAGTATCATCAGCAAACTGAGAATGATTGATGTTCTTGACTCCATTATCAAATTTTATCCCGGTGATGAGGCCCATACGACGGTTGAAATCCAGAGCTCTGCTGAAGGATTCAACCATCAGTATAAAGAGATAAGGTGAAAGTGGCCAGCCTTGTCTTAGTCCTTGGGTAGATTGGAAGGATGGTCCAGGTCTACCATTAATAAGAGGGGAGATCCAAGGTCCTGTGATTCAGGCTTTAATAAGACTGATGAAGGTTGTGGCAAATCCCATTTTTTCTAGCACAACAAAAAGGAAGGAGTGCCTGACTCGATCAAAAGCATTGGCTAAGTCTAACTTTAAGATGAAGCCTTTCTCATTTCTTGCTTGACTGGAATGGATAGCCTCTTGGACAAGAAGGATGGAGTCTGAGATTTGTCTATTGACCAAAAAACCCCCTTGATTTTCAGAAATGAGAGAGGGGAGAAGAGGTTTTAGGCGTGTAGCCAAGATTTTTGTCCAGATTTTGTAGGATGAGTTACACAACAATATGGGTCGAAAACAAGAAAAAGACAAGGGTCGATTTTCTTTAGGAATAAGGGCAAGATGGGTGGCGTTAGTAAACCCTCCTATTTTGCATTTGCGTTGAGTCCATCTTAGCATCTTGACAAGGTCGTTTTTAATAGTTTCCCAGTATGTTCTATAGAAACAGATTGGGAAGCCATCTGGACCAGGGGCTTTATCTGGCTGAAGGGCCCAAATGGCATTTTGTATTTCTGCTTCACTGATTTCTTTGGTCAAATCTGCGTTGATATCCTCACTGATTCCTTTGGGTATGTGCTGTAGGAGGTCTGGATAATCCTCTGCTTCCTTTATCTCTGTTAAAAGAGTGATGTAATAGTCTGAGGCAGTTTGTTTGATAGCTTCTTGGGTTTTTTGAGGACGACCTTCCTCATCATTGATCATGGTGACATTATTTCTGACTTTCCTGACAATTGCTTGCTTATGGAAGAAAGCAGAATTTTTATCTCCTCCTTGAAGCCAAAGATGTCTTGATTTTATTCTCCACTTCTGCTCTTATTCTCTATTGACACGGTACAACTGATAATATAAAACACTTTCTAGTGCTTTATCCTCGTGGGAGAGCATGTTCTCCTCTATTTTCCTGTGATTTGCTTTCAATTTATTTTTTAGATCAGCTTTGGCGTTTTCTGGTTCTTTATAATGCTGCTTCACCCAATCCTTCAAGGCATGTTTTGTATTTTTCAGTTTACATTCCCAAATGAACCTCGATGATCCTTCTATGTGATGCTGCCAGGCTGTTTTAACAATCTGATCCACAATTGGATTGTTGTGCCATAGAGAGCTATATTTAAAAGGCAATGACCCCAAAGGACAGTGTGCTTCAAGGACAATGCTGGTGGGGTAGTGATCGGATGCTAAATAAGGAAGTATTGCAGCATGAGCTGTGGAGAACTCAGAGAGGAGAGTGGTGTTTATCATAATTCTATCAAGACGCTCCATTATGTTATCTTTTCCGAGTCTGCGGTTGTTCCAAGTATACCTCCGGTTTTTTGGAATGATATCAACTAAATCGCACTCTTGCATGATGTCTTCCAGCTTTGCTCTATAAGGATCATATGTAAAGATGCCTCCTCTTTTCTCATTGGAGTGTAATATAAGATTGAGATCTCCCCCAAGGATGATATTGTTGTTGTCTTCAGCTTGGATGTCTTCTTGTAGTGTGGCCCAACACTGCTCTTTATCTCTGAAATGGTTCGGTGAATAAATATTATAGATGAATATTTGTTTGTACTCTGCTTGCTTTTCTAGTGTGACTTTGATCCAGTATTGATTGATGGTATTGGATGTGCATGTCCACACATTTTTGTTCCAAATAGTGGTGATTCCACCAGAAGCTCCTCTTGCTTCACATATGTGTCCATCATAATGCCTTAGCTGATCTATAATTATTTTCATCTCTTGCAATCTTTGTTTAGTTTCCTGAATCATTACTATTCCTGGCTTCTCATGATCTATAAGATCTTTCAGGGTAGTAGTTTTAGAGGGGTGCCCTAGTCCCCTACAATTCCATGATATAACTTTCATCATTGAGTATGTGGGATTCAGAGAGATGCTCGTCCCCCTTGCTCCTTATGTGTTGTTTCTTTGCTGTTTTGACCCAATATATAAGTTTCTATGGGATTTTGAGTTCCCATGGCAATATCTTTTTGGGCGTTTTCATCCCTTTGCTGTTTGCTAGATTTCCTGCTAGGTCCTTTTTTTTGAGATTCTTGATTAACTCCATGCTCTTTCGAGGAGCTCCTGGTTGTTCGGGGTGGGGGGGGATCAAGGGAGTGGGAGGGAGAGGATTGAGAAAGGGAAAAGAGGATGGGGGGATCATTTTCAAGGGGAATCAGGGGATCATTTTCAGGGAGAGAGAGGGCGCCAAAGGGGTTAGATGAGATCAGGGGGAGAATTAGAGGTTTGGGCCGGGTTAGAAAAGATGGGAGGGCCTAGGGAAGAAGAGGAGGTAGGAACAACTGAGGTAGAAGATTTGGGGGGGGCTGAAGGGGGAGATGGTTTGGGAGGGGCATTTTTGGGAGGGGCCGCTTCATAGTTTTCTTTCGGGCCAGTTGCAGTCTTCTTTTTTTTAACAGTTTCCCATTGTTCCTCAGATTGAGCAGGTTCATCATTAACTAGTTTAGAGCAGCGATTGGAAAAATGGCCTTATTCGTGACATACCTTGCATTTAAAGGGAATTTGTTCATAGTCTAGTTGCTGAATGTGTGTCTAATCATCCACCTTTAATCTGATTGCCTTTGGAAGACCCTTGCCGAGATCGACTTCAACACATATACGCGCACATGCCTTCATATTATCCTTGGGCTCGCTCCGATCAATGTATTTTCCAACAGCATTGCCGATGGCTTGAACCGAGTCATCTCCCCAACAGTGGAGCGGGAGATGCGGAAGCCAGACCCAGACCGGGACTGCATTAGGGACATCCAGCTCAGGATCGAAGTCTGGAGTCCATTTGTTCATATACAAGGCATGAGAGTCCATGAAATATGGGAAATTTCTGAAGATTAAATCCTTGTCTGCTCTAGATTCAAAATGGAATGTGTAATATCCTTTCCCACAGAAACAAATGGAGATTTTACCGTTTACTTTGTCTGCCCAATTTCTTTCGATCCATCATTGAACTGTTTTCGGAGAAGGCCATAAGCCAGTGAATTGACCGATGAGCCCCCGATCAGCAAGAGAGAGCACAACCATTCGAGGAAGTGTAGGAGGGAGATCGACCTCTTGCAACCCATCTAACTTCTTAACAAACTTCGAAAGCGCAGGACGAGTTCTTTGGGGTTGTAAGGATTTGACCAAAGCTGAAAAAGCATCTGCTGCAGACTGATCAATAGAGCCCTCCATAGCAACATTCGGAGAGGCCATGACAGGCCAGTGGCCTCGCGCGAAGGTGAACCAGCAGACAACAACTAGGTTAAACGCGCGCAGGCATTCTCCGCTTTGGTTGTACATTTTTCTTAGGAGGCTCATCACCTTAATTAACTTATCTTTTAAAACAAATCAGAAACCTCTATCAAAACAAGGATCCTATGATTAAGTTAGATTAGTGGTTTCTAGTCAGTGGGTTTCGTGGCACCGTCTCAACACTGTAGCAAGCTTTGGCGGAGGGTAGGGCCCTTCTAGCAGAGCTCCTGAAACGTGGGTCAGCTCTGGCCAATCACATGAGATGAGCAGGGCCCAATAGGGCCCCTTCTTACAAAAAAATCATTATGGATAAAGGAAAAGGCCCAATTGAAGGGGTGCATATTGCTGGTTCAAAAACTGCAGGAAAAGATGAGGTGGGCAAGAAGAAGAGGGCGATCGGGACGACCAAGGAGGCATAGGGTCAGAAGCGGTCAAATGGAATCAATATAATGGAAGGTAAAGACAAATAAAGCCCTAATCCCAAGCAGAAATCTCTTGGGATAGAAGAAGGGATGAAAGACATTGTAGAAAACAAAGCCCAACCCCAAGAGGGCTTGGATCCGTCAGGATCTGCCACAGAAAGCAAAAAACAGGGGGAAAACGGCTGCTGTAAAACGAAAACCTTAGAAAGTCTTTCGGTCATCATTACAGATCCAGAAATGCAAGAATATAGGGACCATATGTCAATACATGCACTGATATGCAAATTTATGGGATTTTTTCCAACAGAAAAAGCCCTGTGCCTTTGGATAAAATAATAGTGGAAACCTAAAGGCGATGTCCGGCTCCATCTTGGAGCTAAGGGTTTCTTTACGGTTGTTTTTGCGAACCTGGAAGATAGAGACCGTATGTTTGATGGGGGACTCTATTTCTATTTCTCGGTAGGTTTATATATGAGGCCATGGAAACCTAACTTCGCCCCAGAATAGGAAACTTTTACTCATGTGCCTGTATGGATCCGCCTCTTCTCTCTCCCTATCGACTATTGGAGGCCTTCGGCGCTTGAACAGATTGGCAACAAGTTGGGGAAGTTTTTCCAAGCCTAGGAGGCCACCCTACAAAAAAGGTATACCTCCTGTGTGCGAATATGTGTGGAAATGGATGTTTCAGGGGCCTTGCACAAAGGACTGTGGCTGGAATTTAGCGATGAAGTCTTCTTTCAGACCATTGAATATGAGCATATCTCCTTTCGATGTCGCATATGTCACAAACATGGACACCTGTTCAAGGAATGCCCTATGAATAAGCAAACATAAAAGAGTAAGCAAGGCGCGGCTAAGGATTAGGAAGGGTTTTCTCGTCCAAGTGGGAGACAAAGAGCAAATCGAATAAACCAGCCTAAAACATGGATATCAACAAAGGGCACTGGCAATGTTTTTGAATTTTTGGGATCTAATAATGACACAACAGAAGACTCCAAATAGCCGGACTCCGTACTAGAGACTTTGGGAACTCCAAAGTAGGGAACCCTAGACCCTAACAAGAATACTCTGGAAGAAAACCTAGAAGGCACCGGTTGTGATGAAGATGTCGAGGGAGATGCGGAAATGTCAATAAGTGAAGCAGGTACGGAAGACCTAGAGCTAAGGGATATCCTGGAATGAGAAGGTATGGACCTGAACACTATGGTGGAACAATGGAAGCAAAGAGGATTGGAACACATCCCGACAGAAGAAATGAAAAGAGTCAATTTCATCTTTCTGGCTCAATAAGAGGCAGAGACTAAGGGAAAAAAAAGAGGGCACGGAGCGACAAAGGGTCTAGGAATCAAAGTCCAAGGACTGCATCAGATGAACCAAAAGTCCAAACATAGGCGTAAGAGGGGAAGGTGATCTAACAACGAAGCCCTCTAGGAATTAGGACAAATGCTCTTGAATTTAGGTAAGATGAAAGCCCTTGAAACTTTCACCTCCTCTTCTAAAATTATTTTGTTTATCATGGAATTCTAGAGGGCTAAACAACCAACAAAAACAAAAACTTCTAAAGGAGAAAGTCAGAAATGAAAACCCAGATATGATTTTCCTACAAGAAACTAAATGTTCGAGTAAAAATATGCAAGAGATAAGAATGAAAATTGGGAAAAGAATGGACTATCTAGAGGTAGAGAGAAATGGGATGGAAGGAGGACTGGCAACCTTTTGGAACCCCCACTCTTTTCATCTGGTTAATGCAGAAGAAACAAGATCTTATGTGTCCTTGGAGATGCAAATTATAGGAGAGCCTGGTACATATTTATGTACTAATGTTTATGGACCCCAAATGTTAGAAGATAAGTTGCATCTTTTGGACCGCCTCTCAAATATGCAACTTAGACACACTGGTGTTAAAGGGATTTGCGGGGTGGATTTTAATATGATTACCTCGTTAGGAGAAAAGAAAGGGGGATTGAGAAGGCTTAACCGGGATGCAGAGGCTCTCAGTCACTTCATTAGGTCCTCCAGGTTAATCGATATTCTCCCTAAGAGTGGGCTGTACACCTGGAATAACAAGAGGGGAGGGGACAAGCAGATTTCTTCAAGACTTGACCGCTTCCTCATAACAAAATACATCCTCCTGGAGGGAGTGACAGTGGAGACAGACATCATTGCAAGTGGGGGCTCTGACCACTGGCCCATCACCCTGGATGCAGCCATCTTAGGAACTCCAAAGAACAGGCCCTTTAGGTTTGAAATATTCTGGCTAGACCACCCTTCTTTCAAATAAAAAATTAAAAAATGGTGGCAAGAACCCCTTATGATTAGAGGTACGAAGATGTTCCGTCTTCAAGCAAAGCTTAAACATATCAAAGCCCGACTTCACACCTGGAACCATGAGGTGTTCGGAAACATCTTCAAGGAGAAGATAGTCTTGGAAGAACAAATGGAACGTCTGCATAAGGATTGGATAAATGAGGGAATTTCCCAGGACTCAATACGTGTTGAGCAGGACCTCATGAAAAAATGGGACGGAAGATGTCTACAGGAGGAGATCCTGTGGAAACATAAATCTCGGGTCCAATGGCTTAAGGAAGGGGAGAAGAATACTAAATTTTTCCATAGATCAACCATAGACTACAGACGAACCAATAAGATCATCCGTTCAAAATATGTACAAGGGAACTCTTATGAATCACATAAGGATATCTCTACCCTCCTGGTCGACCACTTTGCTAAAATAGCCATAGAACTAGATACAGACAGGGAAGGGGCCATCTGGGAAGTGGTTGCCTCCATCCCAAGGATTTTATCTGAGGACCACAATCTAAATCTGGACCTCCCTGTGGCTCTGATTGAAGTGGAAGAAGCGGTTCTGGATATGCCTAATGGTAAGTCGCCTGGCCCAGATGGCTTTACTATTGATTTCTTCAAAGCTTGTTGGGACACTATGCAGAATGAGATTTGGGAAGTGGTAGAAGATTCTCATAAAATATCCTCCATCCCGAAATCCCTCAACTCTACTTTTATTTCCTTGATTCCCAAGGAAGAGGTGGCCTACACTCAAGTGAAATTTTGCCCCATAGCCCTTTACAATGTTCTCTATAAAATCATCTCTAAGGTGATGGCTAACAGATTGAAGCAGGTCCTCCTGCTGATTATCTCAGAGGAGAAATCAGATTTGTTGAAGGTAGACAGATAATGGACAACATCCTTTTGGCGCATGAGACGATTCACTCCCTTCAGTCCCAAAAAAAGCTGGCATGATTATCCAACTTGATTTGTCAAAATCTTATGATAAAGTAAGATGGAAGTACTTGGAGGCTGTCTTGGAAGCTTTTAGGTTTGGCCAACATTGGATTAACTGGGTGATGGATATGGTTTAAGTCCCCGAGTCTCTCTATCTTGGTTAATGGCACCCCTTCTAATCCCTTCACTCCCTCCAGGGGGATCTGGCAAGGTGATCCGATATCTCCCTTTATTTTTGTCATTCTCATGGAGGGCCTAAGCTGAATTATTAAAACTTCAAAAGGGAAAGCTAACATTGTGGGACTTCAAACTCTTCAAAATAGCCCAGCTACTACCCATCAGTAATTTGTGGATGACACGATGCTCCATGGCATTTCTACTATTCGAGAGGCTCAGGGATTCAAAGCAACTCTTAACCTCTTTGGTCAAGCTTCGGGTATGGACCTGAACTTAGACAAATCTACGATTTTCTTCTTTAATACTCATGTGGCTATTCATAGGAACCTCACGGCCATCCTTGGCTTCAAAAGGAAGAGCCTCCCATCCAAATACCTAGGGATTCCCTTAACAGACAAACCTTGGCATAATTGTCATTGGGAAAAACTGCTCTCCTCCCTCGAAGAACGTGGAAAGTATTGGATGAACAAAGCCCAAAATTTTGCTGGAAGGCTGATCATGACGAAGGCGGTGCTGCAAGCTATCCCGCAATACATGCTATCCATTCTTCCATCGCCTAAGGGAGTCCTCCAGAAAATTAGGGATATTCAATGGACCTTCCCGTGGTCTGGTAAAGCTGAAAGAAAGAAGTGGGCCCTGGTGGCATGGAAGAAGATCTATAAACCTAAGATCCTGGGTGGTCTGGGGCTACAAGACCCAGAAACTGTTAACAGAGCTTGTGGATCCAAGCTCTAGTGGAGATGGCTTAAGGAACCCACTACTCCTTGGGTGATGCTCTAGAAGGCCAAGTATGCTGAGGATTGGTGCCCCCCAGACTTAGTCAGAATGACAGGGGTGATCACCGGATCCCCTATTTGGAACTTAGCGTGGGCTAATAGAAATATCATCCAAGACCACTGTTTCTGGGAAATCCGAAATGGCAGAATGGATTTATTCTGGGAAGATTCCTGGAAACAATTACCAAAGTTGGAGAGTCCAGAGTATCTACTTATCCAACAAAGTTTTCAAAGGCTTGGCAAAAAAAAGGTTCACCACTACTGGGCCAACGATCACTTGGACCCTCAATGGCGCCATTGGGCTCTGGACCTCCCCTCCTAGGATGTCTGAGTGGAGAACCTGCTTCTTTCTCTGCATCCTTGGGTGGATAAAAGATGAGTGCGTCGCTCACAGGAGGAGGATCAGCTCCGGTGGGGAAATATGGAAGGAGACACCTTTAACCTCAAAGAGGCGAGGCACTACCTAGAATAGAGGGATTTAGAAGAAAAATTCCACTAGAATAACAATGTTTGGGATTCTATCTACTGGCCTAAGATAAAAACCTTCCTATGGCTCCTCATGCATAGGAAAATTCTCACTTGGGAGAATTTACACAGGAAAGGGTTCATTGGCCCGTCAAGATGTTGTCTATGTGGGGCAGAGGAGGAAACAATGAACCACCTCTTGAACTCTTGCGAGTGGGCTAACAACTTATGGGATTGGATGGCGGAGATTTTCTGGCAAACTGACAGAAGCAGAGACTCTATCCAAGAAAGCATCGCTAGGTGGAGGACCAAATTTACTGACCATGAAACTGTAAACCTTCTATGGCGTCTTGGTCCTGGTTTTATCGTTTGGTCAGTTTGGAAGGAAAGGAACAGGAGAATTTTCCAGGATGAGGTACGCCAACTTGACCAAATTAAAATTTAAATCATGAAGAAAATGAGGGAAACAGTCCTTACCAAGGTCAAAGGGGATCATAGTGTCAGGTCTTTGGCTAACGAGCAACGCATTATGAACCTGTTTGGGATTGATGGCGCAACAGGCTCCAGTATTCCTCTGTGCCAACCGCAGCCTCCACCATCTCTTCTGACTTGGAAACTCCCTCACCTATGTTACTGTAAGCTGAATTTTGACGGTGCTTCGCGTGGAAACCCAGGTCTGGCTGGTTTTGGAGGAGTTATCAAAGATGAAAAAGGAGAGATTAAGAATATCTATAGCCACCCGTTAGGTGAAGCTACAAATAATGAGGTGGAATTTACTGCACTGGAACAAAGAATGCGAACCTTGGTTTGGTTGAAGAATGGCAATGTTATTGTGGAAGGGGACTCTCTCTTAGTAATTAATGTGGCTAAACGATTGTAGAATGGGTCTAAGCCTAGTAGGGTTACTAAACACTGGCGTCACTCACAAGTCATTACTCTCATCTCCACCCATATCTCCACTCTCAGTGGTGTAGTGTTTCAAGCTGTTAGGCGCACAACAAATTCTATGGCAGATGTCCTTGCTAATCATGCGGTGGACAACCCGGATATTGTCCTTGACACCTATTGGCAGGACATGCCACTTGATAATTTGAGAGAGGAGTGTGAAAAAATTTCCGTAAAGGACCTGACTAGATCGTCAGGCAGTGTGGAGAGGTCACATGAAATTTCTCATTAATGTTAGATGAGATCCCACAAGAATTGTAATTCAAGGTAGTGGTATCGAAGCCCAACGTCCTTTGGTTTGTGTGGTAGAGTGTGGGAGATTTATCATACTGAAAAGGGACAGTACACCAGGTCCGATAATTTTAAGATGTGGAAAAATCAAATTATGAGAAAGCGTGGCAACCATTACAAGACAGATCAAACGAATTGGAGAAATATCCCTCACCTGCCCGCTGAACAACCTATCAGAAGAAAGGAAGGGAAAGGGTGGTCGTTTCATTCTAAGGATCCTCATAACGATATTCAGATTATAAATACCGCGTTGGGGAGCAGTGGAGAGACCATTTTTTTGGTGTGGACCATCTTGGATCACACATCCAAGTATCTTGAGTTGCGTCTTGGCATTAGTGAGCTAGGTGAGAAAGGGTGGAATTGAAAAATGGCAAAGCGTATCCTCTAGAGCTCCAAGGCTGTCCGTGAGCTGAAAGAGGTGGAGGAAGGTTTCAATAAATTTGTCTCTCATAAGGGAAAATAGAAAATTGAGATGCTGCAAGTTGAAGTGGATAATGATAGAGAAAGAGTGGAAGACAGGGACATTAGAGAAGAGGTGGACTGGATAACAGACCCTGGCACTCCGACCACCAGGTCTACCTAGTTTTTGCGAACCCAGAGCATGGACTGGAAAATGAAACTATGTTGGCCAAGGTGCTTAACATGCAAGAGGCAGCTCACAGGGATGCTTACCAGCCCGACACCCTCGCATCTGCAACAAAATTTGGCTAGGCTGGATAACCTGGAAGTCACTCTGAAATCCCTGCTCGAAGAGATGAAAGCTCAGTCAAAGCGTCTCGAGGGGTTCGTCAGGATATTTGATATTTATCTGAATCATGTGCTGAACATTTCGATCCAGCTACACGAGGAGAACAACAGGACCACCATCATCCGCCGCTTCAAGCCTAGCAGTATGCCTAATCGCGTGGACACTGCTGGCCCAAGTGCTGGAGGTGATTCTATAGAGCAGAACAGAAACAGTAAGGATTAATTCCCTGGTTTTTATTCCTTCTAAGTAATTCCCATGGGTGTAGCTGGTTTATGTTTATGTTGTTTAATTCTGTAAGGTAGCCCGGTTGGGTTGGCCAGTTTCCTATTTTCATCATCCTGGGAAGAGGACAAGATTTTGTAATCCACTACAGTATGGCTCCAGGCCTGCAATGGCTTAGTTATAGGCTCTATCTGTGTCTGTTGAAGTTTTTAACTGGTAGGCCTTGCCTTCTGCATCTCTTTTTGTTCTGGGATAGAAATGCCCTTTTTGTAAAATTATGTACTCTATTTTCGTTTTAATACAACTGCTGATTTACACAAAAAAAAACTTATCTTTAAAAAAAAAACCCGCACACACACATATATATTATCTTTTGTTTTAATAATACTTCCTTTTTTTTAAAAAACTTTTTAAATATTAATTTATCTAAATCTATATATTCCCTTTTCAATAATTAGTGTATGTATTTTTGATAACGTTGGTTAGGTCTTAAATTTTTAATTAAAGTTTTAATAAAACTTTAACCTTATTGCGAATGTTGTTGTTGTTGTTTTTTTTTCTAAATACCTTTAATATAAAAAACTCACCAAATCTCATCAAAGATTAATGATTTTTTTCATTCCAGCATTTGTTTTTATTGTGAAACATAATTTGTTGTCTTTATTGGTTGTGACCCTTTCGGAAGAAGTTTTCAACAGTGTTGGCAATGAGTTTTATATATGATTGTGCTGGAAAAAGTGACTCAAAACTTGTTTTTGTTGTGGTGGCTCAGGTTGCTATACTAAATGGCGGTTGTGGTAATGCAGGTGAGTGGTAATACTAAAGATAGGAAGCATGAAAGAATAGATGGAAACATGGAGGACGACAACATGAATAACCGATTTCCTGTTTTTTTTTTTTTAAACAGTGGCCAAGGGATAGAGAAGAATATTAAGGGGATGAGAAGTGAGGCTTCGATGGTTGGATTTCATATGCGCCTACGAATTTTAGGGCATGATACTCCAACGATAACGTATGGGGGTGGTGAGGGTTGGAAATTTGGTCGGATGTCGTGGTAAGTTTATGAAACTGACAACATGGGGGATGTTGTACCTTAAGAGACAATCCCTTAGCTGTGATAAGGAATCAATGCTTAAGACATTTATATGATTATGTCACAAAAATATCTGTCTCTGTTTTAATCACCTTCAATTATTTACAATTAAACCCTTAGATATCAAACACAATGAAAGTATCACAATGCTACCATTTGCTGATGTTGAATGAAATGACCAGAAGAAAATGAAAGAAAGAAGCCCACACTGATATGCTGTCACACATAATATATCATCTCAAAATTCTGAAGAATTTATGAAGGAAATAGTTAAAAAAAAGGGGCACCAATTAAGGATTTTAACTCTTGCTTACATAGGTAAAAAGAGACCTGCTTCTCATTACTTTGTCTTATTCAAAGAAAGAAAACACAGAATGTAAACTTAGATACATATCAACATAAACATATGCCAAAAAATTTCTTACTCATTCATTATCATTGAAATCTCTGAGTAAAAAATAATAGTCTGAAGGTTCCAAAACTCGGAACCTTTCTTCCTCTTGAAAATTACATTAAATACAGTAAAAATTAGTTTGGAACTTCTATAACCAATCCTAACTACCACAACTACTTAGGACTTCGGAGGCTCCCTATTACATGCCTTGAAAATGTCTTATTACAATTACATTGTCTTTGAGAAAGTAATATACTGTAAAAATATATATCCTAATCTATAGGAATTGCTGATGATGCTGCTACATTTCCTTGGTCAGCTGATTTGTCTTTATTTGATGCTGAAAACCCTTTTTCCAAGTCTATTTTCCAAGCTATGCACTTTTTCCATATCTCTACCTTTGTCCTGGGGGAATGTGTTAGATTGTGATAATCCAAAAGTGAATGTAGTAATTTGATTATAGGATGGTATTTCTGTGAAAAGATTTTTTACCAACCACAGTAGCTGAAAATGTTTCTGCAGAAAGTTGACCATTGTTTCCCCTTTAAGCACCTGGGTTTTTTCATGCCTGTTATCAACTTTACTTTTTGTCATAACTAGAAAATTCTCATAATAATCCCATGGCAAAATATTTCCTTTGTTAGGTACCTATATTACTAGTTTAGTCCCTTATTGTTATTAGTGTAACCCCCTTATTGTTATTATTGTACCTTGTAACCGCTATTTTGTTATTATTGTGCGCTTAAATTATTATTGTTAGGTCGGCTAGGATTACATTGTGGCCCACTAGGATTACATTATGGCCACATGGACTCCTATATATAGAAAGGAGGTTTTGTAAATTGTATCATCCAAGAATTGTTCATTTATGTAATGTATTGGAGGTTTCCCCCCCGAAGTGGCTTATTTCTAAGGCGTTGATATCTCTTTTCTTCTATTTTTGGAGCTGGTTACACAACATTTGGTATCAGAGCTTTGGATTCTAGGGTTTCGCTGCTCCAAACAGGTCATCGTGGAAATTTCGCTATAAATTTTTTTCTACTATTGCGTAAGCTGAAATTTTTAGGGTGCGAAGCTGAAATCCTGAGGAAGATTTTCTAAAAATTTCAGAGCTTGGTTCGCAATATTTTCGGAGATATCATCTGTGGAAGTTAGGTCTTTTTTCAAGCTCCTAAACATGTCATCGTGGAATGTTCGCTATAAATTTTTTTCTACGAAGGTGCAGAATCTGAAATTCATATGGGGCGAAGCTGAAATCCTGAGGACATTCGTCAAAAAATTTCAGAGCTTGGTTCGCAACATTTTTGGAGATACGATCTGTGGAAGGTAGTGTTTTTTCAGGCTCCTGAATTGCATATCAAAGAGGTGATCGTGGGAAAATCTTTCATAACTCGTTTCGAGCACGGATTTGAGTGTCAGCAAAAAGTGGGCCTAAAGAAAACGGATCAGTTGCTTTCTGCTATCAATTTCAGATCCAGTGACTATGTGCTATAAGGACACGTGGAAAGTCGAAAGTTCTATACTGAACCAGTCCAGAATTAGGTCGTTGTGGGAGATTGGACACAAATTTGTCTTGGAGAATCCAAATCAGGCCAAACCTGTCGCATTCGAAAGATAAATCAGAGGGATACGTTGATACTGAAATTCAAATATTGAAGTGCTGCAATCATAAAGATTATCCAATTTCAATATTGAGCTCCTCAAAAACAAGAAAAAGGTGTGTATATTTTTTTTTCTTTCCAAATTGCACAAGTCTTCTTTGAAGAATCAATTTGAATTGATTACAAGGGCATATTGTAGAATATATAGCAGTATTGGGTTCTAAAAGATGCCCCGTAAAAATAATTCAACACCCATTAAGCCTTTAGAAGGCTCTACTATGACTCATGAAGATGAATAATTGCAACATGATCTATCAAAATTATAAGAGCAAGCAACAAATTTCACTCTCGCAAAGAGCAACAAAAAATGAAATGGAAGTTTTGAAGAAAGGCGTGGAAGCGAAGATGGGAGGTTTGAAGAAAGGCGGGAAGCTAAGATGAATGGTACATGGAAGTGGAAATGGAAGCTAAGATGGATGGCATGGAAGCCGTGGCATGGAAGCTAAGATATGACATGAAAGACAACATGGAAAAACATGAAGAATGATCTAAAAGAAGACATTGAAAGGACAAAGTTGATACAAGAAATGCTTCCTAATGGTGAAAAGATAATAGAGGAAACTCATGATGAGAACAAAATAAATGTTAATCGTGATTTCATAAACTCTAATGTTGGAAGGAAGAACCACCATATTCCAAAAATGGATATGAGGAAATTTGATGGAAAGGATCCTGTAACATGGATACTAAAAATGGAGCAATATTTTGATCTCAATAATGTGAAAAACACACAAAAGGTACGCATCACAACTTTACATTTAGAAAAAAATACATTTGTATGGTATCGATGGCTTTTCTCCCGTAAAAAAATTGTCACTTGGTCAATTTTTACGAAGGAAATGATAGCACATTATGAGGATACGAAGAGCAACACCTTCTTTAGCCAATTGATAAATCTCAAACAAAAGGGTTTAGTGGGGCAGCACATTGAGGAATTCCAAAAATTGAATATAAGGGTAACTGATATTCCAGAGGAACACAGGATCGATCTCTTCATAGGCACTTTAAAGGATAATATCCAACATGAAGTTCACATTTTGGAACCAGATTCATTGGAGAAGGCATTCAGGTTGGCAAGAAAAGTTGAATGTAAAATAATGGCGACAAGGAAGCCTACCACTCAATTCTATAAAGAAGGAAGTGTTGCTACGCCTAGGTTTCCACAACCTACAAGGTTGACACCACAACAATTGGAAGAAAAAAGAGCAAAAGGGCTTTGCTACAGTTGTGATAGCAAATACACTAAAGGTCATAAGTGTGGTGAGAAGAAATTATTTTACATAGATTGTGAAGAGGAAGAAGAAAATGAACAAGAAGAGGATATACACCAGGAACCAGCCCTAGAAGAGGAAGAAATGAATCCGACCATATCGTGTAATGCACTGGCAGGAATTACCACTCCTCAAACTCTCAATATGGAAGGACATATCAAGAAGAAAAAGGTAATAGTGTTGATTGATTTAGGTAGCACCCATAATTTTATTCATTGTAAGGTAGCCAAGGAATTGAATTGTTTCCTATACCCAACACCACAATGTCAAGTGATGGTTGCAAATGGAGGAACTATAAATTGCTCTGGAAAATGCCATAATATCAAGCTAACCATGGGGGAATATGTATTGACTAGTCCAATGCTTGCCATTCCTATGGGAGGTGCTGATGTTGTACTAGGAGTACAATGGCTACAATCTTTGGGGATGGTAGCTTTTAATTTTCAAGAACTTTTCTTGAAATTTTTTTCAGAAGGAAAGGAAGTTGAATTACGGGGTATTGCGGGGAAGCCAGGAAGGATAATAAGCTCTAATGTCATGACAAAGCTTCTAAAGAAAGAACAGCGAGGCGTAATCGCACAATTATGCTCACTAGAAGTTCCAACATCAAAATCATCTATTTCTGCAGATCTCCAACAAGTCTTGGACAATCATTCCAAGGTGTTTGAAACCCCCAAAGGACTCCCACCTATTTGTGATCATGATCATGCTATTCATTTGATTCCAGGAAGTGTTCCTCCAAACATCAGGCCTTATAGATATCCTTACATCCAAAAGAGCGAAATTGAATGTATGATTGCAGAAATGTTAGAGGCGGGTATAATTCAACCTAGTCAAAGTTCTTTCTCTGCTCCTGTAGTATTGGTACACAAGAAGGATGGATCATGGCGAATGTGTCCGGATTATAGGGAGCTCAATAAGCTCACCATTAAAGATAAATTTCCCATTCCTGTGATTGATGAATTACATGGAGCAATTTATTTTACCAAGTTGGATCTTCGTTCAGGATATCATCAAATTAGAATGAAGACTGAAGATATTCCAAAACAACATTTCGAACTCATGAGGGTCATTATGAATTTTTGGTCATGCCTTTTGGCCTTACCAATGCACCTTCTACATTTCAAGGGTTGATGAATTCCATTTTCAAACCCTTCCTTAGAAAATTCGTGCTAGTATTTTTTGATGATATACTAATCTACAGCAGGTCTTGGAAGGATCATGTTCAACATGTTGACAGGGTGCTCAAACTATTGCAGGAGAAACAATTATATGCAAAAACATCCAAATGTTTCTTTGGAGTACAAGAGGTGGAAAATCTGGGTCATATTGTATCTCACGAGGGTGTTAAGGTAGACCCTAACAAAATTAAAGCCATTAAGGAATGGAAAGTCCCCACAACCATAGAGCAGTTGCGAGGATTTCTCGGGTTAACAAGGTATTATCGCAAGTTTGTTAAGAATTATGGGAGAATAGCAGCACCTCTAACAACATTATTGAAGAAAGATGCATTTTCATGGACTCCCGAAGCAACTAAGGCCTTTGAACATCTTAAAAAGGCAATGTGCCTAGCACCGGTCTTAGCTACGCCAAACTTCACAAAAACTTTTATTGTGGAATGTGATGCCTCAGGAAATGGAATTGGTGCAGTTTTAATGCAGGAAGGAAGACCCATTGCTTTTGAAAGTCGTCCAATCAAAGGAAAGTATTTACAGAAACCTATTTATGAGAAGGAAATGTTAGCAATACCGCATGCACTAAAGAAATGGCGAACTTACCTAATGGGAAGACACTTCAAGGTAAAAATGATCATGATAGTCTTAAACACTTTTTGGAACAAAGACTATCTTCAGAAGAGCAACAAAAATGGGTCGCAAAGATGTTGGGTTATGACTTTGAAATAATCTACAAAAAAGGGAATCTAAATGTTGTTGCAGATGCACTCTCAAGAAAGAATGAAGAGGTGGAAGCATTTCTTTGTGCCATTTCTATTATCCAACCAGATTGGATAACTGAAGCAAGAGATGAATGGAAGAAGGACAAAGATGTATGGAAACTCATTCAAAAGTTGCAGCAAGATCCTAGTACATCTGATACATTTAGTTGGAAAAATGATTCCTTATGGCACAAAGATCGCTTATATCTTTGTAAGAATTCCCAACTAAAACAAAAGATTCTTCTGGAATTGCACACTTCTCCTTTAGGAGGACACTCAGGATTTTTAAAAACTTACCACATGGTGAAGAAAGAATTTTTTTGGGATGGCCTTAAATCTGATATTCAAAAGTTTGTGGCGGAATGTTTGGTTTGCCAGCAGAATAAAGTGGAAACAATTAAGACCCCGGGACTTCTACAACCTTTATACATTCCAAGTCAATGTTGGGAGGAGATTTCAATGGATTTTATCACAGGTTTACCTAAGTCTGAAGGAAAGAGTGTCATCATGGTGGTAGTTGATAGACTTACTAAGTATGCACACTTTTGTGCATTATCTCATCCATTTAAAGCAAGTACAGTTGCTACTACATTTATGGACAGAATTCAAAAGCTACATGGAAGCCCAAGGGTTATTGTGAGCGACAGAGATCCCATTTTTACTGGAAATTCTTGGACGGAGTTATTTTCTTGTTTGGGTACTCAATTAGCTCATAGCTCATCTTATCATCCTCAATCTGATGGTCAAACTGAGATAGTAAATAAATGTTCGGAAGGATATCTTCGTTGTTTTGTATCTGATAAACAAACACAATGGGTCAAGTGGTTACCTCTCGCTGAATGGTGGTATAACACTTCCTTCCATACTGCAGCAAAAATGACCCCATTTATGTCACTTTATGGATATCATCCACCATCGATCACATCATCTTTAAGGGAAAATTCGAAGGTTCAAGCAGTGGAAGATCACATCGAGCATCAGCAAGAAGTTCTCCAACTCTTAAAGGATAACCTGAATTTGGCACAAAATCGAATGAAACAACAGCAGATCAACATCGCAGCGAGAGAAGTTTTGATGTAGGAGATTGGGTATTTTTACGGCTACAACCATAAAAACAAATGTCCCTCAAGCAAGCTAAGAAGGATAATAAATTATCGCCAAAGTACTATGGTCCTTGCAAGGTGTTGCAAAAGATTGGTACTATGGCATACAAATTGGAGCTTCCTGCTTCTTCACGAGTGCATCTAGTTTTCCATGTTTCATGCTTAAAGAAGGTTATAGGTGAAAATCTTCCAGTTCAAACAATATTGCCAGAATTTGATGAGGAAGGAAAAATCATATTGGAACCTGAAGCAGTCATGGAAACAAGAACTCGACAACTACGGAATCGATCAATTTCAGAGTATCTCATCAAGTGGAAGAACTTACCCACCGAAGATTCTACATGGGAGGATGAGAATTTTATACAGAAGCACCCAGAGCTACTCAAGCGTTGAGGACAACACTTTTTTGAAGGAGAGGGGCATGTTAGGTCCCTATATTACTAGTATAGTCCCTTATTGTTGTTAGTGTAACCCCCTTATTGTTATTATTGCACCCTTGTAACCCCCATTTTGTTATTATTATGCCCTTAAATTATTATTGTTAGGTCGGCTAGGATTACATTGTGGCCCACTAGGATTACATTATGGCCCCATGGACTCCTATATATAGAAAGGAGGTTTTATAAATTGTATCATCCAAGAATTGTTCATTTATGTAATGTATTGGAGGTTGCCCCCTCGAAGTGGCTTATTTATAAGGCGTTGATATCTCTTTTCTTCTATTTTTGGAGCTGGTTACACAACATCCTTCATCTCCCCAACATGATGGAAGACCTATTCCTGTTAATCTGTCAAATAACTTATCAGACTGACTTACTGCTTCTTTAATTTCCATTAGTTTCTTTTCTGTAGCCTTTCTGTGGTCATTTCTGACAATCATATTATTGATCTCTACTGCATATAAGGTCCCGTTTTTAATGTCATTCTCTTCTAATTCCTGATCTGTTTTAGAATTAATAAAGTCAATGAACCTTCTAGCCCAAATAACTCTATTAATTACCTTTTGTTTATCTGTCATGATTGGTTCTTCATATTCCCTGATAAGACTTTTCTCCTCTGCAACTATCATCAAAAAGCTCCAAATTGATTTCATTTCTGAAATGATATCATTCCAAATGATATCTTTGGATTGTATCAATGAAATGTTTCCTTTCGGTCTTTCTTTGAGATTTTTAATCTTAGCATCAACATTTTGAATATGCATTCTGTACTTGTTAGCTTCATTCCCTATGGCTTGAATAAGCTTTGTTGCAGTCTCTAGATCTGCTTGAGCCTTTTTCCGATCTCTTTCATCCATCTGCAACTCAGTATTCAACTGAGCAATCTGTGCCTGTGGATCTTCATTACCTGTAGGAAAACAAAAGTATAATTATGGTTATCAATATGATTTTGCAATGATATTGCAGTTTGCTTTATTTTGGAAATTTCTTCATCTTTTTGCATGAGTTGTTGTAAAAGATTTTCCTTTTCCTTCTCCACCTCTGCAACTTCTACAACCATAGAATGTTATCCTATAGGAAATTTTAGCTTTTTCCTCAGTATAGATATTTCTTCCTCAGCACTTTGCATAAATTTCTGTACAACAGTCTTGTCACTAGGGTCCACTCCAATCTTTACAATGATTTTATTTAGCTCATCATTCTGACTGTTAAAGCTCTTGAGTTAGCTTTCTCTAACTTTAATTGCTTAAGTACCTTTCCCAACATATTTTCTTCCTTCATTTCCATTGCATTGGTCTTTGTCAGGTCATTTACAATCAACTAACCAGTTTGCATATGTAAATTCATCTTATCCAACAGGGGAATCTTCTTCACATCTACAGTCACATTTACAGTATTGAAATTGTTAAAAGAACCTACTAACATGTCTGTAGGATGTGACAGGGAAATTCTGAATTGATCTTTCTCAAGATCCATGACAGTCAAAAGTCTCATTTGATCTAGAGCCACTTGATATTCAGCTTGGGCCTCCATGCTGACCTTCATCTTCTAATTCCTTTCTTCAATTTGTGTAAACATCTGTTTGATCAGAGGAACTTGTTCACGAGAAATTTCATGACTCCTGGGTGAAGCAGGAACATTTTTTTCTTCTCCCAAATGTAAAGACAAACCAGGTGGGTTAGATGTAGATTCTTCAGTAAACTTTGTCCTCTTCTCAGCTCCCTTCTCCTCATCATCTAAATCAATCACTGTTTCTTTTCTTCTTTTGTTTGATTTCTTTGATATGATAGGAGTCTGAATGTTTGAACTTGCTGAACTCATCACACCTTTACTTGCTATATTCTCCAAATCTAGCATGCTTTCATGAATGAAAGCTAAATACCCATTCTCAATTCTTCTATTCGAAATTACACTGTGAGGGTCATAAGCCCAAGTTTCCCCTAACAACATATGCATCTCATCTAAAACTTTAGTAACCTCCTCAAATGCCTGTCTCATATTGACTATGAAAGGGCCTACAGTCATGGGTAGTTTGTACATATGCTCCTTTTTCATGGGCACAAAGTGAACCTGATCAACATTTAGGCTTTGTCGAATAAATTCCAAGGCAAATAGCCTCATAGGTACAAACATTGGAAGTCTATAAGGCTCAAAAATTGCTCCATATAGCCTAATTTTAGAGTAATCCTCAAACAAACCAATCTCCAAATTTCCAAGTTACTCCTAAATGCAAATATTCCTGAGCTTTAGGTAAAAAACAAGGAGGAGGAACTCCATTCAAGATTTTATATGAAACTAACATGAAATAACTGGCAAAATCAAACAATCTAGCTTCATTTTTCTCTCTTCTTACTACATCTGTCCAGAACACTACTGATTGCCTTTTCTTGTTTATATCCATAATATTCAGACCTAGATGCATGAACTATTCCACATTTTGATATAAGAACAAGTAGACAATCAATGAAGGAAATTTAAAAGAACCTGTTAATGAAAGGCTCGTTAGCTGTGAATTAACTGCTTCTTGCCAATATGATGGAATATCCAGCACTATTCCTGGCTTCTTCATCATGGAAAACATCCCCAAGACTGATTTATCCACTGTACTGTCATCATATTTGCCCAAAATTTTTGCAATGCTGCTTAATACTGGTCGAATTTCTGCATCAAAAATCTCCATAGCAAACTCTTTATTGTTCGGCTGAAATTGCTTCATGTTTGGCTTCAAAAAGTATATGAACTGATTAAACTCTTCATCTACAAGATTATCATAATAGGTTACCAGAGAATCGTCAGAGAACTGAACGGATGACTCTGACTCAGGATAGAAAAGGGCTTGGTGGATTAGCTGGGTAGACACTTGCAAAACATTCTCTCCTTGACAATTCATAACAAAAAATTTCCCAGGGTACATGACTGACACCAACCAATATATAAATTCAGGAAAAAGGTGGGTCTTTGGGATACATGCAGAAAGCACTCCAGACTTGACCATGGCAGTATAAATAGGGGAGGATTTTTCATTCAGGGTGACTTGCTGATAAAATGGAAGACGAATTATAGAACAAAGGGTATCTTGAATATCCCCCTCGGTGTCCATGAGAGGGATATGACTAGCAGAACCTGACAAGGACGAATGCTTAGCCATGACTGAAAATTACCACAAAGAACAACTCACGGGGTGGTCAATTTTACTAGGGTGACAGAAAACTGAAACAAGACGCAACACTAACTAATCACAAATGATTTGAAAAATAATGCGAATTTTGTTTAAATAGGTGGCGCGGCCTTAAAATTTAATGCTGACATGACATGCCAACGAGCCGTTGATTTCACCCAACGTGGAAGAAAACTGTGAAAAACTCAGTGCCCTACGTCACTGTGAGGGGTCTCAAGGTATGGGGGAAAATTTTGGCTGGTGCTCCCGCACTCAATTTCCACCATTCATCTCTGTTGTCCTTGCAGTCAACCCAATCAACTACAGAGGCACTCATCTTATTATCTCGTGCACTGGTTGTGCCCGTGGGTTGGGCCTTTTGATAAGAATTTAAACCATCAACGCTTTTCGCCCAACAAATTGATCAATATTTAAACATAAATGTGGAACCCACTTACATAAAGTTTAAAGTGTTTAAACTTTTAACTCTAATATATCAACATAAATGTTTTTTATGTTAAAGTATAAGAATTTTAATACTTTAACATATTTTCAACAATTTTCTAATTTTTTATATTTTCAAGAATTGAAAATAAAAGGATATGCAAATGATCCACAACATCTGGCTCCACTTGGGGATAGTGTTTTTTCCACGAAACACTAAGAACCTGCAGATCAGTGCCTTCACTTCGGGCATGGAGTCAAAAATTGCTTGATGAGAAATATACAATGAGGGAAAACCGAATATGTACAATGATGAACTGGCTATTTTCAGTGCTAGAAATAGTGTTTCGGATACTGCCCATTCACAGGCATCCCTATTGCTTCTCCATCAAGATTTTCCAACATAAAAGTGTTATTTGATCTAGCTTCAGTGATTTTCCAAGGACCATACCATAAAGGATAAAACTTGCCATGTTTCCCTTTCTCCTCTCTTCTATTTTCCCATCTTAATACCAAATCTCTAGTTTGAAACATGATCTCCTTTGCCTTCCTGTCAAAAATGGACTTCATTTTTTCCTGATATGTGACCAAATTGTCTCTGAATTTATTTCCTCTTTCACTCAATTCTATCACCTTATTCAGTCTTCTTATCAATGCATTAGGTTCCTCTTGAGCTTCTTGAAGAAAATAAATTACTGGTCTTGCTAGCTGAGTGGGAAAAAAAGCTTGAGTACCATATAATAATTCATAAGGTGACTTACCAGTGGATATTCTAGTAGTCATTCTCACTGCCCAGAGAGCAAAAATCAGTTTTGAGTCCCAATTCTTCTGGTTTTCATTGATTGTTTTCTTCAAGATCTTCACCAATGTCTTGTTAGAAGATTCTGCTAATCCATTTCCTTGTGGGTGATATGCTGTGGAATGAGACAATATCACATTATGAGTTTGAAAAAATTTTATGAATCTGACTGAGTTGAATAATTGAGCATTTTCTGTTACAATCTTCACTGGACATCCAAACCTGCTGAAAATATTCTCTTCTAAAAACTTCATTACTACCAAATCATTTGCTTTTCTAGTAGGAATTGCCTCCACCCATTTTGTAAAATAATCAGTGGTAGTTAGAATCCACTTAAACTGCCCACTTGATGGTGGATTAATTTCCCCAATGAAATCCAATCCCCATTTTTTGAATGGTTCTTTAATGAAAAAATGAAGAAGAGGTAAAGGAGATAACCTTTTCTTTTCTGCAAACAATTGGCATTTCTGACAACTTCTAACAACTCTGTATACATCAGCAAATAAAGAAGGCCAATAAAAACCTAATTTAAGAATCTTATGAGAAATTACTTTCCAGTTATAATGACCTCCACACAAGAATTCATGGTATTTTGTGATAACTTCCATTATTTCTTCTTCTGTCAAACATAACAGCAAGACACCAGCAGGATCTTTCCAATACATTTTTGCATCAATTATAACATAAGGCTAAGCTTTAAGTTTTAGAGCTATGTACTTAGCTCTATTGATTGAGGGAGGACAAGAAAAGAAACACAAATAGTGGATAATATCTTTATACTAGTCTGAGCAGAAAAATTTGTATTTGATTGCTCACTTTGTCTTAATATGATCATTTTCCTCAGCCACTTCATCTAAAGGTGGAAGAAAATTAATTCCCAAAGCTTGGAAATTAGATTCTGTCAGCAATTTAGCTAGTCCCTGTCCTTTGACTAACTTAGTAGGCTTAATGTCCAAATCATATTGTTGGATTTTGGCAATCCATTTCCCTCTTTTCTCCTCCACATCACTCTGTACTAGCACATATTTTACAACAGAATTAGGCACATATGCTACTATTTGAGAATGAAGTACATAAGTCCTAAAAGTTTTTAATGATTTAACTAAAGCATATACCTAATTCTCCAGGATATTATACTTGAGCTCTGCATCTTTGACGACCTTACTGAAAAAGGCTACGAGTTTCTCACTTCCTTCTTCATTTTTCTATAACAACATAACAACAATAGTAGAGGATGATGCAAATGAGAATATTTGGAAAGGCTTTAAGTAATCTGGACTGATCAAAATTGGAGCTTATTGGAGAGCTTCTTTAATTCTGCCAAACGATTCTCTTGCATCCTTGTCCCATTTCACTTCAACATTATTTTTCAACATATCTGTTATTCTCCTCACAATCTTAGCATAATTTGGAACAAATCTTCTCAGAAAATTATTTTTCCCTAGAAACCTTTGGATATCCTTTTTACTTCTAGGCAGTGGAATTGTTTGTATAGCCTCAACCCTTGTTGGATCAATTTTCACACCTTGATTTTAAACTATATGACCCAGCAACTTACCTTCCTGTAGAGAAAACAAGGATTTCTTGGGGTTCAATGATAACCCAAATTTTCGGCATTTCAAGAAAGCTTTCTGTAGGTGCTCTAAGTGCTCATCATCAAAACTTGAAAACATAGTAACATCATCAAGATAAATGACTACAAATTTGTCACCCACAAAAGCAATATCCATTGCCCTTTGGAAAGTAGCTCCTGCATTCATGAGGCCGAATGGCATCCTGGCATACATGAAAGTTACCCAAGGTGTGGTGAAAGCAGTTTTCTTCTGATCTTCCTTCTCCATAGCTACCTGATTATATCTAGAAAAACCATCAACCATGGACAACCTGTAAGCTCCAGTCACTTTCTGCAGAACAAAATCCATCTTTGGCAAAGGATAATTATCCTTCAGGGAATCTCTGTTCAAATTTATGAAATCCACACATAATATTATCTCTCCATTTATCTTCCTGACTGGTACCAGATTGGAAACCCAATCTGAATATCTGAGTGGAACTATGTTTTTTGCTTGCAAAATTTTCTTTACCTCTTTTTCAATTGTGGCAAGTAATAGTGGGTTAATTTGTCTAAGCTTCTGTCTGTGTGGATTAACCCCATCTTTAAGTGGTATTTTGTGCTGAATCATATCTAGATCATGAGTCTTTAAATCTTCATATGACCATGCAAACACATCCATGAATTGTTTGAAAATATCTACATACCTTTCTTTATATTCCTTAGGAACTCCTTTAAACAACTTGACCATTTTGGGCTCATGCTGAGTTCCTAAATTACAATCCTCCATTTCTCCATCTTGAGATACCTTTTTCTGATTCACTGCCACATCATTAGCATCAAACAATCTCTCAAGAGGTACCGAACCTCTGGGAAAAATATTATCCTTCAATTGAATTATCTTCTGATCACCAATTGTTTGCTTCAGGTTTCTAGACATATCACTTTGATCACTTTGATCAACTTCTAAATCAATTTGACTATCTTCAAAATTTCCAATCATTGTTAAAAATTGATTAATCTGCTCATCATCCTCAAAAACCTACCAATGCTTTACATTATCAGGGATTGAAGGCCTGTGTCTCAACTCAATTTCATATCTCAACCTTGAATTAATTGGTGGCTTAAATGTACTGGTTGCAACTGCCAATGAATTTTCCATTCTATTCTCTTCTATTGGAATAAATTGAAGATTAAAGGATTCAAAATAATTTTCAAACTAGATCCCACACCTCATTTCTATAGGAACTCAACCTGGGATTCTTAGTTTGACACCAATTCTTAATCTGTCTTATTATTAATTCAGAATCACTAAAAACAGAAATAGACTGAATCCCCATTTGTTTGGCTGTTTGCAGGCTTAAAATCAATGGTTCATACTCATCCACATTATTAGTAGATTCAAATTCTAGTTTAAATGAAAAAGGTGAAAGGTTACCTTAAGGAGATATGAATATGAATCCAGCTTCGGTGCCCTCTTTAGAAAATTCACCATCGAAATAACACTTCCAAATTTTATTTGAATGCAGCTCCTTATGTACATTGGCTGAAGAGAGCTGCTCCTTTGAGTCTTCGGCAAATTCTGCATCTTCATGTAGCATGAAGCAAGAGAGATCCTCCTTCTCTTGGCCATAAATGGGGGAATTACCTGCATCTTTCTTGGTGGTAGTTTTCAGAAATATGGTTTCTCTGTATAACCTCCTTTCCTCCCCATTAAAAATAGGAATGATGGCATATGTGAAATCCAATTTCAAGACACCTCCAAGCTTTGCTCCCCAGGATCTAAACAACAACATACCAAATCTGGCCGAAATATCTGCTACTACAACATCCATCATAATACTCTTCGCTGGAATTTGAGCTAAGGAAACAACCATGTCTTTGATAAGACCTACACACTTCACCCTTTTTGAATCAAAGGAATAGAGGTCTCTATATGGCTTAGTGATTTGTAAATTTAGCTCATTCATCACACACAGTGGCATAAGATTATGTGATGCACCAGAATTTAACATAAAATTATGTAAAATGAAATCATGCAACCGAACTGATATATAAAAAGGTGGAACAAAAGAATCTACCTCTTCAATACGAGGCCCAAAAGTAACCAGCAGCTTCTGTTCTTGAAAATTCACAATATCACCCACCTCATCAGACTGAGATAGATTAATAAACTCTGCAATTTCTTTCTGATAACCAGGTGTTTTAGCCAACTCAAGAAGAGGTACTTGTATTTTAACTTTTTCTAACTCTTTCGACAAACTGGAAGTTTGATTTTGTTTTGTCAACTTTTCAGGTTCTTCTTGATTTTTGTTGATATTTGAATGTTGCTCAGGAACAATAACAATATTCTCCAAAATATTAGAGTCATTAGACTTGATTTGAGAAGCCTCAGCTTGCTACTTGTCCTTTTCTTTTACCGGATTCATGGGCTGCTTCCCCTTGTCTGATTTTTGTATTGAATTTTTCTGTAGTGGAGTCGCCATTGGGGAAGGTACTGACTCTGATTATTTCTCTTCATTATCTTGAGTTTTCAACCTCTTCTTTGATCTCAAATCATAATTTTTATGCAATTCTACTTGCATAAAATCAGTAAATTGTTTGCAGTAATCATCAATTTCTTCTTAATCAAATTAAACATCAACTTCTTTACATTCTTCTGCACATTCCTTTTCACATTATTCTTCTGCTTCACCATCTTCCATATACACATCAGAAATTTGATCTTCATCTTCTTTCTGATCACATCAACAGACTGTGATGGTGTTGCTTCTATATATAAGGGTGCTTGAACTTGATCCTGATCTCTTCTTTCCCTCTGCAGAATCTGTAGGGGCTGCTTTCTGAATTGGGGATTAAAAACCCCTCTGTTTTGTTGTACAAATTTCTTATTATCCATTTCCATCTTTACTAATTTGTTTGAAATTTTTTTAATGACCTTAGTCATGTCATCGATCCTTTGATCTTGTGATGACTCCTCTTTAGCTTTTCCTTTATCTTGAACTCACTATTTTTCCTGTACTTTTCCAGCAGCAGCCATATTTGCCTCAATCTCTAAGACATCAGTTTGAATTTGTTCAAGAGTGGGTGATCTTCTTTCTCTCAATGTAAAACTGAAATCTGATACAAATGCCCCAACAAAAACAACCCTTGATCCAATAGGAGGACGTTTCATTTCCATAGGAAAACTATTGTACAATTTATTAAATCTTTTGATGAAATCACTCATGTTTTTATCTGATTTTTTCTTTATAGCATTAAATTCTGTTAAGGAATAACCATGATCTCTCTTTTCACCCCATATTTGGATGAAATGTCTTTCTAATTCATCTCAATCATTGATTTAGCCATTTTTAATCCTTTGAACCATTTTCTTGCCTCTCCATTTAGAGTCTGCACAAAAAGTTCCATTACAACATCAAGATGTTCTACATTGAAATTTTTGGCAGAGGTGCAAAACAAAGGCAAGTGTTGTTATGCAGTTATTTCATCTTCACCAGTAAACCTAGGAAGAAAATTAAGATACTCCCGAGGCATTGCATTCATTGGTTGGGGAAGATTTAATGGTGCATATCTATTCATCAAGAAAGCAGGGGCTTCCATGTTTATGCCCTGATTGACTGCTCCTTGAGTAGGGGGAATATGAGTACCAGTTGTAGGTGTGGATGAATGGGGTAGAACAACTGATATGGGAAGGGGTTGATAACAAATAGCAGAAGAACTGGAAACTGTATTAGGTTGAGTTTCTATGAATGGAAATGATACAAACTCAAAATATTGTTCTTCTAATGTTGGTTCTTGGAAATGAATAGACGAGGGCAAGGATTCTTGTTCCGAGAAAATGAGTTTCCAGGAAATATCCTTGGATGAAAGGGTATGAGAACTGCTGCCTGGTGCAAGCAATGTGGCATCAGGTGTAGAAAATATTTTTGATTTCAGGCCCTTTTTAGAAACTAAGTTTTCTGGATCTGATAAAATGGGGGCTTTTTGAGGAGAGGTATCTGACCTCGTGTGAGGCCTCTTAGGAGCCAGAATTATAAAATGAAAACACAACTTTAGTATTTCCTCCTCCCTGAACAACCAGAGGAAATATGAACAAAACCCAGGGAAAAATTCGCTTCTTCGTTCCCCGGCAATGACGCAAATTAATGTTGTACCTTAAGAGACAATACCTTAGTTGTGATAAGGAATAAGTGCTCAAGACATTTATATGATTATGTCACAAAAATATCTGTCTCTGTTTTAATCACCTTCAAGTATTTACAATTAAACCCTTAGATATCAAACACAATGAATGTCTCACAATGCTACCATTTGTTCATGTTGAATGAAATGACCAGAAGAAAATGAAAGAAAGAAGCCCAAACTGATATGCTGTCACATAGAATATATCATCTCAAACTTCTGAAGAATTTATGAAGGAAATAGTTAAAACAAAGGAGCTCCAATTAAGGATTTTAACTCTTGCTTACATAGGTAAAAAGAGATCTGCTTCTCATTACTTTGTCTTATTCAAAGAAAGAAAACACAAAATGTAAACTTAGATACATATCAACATAAACAGATGCCAGAAACTTGCTTACTCATTCATTAATCATTGAAATCTCTGAGTAAAAAATAATAGTCTGAAGGTTCCAAAACTCGAAACCTTTCTTCCTCTTGAAAATTACATTAAATACAGTAAACATCAGTTTTGAACTGCTGTAACCAATCCTAACTACCACAACTACTTAGGACTTCGGAGGCTGTATATTACATGCCTTGAAAATGTCTTATTACAATTACATTGTCTTTGAGAAAGTAATATAATGTAAAAATATATATCCTAATCTATAGGAATTGATGATGATGGTGCTGCATTTCCTTGGTCAGCTGATTTGTCTTTCTTTGATGCTGAAAACCATTTTGGCAAGTCTATTGTCCAAGATCTGCACTTTTTCCATATCTCTACCTTTGTCCTGGGTTAATGTGTTAGATTGTGATACTCCAATCTGAATGCAGTAATTCGATTATAGGATGGTCTTTCTATGAAAAGAGTTTTTACCAACCACAGTAGCTGAAAATATTTCTGCAAAAAGTTGACCATTGTTTCCCCTTTAAGCACTTGAGTTTTTCATGCCTGTTATCAACTTTAGTTTTTGTCATAACTAGAAAATTCTCATAAGAATCCCATGGAAAAATATTTCCTTCATCTCCCCAACATGATGGCAGACCTATTCTTGTTAATCTGTCAAATAACTTATCAAACTAACTTACTGCTTCTTTAATTTCCATCAGTTTCTTTTCTGTAGCTTTTCTGTGGTCATTTTTGACAATCATCTTATTGATCTCTACTGCATATAAGGTCCTGGTTTTTAAGGTCACTCTATTGTAATACCTGATCTTTTTTAGAATTAATAAAGTCAATGAACCTTCTAGCCCAAATAGCTCTATTAATTGTCTTCTGTTTATCTGTCATGATTGGTTCTTCATATTCCCTGATAAGACTTTTCTCCTCTGCAACTATCATCAAAAAGCTCCAAATTGATTTCATTTCTGAAATGATATCATTCCAAATGATATATTTGGCTTGTATCAGTGAAATGTTTCCTTTCAGTCTTTCTTTGAGATTTTTAATCTCAGCATCAACATTCTGAATATCCATTTTGTACTTGTTAGCTTCATTCTTTATGGCTTGAATAAGCTTTGTTGTAGTCTCCAGATCTGCTTGAGCCTTTTTCCGATCTCTTTCAGCCATCTGCAACTTAGTATTCAACTGAGCAATATGTGCTTGTGGATCTTCGTTACCTGTAGGAAAAACAAAAGTACAATTATGGTTATCAATATGATTTTGTAGTGATATTGCAGTTTGCTTTATTTTGGAAATTTCTTCATCTTTTTGCATGAGTTGCTGTAAAATATTTTCCTTTTCCTTCTCCACCTCTGCAACTTCTGCAGCCATAGAATGTTCTCCTGTAGGAAATTTGATCTTTTTCCTCAATATCGATATTTCTACGTCAGCACTTTGCATAAATTTCTGTACAACAGTCTTGTCACTAGGGTCCACTCCAATATTTACAATGATTTTCTTTAGCTCATCATTTTGAACTGTTAAAGCTCTTGAGTTAGCTTTCTATAACTTTAATTTCTTAAGTACCTTTCCCAACATATTTTCTGCCTTCATTAGCATTGCATTGGTCTTTGTCAGGTCATTTACAATCAACTGACCAGTTTGAATATGTAAATTCATCTTATCCAACAGGGGAATCTTCTTCACATCTATAGTCACATTTACAGTATTGAAATTGTTAGAAGAACCTATTGACATGTCTGTAGGATGTGACAAGGCAATTCTGAATTGATCTTTCTCAAGATCCATGACAGTCAAAAGTCTTGCTTGATCCGGAGCAACTTGATATTCAGCTTGGGCCTCCATGCTGGCCTTCATCTTCTGATTCCTTTCTTCAATTTGTGTAAACATCTGTTTGATCAGAGGTACTTGTTCATGAGAAATTTCATGAGTACTCCTGGGTGAGGCAAGAATGTTTTGTTCTTCTCCCAAATGTAAAGAAAAACCAGGTGGGTTAGATGTAGATTCTTCAGTAAAAATTGTCCTCTTCTCAGCTCCCTGCTCCTCATCATCTAAATCAATCACTATTTATTTTCTTCTTTTGTTTGATTTCTTTGATATGAGAGGAGTCTAAATGTTTGAACCTGCTGAACTCATCACACATTTACTTATTATCTTCTCCAAATCTGGCCTACTTTCATGAATGAAAGCTGAATACCCATTCTCAATTCTTCTATTTGAAATTACACTGTGAGGGTCATAAGCGCAACTTTCCCCTAACAACATATGCATCTCATCTAAATTTTTTGTAACCTCCTCAAATGCCTGTCTCATATTGACTATGAAAGGGCCTACAGTCATGGGTAGTTTGTACATATGCCCCTTTTTCATGAGCACAAAGTGAACTTGATCAACATTTAGGCTTTGTCGAATAAATTCCAAGGCAAATAGCCTCATAGGTACAAACATTGGAAGTCTTTAAGGCTCAACATTTGCTCCATATAGCCTAATTTCAGAGTAATCTTCAAACAAACCAATCTCGAAATTTGAAAGTTACTCCTAAATGCAAATATTTCTGAGCTTTAGGTAAAAAACAGGGAGGAGGAACTCCATTCAAGATTTGATATGCAATTGACATGAAATAACTGGAAAAATCAAACAATCCAGCTTCATTTTGCTCTCTTCTTACTACATCTATCTAGAACACTACTGATTTCCTTTTCTTGTTTATATCCATAATATTCAGACCTAGATGCATGAACTCTTCCACATTTTGATATAAAGATAGTCAATGAAGGGAATTTAAAAGAACCTATTAATGAAAGGCTCATTAGCTGTAAATTAACTACTTCCTGCCAATATGATGGAATATCCAACACTATTCCTGGCTTCTTCATCATGGAAAACATCCCCAAGACTAATTTATCCACTGTAATGTCATCATCTTTGCCTAGAATTTTCGCAATGCTGCTTAATACTGGTCGAATTTCTGCATCAAAAATCTCCATAGCAAACTCTTTACTGTCCGATTGAAATTGCTTCTTGTTTGGCTTCAAAAAGTATATGAATTTATTAAACTCTTCACCTGCAATATTATCATAATAGGTTACCAGAGAATCGTTGGAGAAATGAATGGATGACTCTAAATCAGGATAGGAAAGGGCTCGGTGGATTAGCTGGGTAGACACTTGCAAAAAATTCTCTCCCTATCAATTCATAACAAAACATTTCCCAGGGTATATGACTGACACCAACCAATAGATAAATTCAGGAAAAAGGTGGGTCCTTGGGATACATGCAGAAAGCACTCTAGACTTGACCATGGAAGTATAAACAAGGGAGGCTTTGTCATTCAGTGTGACTTGCTGATAAAACGAAAGATGAATTATAGAACAAAGGGTATCTTGAATATCCCCCTCGGTGTCCATTAGAGGGATATGACTAGCAGAACCTGACAAGGACGAACGCTTACCCATGACTAAAAATTACCACAAAGAACAAATCACGGGGTGGTCAATTTTACTAGGATGACATAAAACTGAAACAGGACGCAGCACAAACTAATCAAAAATGATTTGAAAAATAATGCGAATTTTGTTTAAATAGGTGGCGTGGCCTTAAAATTTAATGCTGACATGACGCGCCAACGAGCCGTTGATTTCACCCGACATGGAAGAAAACTGTGAACAACTCAGCGCCTTACGTTACTGCGAGGGGTCTCGAGGTACGGGGTAAAATTTTGGCTGGTGCTCCCACACTCAATCTCCACCGTTCATCTCTGTTGTCCTCGCAGTCAACCCAGTCAACTGCGGAGGAACTCATATTATTATCTCGTGCGCTGGTTGTGCCCGCGGGTTGGGCATTTTGATAAGAATTTAAACCATCAATGCTTTCCGCCCAACAAATTGATTATCTTTAAACATAAATGCGGAACCCACTTTCATAAAGTTTAAAGTGTTTAAACTTTTAACTCCAATATATCAACATAAATGTTTTTTATGCTAAAGTATAAGCATTTTAATACTTTAACATATTTTCAACAATTTTTTAATCTTTTATATTTTTAAGAATTGAAAATAAAATGATATGCAAATGATCCACAACAGGGGCCATGGACGAGGGGTCTTGGTCGGGGTTAATTTGTGCAAAAATTGCCCGACTTTGAAGGTGGCTACTTCCTTTACAGTGGCAGATCCAATTAAAATTCCCTCTGAATTTTTCTAGGGAACAATCCACAACAAAATTTACTTTTCATAGTTTATTTTTGTTCCCTGTAATTCCAAACATAAACACTATTGGACGTGATCACCCTTCAAATTGCGGTGTTGTTGTTGTTGTTTTTTTTTCTTTTCGCATCTGTATAAATATGGAATATTGGATTCGATAACTTGAATGAACCAGTATCTACACCTCCTTAGAGCACGAAGACTGACCTCGATAATATTTTCCCTCTTAATTTTTGGTTTCAATAGGCAACAATCCGGGTGGCTTGTGCTATAGTTGTACTTCTTATATATATATATAATTGTTTTTTTTAATTTCTTTTATTCATGAGTTCCCTTTTTTTTCCCAAATATATATATATATATATATTTGGGAAAAAAAAGGGAACTCATGAATAAAAGAAATTAAAAAAAACAATTATATATATATATATATATATATATATATATTTTATTATATAAAATTTTCCTTTTTTTTATATATTTCTTTTAAAAAATGTTTTTTCTTTTATAATGGCCAATTGGCGAAAATGGAGAAACTCCAAAATCTTGTAGCAAAATGCTTCAGTCACGACATCAACAAAGTTGATGAATTTGATGGTCAAGGACCCGTATCAGAGAGCTTGGCTCTGTGTAATGGTGAAAGGCCAAAGGATCGAACTAGTTTGATACCAAATGGAACAAACAAAGTTCGTACCTCAAGTCAAATACTCTAGAAAACTTGGAATATGAGAATATCCATTGAGGATACAAATAATATTATATATAACTCTAAGAAGAATGATGATACAATTGAGAGCGAGGGGCCTTCTTATATACTAGGCAGGTGCCTCCTCATGGAGGGTCATGTCGCATTTAGACATGCCTCTTCCTTAATAGATATTAGCTAATTAATCATTTTTTTTAATATTATTTTATTCATAACATAAAATGTTCATGGAAATTGTACATGATTGATATAGAAGACAACTTTTGTTGTTATATCTCAAATGACGTCCCATTTTAAACAATATTGCTTTCTACTGCAGAGAAAAACCAAGTTGGTATCATCCATACCTTTCCATACTTAACATGGAAATTTGAATCTTGTGTTGTTTCAATGTTATGTGTTAAAAATTAAATTAACAATCCAAAACAAGAATTGATCCATTTATGTTGAGGGTCTTGCAAAAGCATTATATCAAAGTTTACACACATGATGAGATCATAGTTGTCACGTCCCCCGATACACCTCGCATTAAAGCGCATAGGATTAGATTTTTTTTGCGGAATTTACCAGCATGTAACTTTATGAATTACTTATTCCATATTCCTTTACTGAATATTAGATAAAATCTTCATCATTACATAGAGTAAACCTTAGTAGAATAGTAAATCACATAACATGACATCTAGTGTGGTAGGTTATTATCATAAACTTCTTGATGTAAGATTTCATAATTTTCACGATTCCTTTATCCAAGTTAGTCAATCACATATTTGATATTGAAAATATCACGTCATTCAAGGAATCATCATCATAAAAATGGCACCATAGGCAATCAAATCATTGGAGATACCCTAGAAACAACGTAGGGTGAAAATCAACAAAAAATTATTTTTTTATCAAATGCTCGTTAGGGTGTTCACCCCTCACTCAATGGATTTTAAGGGAGCCCATCCATTAACCATTGTCATAAAATATTACAAAGAAATATCATTTAATTACAACATACCTAGCTACATGCTATTACAATCATCATGATATCATTTACCCACAAATCCTTAAACATTATATCTTTTTGACCTAATTATTTCCATCAATGGATTATCTTGTAGTTGACATTCCTTCAATCTACATAGACCACTAGCTCATTGCTTGTCATAATGTTACACATAATCTATCTTTTGCATACATCACAATATTTTCCTGCAGCTGGTACTGTCAGAAAAATTTGATATCATGATTAGATCAAATATTAATCAAACCAATAACAAATCTATAATTATCTTATCTTATCTTATCCTAGCAATGCTTCAACATCTATTGACATGCATACATGAAATGTATAACCAAAATATTACGACATGCTTCTTTTACAACACTGTTCATGCATTAATTATAAGCATATACCTATCAAAGTATGTTTACAAATAAATACCACATTACTATTATTCTTCTTGCACAAGCACACATTATTTTCCAAAGGAAAAACACTACAACTGTCCATTTACTTTTAAAAGATACTAGCATGTTAGCTTTGATATTCATGCGTATAATTAGAAAAACTTATTCAAAAGAAACTAGCCCCTCAACTTTTTCTTTGTGTGTGAAACTATGTAATCTTTCCAACATAATAGATATTATTATTATGCATGTAAATGAATATCCTTTTCCATAAGAAAGCTAACATAATATATACTATTCTCATGCATGCAAATGCAGGTCCTTTTTTTCAAAAGCATCCTTTCCAAGAAAGGGTTATTCACAATAAATATTTTACATGCAAATCCACACTTTATTTTAAAATAAAGCTAACATGATAGTGATCATATATTGCACATAAATGCATGCACTTTTCAAAAGGAAATCTAACATATTTATTGCATGTAATTACATGTTTCTTTTCCAAAACCTAACATAATAATTATTCTTTTCTCCGTGCAAATTCATGTTTCTCTTCAAATGTTTACACAATAATTATATTCTCCTCTGCATGCAAATATATATATCTTTATTTCCAAAAAAATATGCCATGATAACTTATTCTTTTCATGCAAAAACAACATAAACAACTGAGCACAAAACACGTTCTCTTCCAAGAACACTAACACCTTGGCAATCTTTTATGTACACAAACACTTATTCTTTTCAAGAGAACTAACATTGTGGCTATTGTTTTGTGCACATCTACAATTATTCTTTCCCAAAATAAATCATAATAGTTATTCTTTCTTGCATGCAAATGGATATTTGTTTTTTCCAAGAAATTAAAAACATAGTAGCTATACCCTCATGCACGCAAACACATATCAAATTTTCAAGAATTCAAATGCGTAGTAGCTAGTTCTTCTTTCATGCAAACATATACCTCTTTCCAAGAAATTCAAATGCCTAGTACCTAGTTTTTTTGCATTCAACTTATATAGCAATAGTTATTATTTCCATGCATGCAAAAAAGAAATTCTGTAATGTCCCCAGTTTCTCTGCTTTTATTAGACAGTTGAACAGTCCTAAAGGGTAAAGTGGACCCAAATGAAAACATTTATTGTGGGAAAATTTTATTATTTTAAATTAATAAAATTAAAATGGAATTAATTGTGCAAATACTAGAGTACAATTAGAGATCAAGAATCCAAATCCATGAGGATGGATAAGGTTCCCAAAACTTTCCCAATTCTCCAAAAATCTTTGGAGAAAATAAATTAAATATTGAAATTTAGATTGGAGATAAAAATGTAAAAATATACCCTAGTAAAGAGGAAAATTACTAGGAAGAGGTGTAATAAAACTAGAAAGGGGAAAAAGCTAGTTTTAAAGTACTTTTGTGGAAGAAACAAAAGGAAAGCCTAGGCAAAAAGGAAAAAACATCCTGATTAATTGGACGTAGTTACGGAAACAAGTTGATGGGAAAGTAGGCTTAAATAAGAAAATTATGGGTAGACAAGAGGTTGTCTATTGCTGGAAGATTTGATCTCTGCTCGAGGGGAGATGTGGAGAAAGAGCTCATAGGTTGGGTGGAAAATAGTCTACCATAATTGGTATGCACAAATTAATTCATTTTAACTTATAATTGTATTATTATAGTGAAGTTAATTAGTGGTGACGAATTAGCTAGATCTGTTCAGGAGTATATTTTGTATATGAAAATAATGTTAAAATCCTAAGTTGTTGTGAACTTGTACATCTGTGTATTTAACAGAATAGTCTATAATAAGTATAGCATAAATATGTATTGTTGCACATATAATTATTTGAAGAGCTGATCCAGGTGGATATTGGTGGCCACCCACCTATTCCACTTGGGGCCCCACCATTGTCTCTTTCAGTTTTTTAGTTTCGGCACAACTTACTATTTTTTACAGTTTTTCGGGTCCTGAACTTCTGGAGCCGTTTTGAGGCCCTAAACGACATTTTTTGGGAAAACCGAGAGCGGCCAAGCTACTAAGAACGTCAAACGGAGATCGTATGCCAAAGTTACGTCCCTAGGAAGTTGAAACACCAATTTACCCAAATGGGGCCCATATTTTTGGCGCTTCATCTCCTAGGGTTAGGGTTTAGGATGTTTAGGGTTTTCCATTATTTCTAAATAATAAATAGGCCCTCAAGCCTCATTGTAACTTAGTTCAGAGGCCTGTAGCCGCCAAATATCTTCTCAGAGATAAACTACCAGCACCCTAGCTAGTTTATTTCTATTATGTCTGTCAGCAAATTTCATTTCTTTGATATTAATGAAATGAAGTGTTATTTCTGCCGCATATTTGTATTTATGGTTACATGTGTATTCTATTGCATTCTTGCATAAATCTAGATCAGTGGTATCAGAGCGGTTTTATTTTTCTCGATCCTTCTTTGGATGTCCCCAACGAGGTCGGGGTATAAGGATTTGGGGCTCGATCTGATTGAAACTTTGCAAGATCAGCCTCGCAAACCCTGATGGCCGCCCATGGGGGATGAAAAGAAAGATGAGGGAGCAGGAGATCCTATAAAAATATTGCTCGAGGAGGCCCTCGAAAAACAAAGGAATGTGATCATGGATAACTTTGCCTAGATCCTTCAATGAATGCCCACCGACGGCACATCTGCATCCAACAACCACTCTGGAGGCGCGACTCCCTTTAAGGTACAAGTAAACTTTGACATTCCCATATTTGAGGGTCAAGTAGATGCAGATGTCGTAGATAGATGGTTGAATCTATTAGAAGGATATTTCTCGATCCATGGCTTTTCCAACCTGGAGAAGATTATTTTTTCACTCCTCAAAGCTACCCTCCATGTCAAGGACTGGTGGGAAACTTACTGTGAGAAAAAGGATGAGACACAACCCTCTCTATTCTCAGCCGTACCCACTTGGAATTCTTTCCGAGATGCCATCAAGGAATAATACTATCTCGTGGGGAGTTATGAGGACAATTACATACAATGGACCATGCTGCAGCAACAGAGGGATCAAGATGTGCATGAGCTGACGAATCTGTTCCATACCCTATGCACAAAGTTGGGTATCAAATATTTAGAGAAACATTTGGTGCTAAAGTATCGTAGTTGTCTACACAAATACATTCAGGAGGAAATGGAGTTCCTCGACATCTCCTCGCTTGGTACAACATACCAATATGCTACCAATATTGAGCAGAAATTCAAGAAGAAGAAGCGAGACTTTGAATCTGCGAATCAAAATCAAGGGAAAGGTGACCCCAAAATGCAGAACAAAGGAAAAAGCCAAGGCATGGTGGCCCAAGTCAACCTGCCAAAGCCATAAGAAAATAACAACACCGCGAAGCCAAAGAAGGACACGGGAAAGTGGTGTGAGTTCCATAAGATCTCCACTCACAACGCAAGTGAGTGTCGGGCCAAGCAGTCACTCGTGGTAGAGATGAGGGATTCTGAATCAGATGCATGCTCTGAATATGAATCAAAACCTGACAAGGGTAATGAAAAAGGGAAACATATTATTGATGCAGAGCCCAATGCCACTATTGCCACTACGAAGATCCAGATGGAGGAACCAGAGGATCCAAAGGAGGTGGAACGTCTCTTCCACTCTTAGATGTGGGTAAAGGGTTACCCGCTACAGTTCATTGTCGACAATGGGAGTCAAAAGAACCTCATTTCAATAGATGTCGTGAAGTGGTTGGGCTTGCCGACCACAACGCACCCACAACCATACATTATCGGGTGGCTTCACCAAGGATGGGATCTCCGTGTCAGCCAACAGTGTCATCTTCCCTATAACATCAAGCCCTTCACGGATGAGGTATTATGTGACATTGCTCCTATTTATGTTTCTGATGTATTATTAGGCCAACCATACCTGTGGAAGCGAAATGCTGTGTATGAGTCATGACCTCACACTATTATTATTACCTTGGGAAATAAGCTGTTCAGGATACCAGAGGTACCACCGCCTACCACTATCTCTTTGGTTACTGCAAAAAAATGCAGTAAGCTCATTTCCCAAACCAGGAAATTTGTTTTCCTGATGATCCGCCCCTAGGGCAAGAAGAATACCGTGGCCACAACCTCCAGACATGGCTCCAATGCATGACAACAACAAATGAACAAGGTTGTAGAGGAGTACAGGGACATTTTCACCTCACCCATAGGGGTGCCTCTACACTGTTAGGTCAAGCACCCCATTGATCTAACCCTAGGTGGACCGCTATCCAACGGACCGATCTATCGGCGATATGTTTTGGAGAACAATGAAATCAAGAGGCAAATTCAGGCGCTGCTGCAGAAAGGTCACATCCGGCCAAGTTCATCACCTTGTAGGAGCTCGATTGTGTTAGTATAGAAGAAGGACGGGACTTGTAGACTCTGTATTGAATATCGAGCATTGAACAAGATCACTGTCCAGAATAGGTACTTGATCCCATGGATTGATGACCTTCTAGACCAACTCAAAGGGGTGAAATATTTCAGCAAGATCGACTTGAAGTTTGGGTATCACCAGGTATCCATCGAACCCTCCGATGTGTGGAAGACTTCCTTCAAAGCCAAGAAGGGCCTTTTCGAATGGTTGGTCATGCCTTTCGGGTTGATGAATGCTCCCACAACTTTCATGAGGTTGATGGATGACATATTGAGCCATTCACCAACTCATTTGTAGTAATGTACTTGGATGACATTATGATCTTCATCCAGACTTGGGAAGAGCACCTCCACCACATCCGACAAGTCCTCCAAACACTACGACAACACAAGTTGTCTGCCAATTTGGAGAAGTGCACTTTTTGCATGACCAAGTTCAATATCTGGGATACATTATTGATGAAAGGGGGGTGCATGTGGATCCAACCAAGATCCAAGTCATTTGAGACTGGCCAGCCCCAAGCACTATAACAGAGCTTCGCAACTTTCTAGGTCTTGCTAATTTCTACCACAGGTTCGTGTTGCGATTCTCTCATATCACTTGGCCATTGAGTCAAGTCACCAAGGGAGCAGCGATAGCAAAATTCTTTTGGTCAGAATCTCAACGAAAGGCGTTCATAGAATTGAAACATTGCCTCTGTTCTGCCCCCGTGCTCACATTACCAAACTTGCAACAACCATTTGAGATCGAGACAAATGCCTCTGACTATGCTATTGGGGAATTTCTTACTCAACAGGGGCATCCAGTAGCATATCATGTTGGAAATATTGTCATTGATGGCAAAGGAGAAGACAGGAGTAGCACCTGAACTATCACTAAGGCAAACAAGCAAAGAAGAACCAACAATAAGGCAAAGGAGACAGACAAGGAGCAGAGGCAACAAGGGCAGCAAAAAGAGGCAGCCCAGACAACATATGAAGAGAGCTGCAGAGTGTGTGAGTGATTCAGTCTGGACAAGGTTTTTTCCCAATTGTAGAAGGGCCATTTTGATTTTGAATATCTGGCCAAACAAGAAGTTCTGTAAGTGGATGCATTTGTATATAGGGAAGAAATTGTCTCAACCTTATATGAATATTGTTTGATGTAGATTCTGTGCAAATGGGCTTCAAATTCCACTAAGTAATTGTATAAAACAATGTGAAACTCTGTGTTATTGGCTGAAAGGGAGACTCTGTTTGAATTAGAGAATTTAATATGAATTTGCATCCATAGCACCTGAGAAAGATCGGTCACTGGAGGGATCGAGCCTATTGAAGAAAGTTGAACTGTAATATAACCTTTGAGTATACCGATTTTGGTTGCAATTGGTGTGGAGTCTATATTTTTGTGTTTGATGGAAAACACTTCTAAAGGTGAAAAGGAATCAAAGGTTGTTCGGACCTTGAAATGAAGTGGTGGAACAATAAAATGATGGTGTAGAGGTATTAAAAAGTTATTTGGCATTGCCAAAGGATAAATCAGAATGCAGAGTCTGTGCAACGATGAAGTGGGTTGAAGATTGTACAATTTTGAAATTGGAACAACAATTTTTCATCAGAATCATGAATAGAAAAGACGGAGTCGATATGGAGCAACGGGCGAAGGACTCATGAATGAGAAAGTAACTCTGATTTCCACAATTAGAAGCAGAATCCATAAATTAAGGTTTTAGCGAAATCGTGAATCACTGGAAGCGGAACAATATTGGTGAGGTGAATTGAGAAGAGCGCGGTGGAATGAGAATAGCGGCACCTAGACTGTGAAGACGTGCAAAATAATGCAGAAGTAGGACTTCAAAGGGCAGCAAACGGTGTTAGAGGAAACTGTAACTTATTTGCGGAGATGGTGTGGAATATTGAAAAGAATGCAGCAGAGGTCAAACCCATGAAACATATGCAGAATACAGGTTCAAATTCGATGTAGAATCTGTTGGGTATGTGTTATGTGTTGGGTATTTTGGTTCCTTAATTTCCGCTGGGTAGTCTGCGTCCATGGTTTTGTGCATGGTTTTGCACATGGTTTTGGGGTTCGATGGTTTTCGGCCCCTGGTATTTTTGTAGATCCGGTCAAGGGAACTATGGTTATGTTCTAATCCAGGGTTAATGGATCAGTTTGCATGTCTTAAGATGTATATATATGTGCTGTAACACTAAAAGGAATATAATGAAAAATCAAGCTGGTCGTCCCGATTTGGGATCCAGGGTAAAATCTATGTGTTTATCCGTTTTATGTTTTATGCTCTTGCTATTGTTTATTTTATGTTTTAAATATTTGTACGTAGATAATTTATGTACATGGTTAAAACCTACATTTGGTATCGCAGTCAAGCCAAGCCAAGGGGACGCCTTTGTTGTTGAGGGTTTTCGCTTCTGCCCGTGGATAACCCCGTGCGCTGGGAGATCTACTTTAGATCGCATTCTTACTAAGAAAGAATATGACAGCGGCGGAAAGATAGAGATCGCGAAATTTTAATGGTCGCAGTTTTGAGTTGTGGAAGCTCAAGATGGAGGATCCGTCGTTAATGCAATCTGTTGGACTACTGTGAGATCCTCAGGATACCAACCGCAAAGATGAAGATCGGAAGAAACTCGGATCTAAGGCTACATAATAACACAATGAAAATGTATTTAGTATTGTTGAATGTATCTCGGGGGAAGTCACGCGAAGAATTTGTGGGAAAAATCAGACTTTGTACCAATCTAAGTCTCTGGTGAATAAATTGTTCCTGTGGAAAAAGATGTATAACCCGAGGATGAAGGATGGAGACTCGGTGACAGAGAATTTGAACACCTTCAATACTGTGGTAAGTCAGTTGTCCTATGTTGATATTAAAATCTCAGATGAAGATAAGTGCATCAGGTTTTTATGTTCTCTACTAGACTCGTGGGACAGTCTGGTTATTGCAATAGGTAGCAATATAACCACCTTGAATTTTGATGACATTGTCTCAGCCTTGCTATTGGAGGAAATGAGACGGAGAAATATGGGAGGGTCGAATGGGAGATGCCTTATCTGTACGAGGAAGGTCCCGGCACGTAAAACAAGAATAAGGTTTCGAGTGGGAGATCTAAATTCAGAGGGAGATCTAAATCTCCGGAAAGTTTGTAAAGGTGTGTCGAAAGCGGAAAGGAAGGCACCACAAAAGGAATGCATCTAAAGCTCCCGAGAAAGGAAAGGGATCTGATGATGCTCCTTCTGCAGAGGCAAAAACCACCTCAGATGAAGGTGGGGATGTGTATTTGGCTTCTTCTTCAAATACACATGTAGATCATGAGTCATGGTTGATTGACTCGGGTGCATCCTTTCACTTCACTCCCCATAGGGAGTGGTTCTATGAGTACGAGAAATATGATGGCGGTGATGTATTCTTAGGTGATGATAGGAAGGCCAAAATCATCAGACGTGGAAAGGTCAAGCTGAAGCTGCAAGGTGGAAGGATTAGAACACTTCCTGGTGTTCTGCATATTCCTGCATTGGCCAGAAATCTAATTTCTGTAAGCAAGATGGATGATGCAGGTGTAAAAACAGTGTTCGAGAAAGATGCCCGCAAGATGGTTCGGGGAGCACTGGTATTAACGCGGGAAGTTCGAACTGGAACTCTGTACAAGCTACAAGGTAGCACTGTTATTGATGGGTGTAATAGTTATGTGGTTCCTGAAAGTGGAGCGGAAATCCTAGCTGTCTCTGGAGAAAAGACCATGCTATGGCATCAAAGGCTTGGACATATTAGAGAGAAGGGCCTTTGGATACTACATAAAAATGGTATGGTAGAAGGTATGTCTAATTTCTCTCTGGATTTTGATTTCTGTGAACATTGTGTATATGGGAAGCAGAATCGGGTGAGTTTTCCTTCCGGTGCTAAGAGGGCAAACAAGATATTAGAACTTGTCCACAGTGATGTGTTTGGACCTGTGTCAGTTCCATCACTAGGAAAATCTGTGTACTATGTTTCATTCATAGATGACTTCTCAAGGAACACAGGGATATATTTCTTGAGGAAGAAATCTGAAGTCTTTGACAAATTTAAAGAATTTAAGGCTCTGGTGGAAAATTAGACAGAGAAGAAGATAAAGGCGCTAAGGACAGATAATGGTGGGGGAGTCTGCCAAGAAGGAATTTGAAGAGTTCGTAAGAAGTGTGGCATAAAGACCTACAGAAGACTACTCCATACACACCTCAGCAAAACAGAGTTGTAGAAAGAATGAACAGAACACTGATGGAAAAGGCAAGAAGCATGCTCAGTGGTACCGAGTTAGGACAAGAATTCTGGGCAGAGGCAGTGGAGACTGCATGCTATCTGGTTAACAAATCACCTTCATTAGTGTTGGAGGATAAGACTCAACATGAGGTATGGACTAGTAAGAAACCCTCTCTTTCACATCTAAGGGTATTTGGATGCGATGCATATGTACATGTTCCAAAGAAAAAAAGGACCAAGTTGGATAATAAATCTGAAAAGTGCATCTTTATTGGGTATAAGGATGGTTTAAAAGGTTACAAGCTTTGGAACTTGGAAACAAGGAAGGTTGTGTACAGCCGAGATGTGGTGTTTAGAGAGGTGAAAGATGTTTTTAAACATGAAGTCATACCAAGGGAACTCGAGAAGATAGAGTTTGAGCTAAAGGAGGATGAATCAAACTCTACAAATGTATGAAGACCTTATGATGAAGAGCCACAACCCAAAATGAGAAGATTCACGGAAAGAAGTGAAAGAAGGCAACCGTAAAGGTATAGTCCATCCCTTTCTGTTCGTGTTTTGCCTTAACTATAATCAAGGATGAACCCAGAATCACAAAAGAGGAGAGAACATTCTGCAGGATGGAAAACTCTGGAAGGAGGCCATGGTTGATGAAATGGCATCCTTGCACAAAAATGAGGCATGGGATCTGGTGGAGTTTCTGGCTGGAAGGAAGCCCATCGGGAGCAAATGGGCGTTTAAAAAGAAGATGAATGTATAAGGCAAGGTGGAGAAATACAAAGCTCGGTTGCTAGCAAAAGTTTATTCCCAGGTGCCGGGAATTGATTTTGGTGATATTTTTTCTCCTGTCGCCAAACTTACTTCTATTAGATTACTTTTATATGTTGCTGCTGCATTTGATTTTGAGATAGAACATATGGATGTGAAGACAACATTTCTTCATGAGGATCTATAAGAGGAGATCTACACGAAGCAACTTGAAGGCTTTATGGTGAAGGGCAAGAAAGAACTGGTATGCAGGTTGAAGTAGTATCTGTATGGGTTAAAACAGTCACCAAGGATGTGGTATCGAAATTTGATACTATTCGAAATTTGATACCTATATATGGGGACTTGGCTTCACCAGAAGAAAAGAGGATCACTTTGTTTATTTTAAATTAATTGGTGACCATGTTGTTTATTTGGTCTTGTATGTGGATGATATGTTGTTGATTGAAATGACAAAGAATTTATCTAATATTTGAAGACCCAACTGTTCTCCAAATTCGACATGAAGGATCTTGGTGCTGCAAACTATATTTTGGGCATGGAAATTAAGAGAAATCTGCAAAGAGGAATGAAGCTTTGGTTAAACCGTAGGAAGTATGTCGAGACTATATCACAGAGGTTCAATATGCAGATATAAACCCAAGGAAGGTTCCTATTCCCATTTATGTAAAGTCATGTCACGAATAAAGTTGTCCCAAGACACAAGAAGAAGATATATATGTCCCGTGTTCCATATGCAAGTGCAGTTGGCAGTCTTCGATGTATGCAATGGCCCAGACACCGTAAATTTGACATGCAAGGGGGGAGCATTGGAAAGGTGTTTATGTCAAACCTGGGTAGGAGCATTGGACAAATGTTGAAGCGGGTTTTCGATATTTACGTGGCACTAGTGATTATGGTTTGTGCTACCAGGGAAGACCAGATTGGAAAGAATGTTGGACATTCGTGGTTTTATTGGAGCGCAGATCGGCTCGAGATCCGGACCAAAGAAGATCTACAAGTGGGTATGTGTTTAGCCTATTTGGAGGCGTAGTCAGTTGGATGAGTAAAAGACAGTCTATAGTGGCTCTTTCAACTACAAAGGCAAAATACATGGCAGCCACTCATGCAAGCAAGGAGGCAGTTTGGTTGCAGAGATTGTGTTCAAGTATGGGGTTGGTACATCAAGCTATAAGGATAGACCGTGATAGCCAAAGTGAAATTTTCTTGGCTAAGAACCTTGCTTATCATTCAAATACAAAGCACATTTATGTTCAATATCACTTTGTTAGAGATATGGTTGAGGCTAAAAGGGTGTTGCTGGTAAAGGTGGACACTTGAAGAATGTTGCGTATGCAAAATGCATTGACAAAGTCTGTGAGCACTCAGAAGTTCTCTTGGTGTAGAGAAACAATGGGTGTTGAATAATTGGGCCAATGACTAAGCTCGCCTGTGACCCCCTGTGGAAAGAAAAAAACAAGTGGGAGAATGTTGGGTATGTGTTATATTCTTTCCACGACTAAGCACGCGCAGGGGGGTAAGAGGGGGGGTGATAGCCCCCCCTGTCGGGGTCCGGGGCAGCGCCCCCGCGAAAATTTTGGTTCCTTAATTTCCGGCGGGTAGTCCGCATCCATGGTTTTGTGCATGGTTTTGCACATGGTATTGGGGTACGATGGTTTTCGGCCCCTGGTATTTTTGTAGATTCGGTCAAGGGAACTACGGTTATGTTCTAATCCAGGGTTTATGGATTTGGGTTTATGTATTCTTTGGCATGTGTATATATATGTGTTGTAACACTAAAAGGAGTATAATGAAAAATCAAGCTGGTCATCGTGATTTGGGATCCAGGGAAAATCTCTGTGTTTATCTCTGCTTTATGTTTTATGCTCGCTATTGTTTATTTTCTCGTTATTAGATTTTGTGTGATACTGTCAGTGGTTAAAACCTACGTAATCTATCTATATGAACAAAAACGTAGTTCTAGTATAGTAATTCCAGGAATTGCAATAGGCAGAACCATGAATAGAAGTGGAGTCATGAAATGAATAGTTGAAGAGGTTTCAGAAGCAAAACCAACGATCTCACAAAGTTTCAAAATGGTAAGCGGAATGTCGAAAAAAAATGCGATATCATTCGTTGGAGGACGCGTGGCATAAGTGGTATTCAATTACCACCTATTTCACATTTTTTCTGAGTGTTAAACTTCTGTGGTTAAAAATTGCGATTTCCGTCGGATTCGCTGTGGGGAAGATCCAAGGCAATCGCATAGTAAGTTGTGTTCGTTAACTCCATGTTAGTTTTTTTGGGACTGACTAATATATCAACATTCGGTTTGACAAACCAAGGTATGCTTCAAATGTTATGCGTATGAATGTGTTGTGGGACCAAACCAAACATTAAACTAACATTTGAATGATAATTGGGTTGGTTTATTGGATAGTGTGGAATATTGTATAATGGGTACAAAGAATATGTGAATGTCATTCATGTTGGGGTTAATGTATGCCTGGTAAAGATATATAAGCTTTAATAAATTCCACAAGGACATGTGAAACATTACAACATGGTCCAAAATGACTGTAATGTGATATGGTCAAGGCATAGACATGAAACCTTAATATAAGGTCCGAGCTATAATAAACCTTTCGACTTTTGAAAGTCCATCATTATAGATCTAAATTCCAAGGATTGTTTTAATTGAAGGTTTATGGTAAGTGAGAGGGATTTAACTTGGTAAAGAAATGAAAGGAAGGAACCTTGGGATAAATGGGTTCAAATATGGTTTTATAACCAAATATTAAATGCGAAGAAATCTTCATGGTGGATTTATTGACCATTGGGGTTAAATTATAAAACTTGAGTTATATGCCGAGACTTATATAATGGTTTAGCTGTAATATTCGACATATTATAAGATGGGGTTGATTATGGTTTTAACCATAGGTTCTGAACAAAATCTTCTAATATATGAAGACTGAAAGGAGTTTTGTTTACAAGGTTTTAAATCAGAGATTTGAAGAAAGCTTCCGCATTGATACAACTGCCAAATTTAGAACATAATTTTGGAAATGCATTCTACATGCATAGAAAACAAGAGAGTGAGAATGTGGGTTTGGTAGGGTGACCCGCCATCAAGAGCAATCACAATATAAACAGCAGAAACTGAAAAAAAAGTGATAGCAACAGAAAAGACAAATGCACAGCAAGCCAAGGGCTGGAAAATGGATGATGAAATTGATTTATGTAACTTTAAATGTGAATGTAAATGTTTTAATTAATTTTATATTGTTTGTGATGCAAAGGAAAGTCTCCGGAGGCAAACATATACCCCACTGTAATATTGAAATGTATACATATTGTTATATTTTTTTGAATATGATAGGCAAGAAAATGAGAAGGTGGAAGGCAAAGAGTCATGGCTGTTCATTTCGAATTCCCTGAGGAATTCTAACAGTCATGAGGTAATCTCTATAAATAATATTACAAAGATATACATAGAGAGGTTAGAGAATGGAGAAATGACGCAGAGAGGGTAAGAAGAAGGAGAAGCAGATAGAGAAGATGTGAAGATTCAAAGATGATATAAGGCAGACATGAAGGCTGGTGGAAAACAATGATGAAGGTACAAAATAGAGCTTATATCCAGGTAAATCAGCATGTGTTTTTTTTTCTTTGGAAAAAAAGTGAGGAAGTTGGTGCTTCCATATCAAGTTGTAGCTTGATAAATGTCAGTTGTAGCTGACTGAGGTAGGAGCCTCTTGTAGGTTGTAGCTTGCAGAAAATAGAACGAAGTTGGTGCTTCCATATCAAGTTGTAGCTGGCTGAGGTAGGAGCCTCCTGTAGGTTGTAACTTGCAGAAAATAGATGGGAGTTGGAGCTTCCTTGCAAGTTGTAGCATGTAGAATTGAGGTAGGAGCCTCCTGTAGGTTGGAGCCTACAGAAAATCAGTGGTGAGAGGGAGTTGGAGCTTGCCTTTGCATCACAACAATAATAAGATGTGGTTTTCTCCCTTATGGGTTTCCACTTATATCTGTTGTCTATGTGCATGATGTTTATGTGTTGATATGGTATATATAATCTACTTAATACTTGCTGCTCACATGTTAATATTGTTGTTACATTATCTAATCTGCTTAATACTTGCTGCGCACATATTAAGTTGATCATGAAATGAAGGTGTAAATAAGTTTAAAAGGAAAGTTTTAAAAGTCCATGAATGTGTTAAATTGATTCACCCCCCCTCTCATTTTAACTAAGGGTTCAACAATTGGTATCCGAGCGGGTTCCTTTGGGGTAAACCTAATAGCTTGAAGGAGATCTGGTTGAGTCACAGACTATCAAAATGTACCTGTGTTAAATACAACAAACTTTCCTGATTGGAGAGATAAAGTTAAAACAGAGTTAATGGCTTATGAACCTGAGGTATGGAAACTTGTGTGTGATGGTTACTGAACAAACTCTCCCTCTTTGCAAGAACAATAGCGGAATGCCAAGGAAAAATGAGTGATATATAACTGTCTTCATAACAAGGATATTGATTTAATAATGGATCTAACCTCTGCAAAAGAAATCTGGGATAGATTGCATTTCATGCATGAAGTAGACACTAGGGGCTGCATTTTCAAGAAGGAGAAGAGAATCAAGAAGAAGAAAAGTTTATGTCAAAAGGAAACTGTTCAATTAAATGAGATACCTGCCAGGGTGAATGGATGTGAACACCATGAAGAAATTACAGTTGAGGAAAAAGCCAAACTTGACACAGCCTTGACTGAAATAGAAAGATTGAAGAATGAAAACAAAGACCTTAAGACATTGGTGAAAATATGTGATGAGAAAGAATGTGAAGATAAGAAAGAAATTTTTGGCCTGAAGACACACCTTGAAGAAGCAAGGAAATTAGAAGACACTCTACTAAAGCAAATAAAAGATAAAATTCAAATGCAAGAGAAATTGGAAGAAGAAGTAGTGTGCCTGAGAAAGAAATTAGAAAAATCCCAAAGAGAATCATTAATGAATATTCCACAAATGAAAAGCTCTGGACAATTGGACCAAATTCTAAATGCTCAAAGGTCTCCTCTCATAAAGAATAGGATATGCTATGAAGGAGAAACAAGTAAGTCCAAGGTAGAAGACAATAGGAATATCATCTTTGTAAAAGCTGTAAAGGATAATGAAGCAGCTCAGAAGATTCCTACAGAAGTAGAAGTCAGCAAGAACATGATTTGTAAAGAAACAAACAGAAACAAGTAGAAACATGAAAGGACTGATAATGAGAGGATGAAACAATCAACTGCTAAAGGCTCATACACTCCTAAGGATGAATTGAACAGATTCGAAAGATGTCAAAGGAGGTTCCTTCCTCCTATGAAAAATATCACATGTTTCTCTTGTCATAAACCAGGACATATTGCAGCATCTTGTAAGACAAAGCAAATCCAGTCCAACCAGCAAAGGATGCAGAAAATGAGAAGAACCCCTCAAGCAAGAAAATGGAAAAGACAATATTTCACCAGGTACACAAATCATTTCCATGGCTACTGTTATGCATGCAATAATTTTGGACATAAACTTGTTGAATGTAAATTATGTTCAAAAGGGAGCACAAAATATTATACATCAGCTCAAACGTACCTTGGTAAAATAAGATGTTATGTATGCCTCAAGCTTGGTCACAAAGCAAAAGATTGTAAACTTCCATATACATTAAATAACTCTAGACAGATGATGGAATCTAATCAAATCAAACAAAACTATGAATAAAAAAGGAGTGCAGAAATTATGAATAACCCCAATAAAGTATGGAAAGAAAAGAGAAAGGAGGATCCTGTTACCTCAATAACATAATGAATCTATCATAGTCTCAGGGGGAGATGCTCTAGGAAGCAACGCAAATTTCCAATAAGTGATAAATATGAAGCAACATCCCAGGGGGAGAGAAATTCATAAATAGTCCCCATGAAAGTAGTCTAAGAAGAGCTCCTTGGAATGAGAACAACTATAAGATCAGGAAGGGAAAGGACAATTTCTCTAACAGAGAACTATAGAGGAATAAGAACACCTGAAGCACACAATAGCCGGCAGGTTGTTGGAAGGAGAGATAGCAACAAGCAACCATGATGGTAGAGGGAACTTCAGCCATGAACATGTAATCTAAGAAGACATCAACACATTAAGTGATGAATGGTTAAAATCACAAAAAATATGTTTCGAGCTACAGAAATGGAAAGACCCATAAAGGATGATCACATTGTGCATCATACTGCTAGAATTAACAATGAATCACATTAAGAAGGATGAGTAAGAGAAGTTCCTACCATCATTATATCATTACATCATTCATCTATGAAAAGTTCCCTTGGAGGAATGCAGTTAAGAGAGTGATAAATCTTTGAGTGATTTGCCCATGAAGATTTCTAGTATAGAAATTGAAGATGTCTTCCCGAAGACCATTATGTCAGAACAATTGAATTGAATATAAAGCAGCTATGATTCTGGAGCAGTCCTAGAAAGGAACAAGCAATGGCATTCCTTTGAACAGAATGACAGAATAAGAAAAATGGTTAATGATGCCAAGATCAAATTCAGTATATTGATGATCGTTGGTGTGAATAGCGGAAAGCTCAATAGTAGAAACTATGAAGGTTGTCTTAACTATGGGTCCATGTGCGAGCTGAAGTGAAATCTCTGCATGGTTTATCAAAGGAGTATCAATTGGTATTTGGTACAAGCAGCATGCCTATCAACAGAATACCAATTGTTATTAGTGGAGCAACGGTATGGTACAGGTCCTCAGGATCAAAGTATTATGGCAAGAGTACATCAAGGTAGTATTCCCAGCGTTATCTGCATTACTAAAGCATGAAAAGCTCAATAACAGGGCAAAAGGATCATTATCTTGTTTACACTTGAAGTAGTATATTGAGCACTGAAGCAATATCTATTTTTAGATATAATTGCATGCCTTCCTCAAGTCAGTACACATATATCTTCAAGGCCTCTTTCTTAAGATCATTCATAAAACTTTGTGAAGTCTGTTTGCTGAGATTTCAATTAAACATCTTGAATATGTTTTTGTGGAAGATCATCATGATAGAACAGTTAAAGTATCTGAAGTATGAAGGACTAGTTGTGATGATATTACATTTGAAGCTCAGGAATCTGTTAATGTTCATCTAAATCCTACTTCAGCATAAAGGATTTGCTGGTAATTCACCTTTAAAGAGAGATTGATCATTGACATACATACCCCCTTATGTCATAAACAAAATTTCATGGTTGATAAGTGAGACTGACCAATAAATTGAATGTATCTAGCCTCAAGGGTTTGTTTTGAAAGTACATTGTACAAGTAGGAAAGTCATTTGGTCTCTTAGATTGAAAGATATCATCTCCTCTCACAATAAGTTGTAAGCTCTGGGTTGATTCATTGTTCACATTAGTAGCAAGGACCTTTCAGTCTTTAAGTGTAATATCCCTGTCAGCAGTCTAGCACATATCACCAACAACAGGTAGTATAGGTGAACCACAACCACAAAAGATATATTGGCATCATCATATTTGAAAAGATGTGTATTGTAGATGTGTATTGCAGAAAAATACTTACTCCATCTACAACCTTCCTCAATAAATATGCATCGTAGATGAAGATTATAATATAGACTGAAGTATAGTTGGAGCAAACTTGATATGTCACATGGAGCATTCACAATCTTTAAGTATTGATCCAATGATGCATCTCTAAGCATATAAGTCTAACTATATAAGTCTGTTCTACGAAGTGTCATTATCTTCACTTTCAGCTTTATACAAGTGAAAGGAGTCTATGATTTGGGATGGTATCAACATACTGTGTATATACAAGTTCAATAAGTCTCAAAAGTGTTCTCTCAACAGCAGTCTGGAGCAGCAAGGTATAAAAAGTCAAAATAAGAAGGGCCTAAACACAACTCAGAGAGAGGAAATGCAAAGATATAATCTACACTGAGAGATGTGAAACCCTTTGCCATTGATGTCAAAGGGGGAGGAAAAGCAAGCAAAAGAAGATAGGCAGAGGAAGACAAAACACACCTTTCAAAATGAAAGGGGGAGGAAGCCCTGAAGGAAGTATTGGAGTATTGGTGGAGTATTTACATCAATGCCAAAGGGGGAGACTATTGGAAATATTGTGATTGATGGAAAAGGAGAAGACATGAGTAGCACCTGAACTATTACTAAGGCAAACGGGCAAAGAAGAACCAGAAATAAGGCAAAGGATACAGACAAGGAGTAGAGGCAGCAAGGGCAGCAAAAAGAGGCAGCCTAGATAGTAGATGAAGAGAGCTGCAGAGTGTGTGAGTGATTCAGTCTGGACAGGGTTTGTTCCCAGTTGTAGAAGGGCCATTTTGATTTTGAAGATCTGGCCAAACAAGAAATTCTGTAAGTGGATTCATTTGTATATAGGGAAGAAATTGTCTCAGCATTATATGAATATTATTTGATGTAGATTCTGTGCACATGGGCTTCAAATTCCACTAAGTAATTGTATAAAACAGTGTGAAACTCTGTGTTATTGGCTGAAAGGGAGACTCTGTTTGAATTAGAGAATTTAATATGAATTTGCATCCATAGTACCTGAGAAAGATCGGTCACTGGAAGGATCGAGCCTATTGAAGAAATTTGAACTGTAATATAACCTTTGAGTATAGCGATTTTGGTTGCAATTGGCGTGGAGTCTATATTTTTGTGTTTGATGGAAAACACTTCTAAAGGTGAAAAGGAATCAAAGGTTGTTCGGCCCTTGAAATGAAGCGGTGGAACAATAAAACGATGGTGTAGAGGTCTTAAAAAGTTATTTGGCATTGCCAAAGGATAAATCAGAACGCAGAGTCTGTGCAACGATGAAGTGGGTTGAAGGCTGTACAATTGTGAAATTGGAACAACGATTTTTTATCAGAATCATGAATAGCAAAGCCGGAGTTGATATGGAGCAACGGGCGAAGGACTCATGAATGAGAAAGTAACTCTGATTTCCACAATTAGAAGCAGAATTCGGAAATTAAGGTTTTAACGAAATCGTGAATCACAGGAAGCTGAACAGTATTGGTGAGGTGAATCGAGAAGAGCACGGTGGAATGATAATAGTAGCACCTAGACTGTGAAGACATGCACAGAAGAATGCAGAAGTAGAACTTCAAAGGGCAGCAAACGACGTTAGAGGAAACTGTAACTTATTTGCAGAGATGGCGTGGAATATTGAAAAGAACACAACAGAGGTCAAACCCATGAAACATATGCAGAATGTGGGTTCAAAGTCGATGTAGAATCTGTCTAAGTGTTGGAACGAAAAATCGAGTTATAGTAAAGAAACTAGAAAAATTGCAATAGGAAGAACCATGAATAGAAGTGGAACCGTGCAATGAATAGTTGAAGCGGTTTCGGAAGCAAAACTAGTGGTCTCGTAAAGTTTAAAAATGGTAAGTGGAATGTCAAAAAAAAATTCGATATCGTTTGTTGGAGGACGCGTGGCATAAGTGGTATTCAATTACCACCTATTTTGCATTTTTTCTGAGTGTTAAACTTCTGCGGTTAAAAATTGCGATTTCCGTCGGATTCGCTGTGGGGAAGATCCAAAGGCAATCACATAGTAAGTTGCGGGTTCGTTAAGTCCATGTTAGTTTTTGTGGGACTGGCTAATATATCGACATTCGGTTTGACAAACCAAGGTATGTTGCAAATGTTATGCGTATGAATGTGTTGTGGGACCAGACCAAACATTAAACTAACATTTGAATGATAATTGGGTCGGTTTATTGGACGGTGTGGAATATTGTATAATGGGTACAAATAAGATGTGAATGTCACTTATGTTGGGGTTAATGTATGCGTGGTAAAGATATATGAGCTTTAATAAATTCTGCAAGGACATGTGAAACATTACAACATGGTCCAAAATGACTGTAATGTGATATGGTCAAGGCATAGACAGGAAACCTTAACATAAGGTCCGAGCTATAATAAACCTTTCGAATTTTGAAAGTCCATCATTATAGATCTAAATGCCAAGGATTGTTTTAATTAAAGGTTTATGGTAAGCGAGAGGGCTTTAACTTGGTAAAGAAATGAAAGGAAGGAACCTTGGGATAAATGGGTTCGACTACGGTTTTATAACCATATATTAAATGCGAAGAAATCTTCATGGTGGAGTTATTGACCATTGGGGTTAAATTATAAAACCTGAGTTATATGTCGAGACTTATATAATGGTTTAGTTGTAATATTCGACATATTATAAGATGGGGTTTATTATGGTTTTAACCATAGGTTCTGAGCAAAAGCTTATGATATATGATGACTGAAAGGAGTTTTATTTACAAGGTTTTAAATCAGAGATTTGAAGAAAGCTTCCGCATTGATACAACTGCCAGATTTAGAACATAATTTTGGAAATGCATTCTACATGCATAGAAAACAGGAGAGTGAGAATGCGGGTTTGGTAGGCTTACCCGCCATCAAGAGCAATCACAATATAAACAGCAGAAACTGAAAAAACGGTGACAACAGCAAAAAATACAAATTCACATCAAGCCAAGGGTCGGAAAAGGGCTGAGTGAAATTGATTTATGTAACTGTAAATGTGAATGTAAATGTTTTAATTAATTTTATATTGTTTGTGATGCAAAGGAAAGTCTCCAGAGGCAAACAAATACCCCACTGTAATATTGAAATGTATACATATTGTTATATTTTTCTGAATATGCTAGGCAAGAAAACGAGAAGGTGGAAGGCAAAGAGTCATGGCTGTTCATTTCGAATTCCCTGAGGAATGCTAATAGTCATGAGGTAATCTCTATAAATAATATTACAAAGATATACATAGAGAGGTTAGAGAATGGAGAAATGACGCAGAGAGGGTAAGAAGAAGGAGGAGCAGATAGAGAAGCTGTGAAGATTCAGAGATGATATAAGGCAGACATGAAGGCTGGTGGACAAAAGTGATGAAGGTACAGAACAGAGCTGATATCCAGGTAAATCAACATGTGTTTTTTTTCTTTGGAAAAAAAGTGAGGAAGTTGGTGCTTCCATATCAAGTTGTAGCTGACTGAGGTAGGAGCCTCCTGTAGGTTGTAGCCTACAGAAAATAGAAGGAAGTTGGTGCTTCCATATCAAGTTGTAGCTTGATAGATGTCAGTTGTAGCTGGATGAGGTAGGAGCCCCCTGTAGGTTGTAGCCTGCAGAAAATATATGGGAGTTGGAGCTTCCTTGCAAGTTGTAGCATGAAGAATTGAGGTAGGAGCCTCCTGTAGGTTGGAGCCTACAAAAAATCAGCGGTGAGAGGGAGTTGGAGGTTTCCTTTGCATCACAACAATAATAATATGTGGTTTTCTCCCTTATGGGTTTCCACTTATATCTGTTGTCTATGTGCATGATGTTTATGTGTTGATATGGTGTATCTAATCTACTTAATACTTGCTGCTCACATGTTAAGATTGCTGTTACATTATCTAATCTGCTTAATACTTGCTGCGGACATATTAAATTGCTCACATATTAATTTGATCATGAAATGAAGGTGTAAATAAGTTTAAAAGGAAAGTTTTAAAAGTCCATGAATGTGTTAAACTGATTCACCCCCCCTCTCAGTTTAACTAAGGGTTCAACATATCACAGTGAAACATTGTCCGACACAGTTCGCAAGTATCCCACTTATGAAAAAGAAATGTATTCCATTGTGCAGGCTTGTCGACAATGGAAGCATTAAATTTTGGGGAAGGAAACCATCATCGACATAGACCACTGACCCGTGTAGTTCATACAAACACAAGGGAAGTTTCAGAATGATCGCCATCAAAAGTGGTCCACTTATCTACAACAGTTTCATTTGAACATCAAGTACAAGAAGGGTAGCACCAAGAATGTTCCAGACTACCTCAACCGATCACCGATCGTGTTACTAACCACCATTCTCAACTCTTGTGGGCACGAGACTTATAATTGGCCGCTTCTCTACAAGAGCGATCCAGAATTCGGCCACACATACAAGGCACTCTTGGGGGTATGAAAGTTCCAAATTTTCACCTCCAAGATGCACTGTTATGTCACCTGGGACACCTTTGTGTTCCTTCAAGTGAGCGTGCGAAGATGATATGGGAAGCACACTACAATCGAGTCGCTGGGCATTTTGGGGTCGAGAAAAAAGTGGCAGTACTGTACAAGTATTTATATTGGCTGAACCTTCAACAGGATGTTGGGAAGTACATCAGATCCTGCACTGCTTACGCCATTGCCAAACTAACCATCAAGAAGCAAGGCCTCTATACTCCACTACCTACCCCTAGTCAACCTTGGGAATCCATCTCCATGGATTACATGTCAGGCCTTCCTTCTACTAAGCATGGAAATGACTGTGTTTTCGTGGTCATCGACAGATTCTTGAAGATGAACATTATGGCGGCTTGCAAGAAGAACATTACAGTAGAAGCCACTGCTAAACTCTTCTTTGAACGAGTTTGGGTGCACTTTGGGATCCCACAGTCTATCATATCAGATCGCGACAGCAGGTTCCTTAGCACATTTTGGTCCAACATCTGGTCAATGTTGGACACCAAGCTCACTAAGTCCACAAATTTCCATCCCCAAACTGATGGCCAGAAAAAGGTCATCAACATGATGATAGTACACATTCTGCGCATGTAAAATTCAAAGCATCCACGGACATGGGATGAGAGCCTCCCCTATGTACAACACAGTTATAATCGGGCTCTCCACAGCTCAACTGACCACATCCCCTTTCAAGTGGGTTTGGGTTTCCAGCCACTATGTCCCATTGATGTAGCCATGCCATTTGCGGCTACTCAGGCCGATTCGGCTCATGTCCAGTCTGAAGTTGACAAAGCGAATAGCTTCATCGAGCACATTCAACACATTTTCCAACAAGTTCATGACATATTGGACAGAGCCAATGCTAAGTACAAGCAATGACATGATCAACATCGGGTACCACACAACTTCCAGGTGGGCGACAAAGTGTGGCTACATTTGCAGAAGGAGTGCCTCAGTGGACCCCACCGCAAGCTTTTCCCGCTCCGATATGGGCTATACACCATCACCAAGGCAGTAGGGAACAATTCCTTCGAGCTCAGTATTCCACGATTCCTTGGTCCGCACCCGGTATTCAATGTGGACCACCTTTTTCCCTACTTCCCACCTCTACTGGACACCTCTGACATTGCAGAACAACTCACAACAACAGAGTTAAACCCAGAATGCATGGAACAAGCCACCATAGATTGTATCATGGACATGCAAATCAAGAACACTCGCCAACAGAATATCCAACTATATCGGGTTGTCAAAGCTGGCCAACTCCTGCACCAAGGCAAGTGGTTCACTAGGGACCAAGTTCAGCAGAAGTTTCCTCATCTCATGGAGGAACTCAACGCAATGGGAAACATTGCTTTCTAAGGGGGGAGGAATAATCCAGGTGGATATTGGTGGCCACCCACCTATTCCACTTGAGGCCCCACCATTGTCTCTTTCAGTTTTTTAGTTTCGGCACTGTTAGAGTCGGTTTTTACATCCCTCCGTCAGAGATCATTTCTCTTATTGCATTTCATTGTTTAGGTGTCTCATTCTGCTAATTCATCTGCATTCCGTTAGGGGCATGCCATTGTCTGACGGAAGGGTTTTGTTCTTTCATTTTCCCTCATGCATGTACCTGCTGGGCTGGTCAAAATTTATCAAAATTCATCAAAGTTCAGTTCATGTCATTTATAGTCATAGAGGGTTATTTTGGCTAAAAAGATTATTTTAGTTTCTAGGTCTAGGGTGTGGTCTTCCGAAATGTTAAATAATGTACGCATGCCATGAGGATGTTTTCAACAAGTGTCATTTCAGGATTTACATCGTCAAATATGCTCGAGGATGTTTCTTCTTCAAAACTCTGTTTTGAAGAAGAAATTGTCAAAATTGTTTTGGTAATAAATATGTATTGTTCCGCCATGAAGTTCTTCACATGCAGACTCTGGTTTTCCTTTGCCAAGGTTCAATGCCAACATCCCTGCAAAAAATCAACCAATTTCATCATTTCAAGCTCAGAAAGTCAGTGAGGAAACAAAAGACAAATTTGTATTAAATGAAAAAGTGCCAAAGTAAAAAAAATTACAAAATGGGTTTTGAAGAAGCAAAAATTAAAACCATGTCTATATGAGATATTTCTCAAAGCCATTCATTCATTTGCATCAAGAGTTCTTGGGAAAATCAAAGAGAGAAAGTCAAGTTGGAGTTCAACGAGCGAAACTGTGATTTTATCAAAGGGCCAACTATGTGTTAATTTCAGCACGACACATTGGGATAGGCCACGGCGCATCCACAGAGCGCGGCGCGTAGAGCAAAAAGACACAGTGTATTTTCCTAAGGGCGCGGCGCACCCACTGAGCGCGACGCACAGGGTCGACGGGTTTAAAAATCATCATCATTGCTCCAAATTCAAACAATTTCAAACTTGCTTGCTCCAAGTAAGTGTGTGATGCTTGCCCCTACTGTTAGATCTTATTTGATGATGTTTAGAGGGAATATTTGAAAGTTTAAAGTTTGAAAATATAAACTCTATATTTAGATCAAAATCTGCTCCATTGGGTTTTGGAAATTGGTGTTTTGAAATTGCAATTTGGATGCCAAATGTCCTTTCCCATCACTGATCCTTTCCCTTTTATAATTCTACCATTATAGTTAATCCCTTATGCCCTAACCTCCCCAACTACTCATATCCCTTGTTCCCATTTACTAAACCCTACCACTCCTATCTCTTTTCCTTTCCCATATTATTTGCAAAGAGTTTCCAAATCCTTAATCCCCATACAGTCAAGTGATTATTTTCACATGATAAATTTCATTTGAAAGTCCTCTTTCCCACTGTTTATACTTACCACAGTCCTTCATTATCCCTTCAGTACACATTTGGCATTGAAACAAAGACACCAATTGCTCATTTTCAAACCAACCAAACATATAGTTGACAAACTTTTCAACATCATGTCAGAAACAAATTCATCATATGAGCAGGGATATGAGCAGGACAGTGATTCAACCGCAGAGCTAAATGTACCAAGGAGGTCTCATAAGAGTGGCAGGCACGTCAGGGAGGAGCCTACTTATTTGGCTCAATTGCAGGTCTGCCCGCTTGCAATGACATGTTTTTAGCAACATTCATGTTTTTGGTATTGTGAAATGATATCTCAGATTCAGCACCATCCAGAGTTGGTTCGCTTATTTTTCCTACATTTGCGTGATGGTCATGTAAACCTTGCTGGAGTGAACTTCACTTTGACACCAGAGACCATTTCTGAGGCGACCGAGATACCGAACATTGGCGAGGAGTGGAATAAGAGACAACAGCTAGATAGAGCATATTATGAACCTTACATCAGGCTTGGATATTTGAGGCAGTTGAGCAGGGTATTCCCGTTTCGGTTTCTGAAGGAGTCCTATGCGCCATTAATGAAACTCATCATTAGATACTTCAGCTGTGAGGGTAGATTCTCGCACCTTTATGCATACCATGTCAGACTCTTGATGCATTTCACGAGGGTGCGACTAATGAATATTCCATACTTCATGTGCCGAAACATAGAGCGGATGACTACCCTTGTGCAGAAGAAGACTCCGGAGCAGCAGCATAACAACATTTATCATTATGCGCTCATTAAAATCATTGTAGTACATCAGCTTGGATTGCAGGGCATCACATGGGATGAGTTCATTTCCCGTGACTTCTTTGCAGCCCCTTAGCCTCCTCCCGAGATTGTTCATGATGAGGCAGAGCCTTCACATCAGTTTGAGGTTCCTGAGACTGAGCCTATCAGTGCTCCAGTGTGTGTGACATATCAGAGAGGCCACAGAGCCTTATTTGCAGCAGCACGACGAGTACTATCTCCACTAGGGGTTTTAGGGGTCTCGTTATCTTCATCAGCAACGCGAGCACTATCTCCACTTGCCGTGGAAGGGGTCTCGCCTTCTACATCAGCATAGATATAGGATAGAGGCAAGAAGCATATGCACGATGAGGGCCCTTCAGGAGGCCAAGACACTGATTTTATACTCATCAATGTTGATTCGAGCTCTCCCAGCTCAAAGCTGAAAGAAATCATCCAGGAAAAAAACGCTGAGATTGACACTTTGACCGTGAAGTTGCAGAGAGCTCAGTGGGTTATAAATTACTTGGAGCAGCGGAATAAACAACTGGAATATCAGCAGACACTCATAGAGTTGCGGAAAATCCGTGAAGACTAGGAGTTGGCCAGAAAGAGACCAGGTGACATGACACCTTTTGAGCGAGAGACTTGCCTTATGAGCGTCAAAATTCATCTGGAGAAGTTATTGGCGAAGGCCAATAGGGACAAAGACATGCTCAGACACATGAAGAATCACTATTGGGCCCGCACACACGTTTGCAGAGAAAAAAATGAAGATCCTGAAGGCGAGGTTGAGAAAAGAACTAAAACGTTGGAAAAGGCCGGATCCAATCCGAATCTTGGCCGAAGCCTCCTTGGCTGAGCATGAGACATGATGGGAGACCTTCACTCCAAATTTCAGAAAATTTGGAGAAGATTTTGTCATTTTGAAAATTTTGGTTGCAAAACAGGTTTTTCCGCCCGACGCGTCGAGCCACCCGACGCGCGCTTATGATTGGGACATCTTCTGGAGGAAAACTTGATATTTTTGGGTTTTTTATGGTAAATCATACATGCTCAGAAATGGCTGAGAAATTTCATGAAGTTCTGGGTGGTCTTAAAGGTCAAAAACACTGCAAAAATGGTCTTTCTGCCACTTTTTGCACCAGCAGGAACCAATCTTGGGAGATTGCAGTTTTTGAAAAGAAAATGACATCCAAATTGAAACATTCCACTTAGGTTGGATAGCAGACATACAAGGCTTTCCAACGAGCTATCATGACCTCAATTTGGACTTCAGGAAGTGCCCCAAAAACAGGCTAAAAGTGGCGCGATGCATTGAGTTTTTTAGCGCGGCGCATAGAGAAATTTTGCCTCATTTTCACTCTTCAGCTCAGAAATTCGCCCAGTTTTGACTAGTTTTACTTTTTCATGTGATGATTGATCTATCATGATGTAATTTGGTAACCATGATGTAATTTTGGCATATATTTACTTTTTCTAGAGGATTCATTCACTAAAAAGTGAAAATTAAGTGAATGGATTAGTTTCCTAGCATATAGAGGCAAGTTGTTTGGCTGCCTAGATTTTAGCTCCATGTTTAGAATTGGTTGAAACAGCTCCTAGAAGGATGAGATCGACCCCTAGAGGCATGGGAAGGGGTTAGGATAGTCTATATATTGTATTTTCTGAGACATTTTCAGGGTTGGATACTTGGGAAAAGTTTGGTACCTCATTGTACATCCATTTTCAGTTTTTGGCAAAGGAAAGACCAGAGTTTTGCAGCACTTGTTGGGATCCTTGTAGCTTCTGAGTTTTGATGATGTTTCTCTCCATGTTATTTTAAGTTTCATTAATGTTATATTTATGCCATTTCCCTTCTCTTTGCTTCTGAATTAAACAAATGAGTAATTGAGGTAGAATTCATTAGTTTGCTGGTGCTCCGCCTTAAAATTTTGTTTAGTTTTACATGTTTTTCGTCAGTTTGAAGAGGATCCTTGCAATCTCTTGCCCTCTTTAGCTCTTTAGCAGTCTTTTCAATCCATTCATTTGATCTAAGACATCAAATTCATTGCCTACCCTGCCCCAACTTGAACTCTGCAAGAATTTGGCCTCATCCCCAAGCCCAAAATTGTTTTTCCCTTTTTCCAACAAAAAACCCCTAAAAATCAAAATCAAACCCTCCTATTTGTTTATCTAGCCTAAGATCAGTTGTTTTTTTAGTCATCTCAAGCCCCTTTGAATATTTTTATTGAGATTGACCCGGAGAGAGCCCTCTCCTGTCCTCGTAGGGCTAGCTATGAGGCTGAGCGTGGTTTGGTGTTGTCCTTTTTCTGCCTTATTTCAGCCTGAGGTGGATTTAGGCTCTAACATAGTGGCGACCATACTGGGGAAGAAAATGGTTTGCTTGTTGATGTTATTTGTTTCATAGGTTACAGACGGAGTCTGAAGTCACGCCAGGTAGCTTTCGAAACGCTTTTTCTTTGCATTAGCGGAAGTAGATAAACGTTGCTTCAGTCAATCTCTGGTTTAGCTTGTGAACGTGACATTTGACTTGTGAATTACCCCCAGTATATTACATCGTTATGGACTTTTGGGTGATTGAGTCTAGAATTTGATAGGCTGAATAGATCGTTTTGTCCTTTTATTTTTGAGTAGATCAACACACTGGCTTCCAGAAGACATACTAGATCAAATCCCGATCCTGATCCGCCTCCAGTGTACGAGAATCCTAATCTGATTTCAAGAATATTCCGTCGAGAAAGTCCTGTGATCCCTTTTTTTAAATCTCATTCATGCCCGACTGTATTTGAGTTCCTTGAAGATATTGAGTTTGATGATCAGTTCGAGTTGTCGTTGTTTGAAACTAAATCTGAAAGTGCTACTGGTTCTACCGTCATAAATCCCGAGTTTATCAAGTATCTTGAGGTTGAACAAGCTAATAGATATATTGATAATTACATCCTGAATCTTCAAAACTCTATTGTGGCAAAGAATATACCTGAGTTTATCGAGTCCGCTTCTGAAACTCTTGGTCCATCAGCAGTTACTTCTGATTCACAAGTTCACGCTGAGCCTTATTTTATTCTTACCATTCCCGTGCAACCATCAATATCTGATCAGCAATCAGTAGTAGTTCCTCCTCCATCTCCACCACATACACCTCGTACACCTACTGCTCCTACTCCACCTATTTCTCCAAGACAGATCATAAATCCACCAAGAGCAATGGCTGCTAGATTCGCACCTCTTGTTTTGCCATCAAACTTGGATCCCATGCCCGCTAATTTTCAGAGTAAAATTCTTTTGTTTGATGGTAATCCTCAAAGTGTGCCCACTCAGTAGCATATTGATAGAATGACAGAATTTTTTGACCTCCATGAAATTGATGAAGAGAATGTCTCCATGAGATTGTTTGTGCAAACTTTTGGAGGTGAGGTACACAAGTGGTTCAGAGCTTTGCATCCCAGAAGTATTAATACATTAGAAGACCTTCAGAGACAGTTTCTAGATTGGTGGGAGATGAAGAAAGATCTGCTTCAAATCACTTCTGATTATACTAAGATCAAGCGCAATCCTGGTGAGTCCATCCAAGACTATATTATCAGATTTAATGCAGTTTATAATGCAATTCCTGATGACTTAAGGCCTTCTAAGAAGTCAGCTTTGTTAAAATTCCCAGATGGTTTTGATCCAGAGATGGCTTATTCATTACGAGACAGAGATCCACCCACTTTAGAGGACATGCAGAAGATTTCCGTGAGTGTTGAGGGAAATTTGAATGACAAGAGAGCTAGATTGAAAGCAGAGAAGAAAGTTGTGATAAAGGAATAAGATTCTACATCTACAGATTAGATACTTTGCAAGGTGGAAAAAATGTCCGAAAGGTTCAATCTTGATAAGCCTGAACCACAAGTTCGAAATCCCAACTTCCGTGGTCAGCAGCAGCCCCAATTCAGGATTAAGCAACGAGAATAGCGAGCACAAGAACCAGCAGTCCAGCAGCAAGTAAAGACACCTCTTCAGAAGAATTTTGTTGGTCAGGATTCAGATGATGAAGATGATGTAGTGGGGGAGGAAAATCATTTCTTTACTCCTGATGATTTTCCCATTTATATCACCGAAGATGAAGAGTATGCAGAAAGTTCAGCGGTACAAAGAGATGAGGATTTTATCTTGGCTAATGATGCAGCCCTTGAGGAAGAGTCGGATGAGTATCAGAGAGGATATATGAATGCATTTTCCGCCAAACAGAAGCAATATTCTCTTAGAAATAGAGATGTACCAGTCAATCCAATTCAGAAGAGAAAGGAAGTTTTAGCACCTAAAAACGATTCACCTGTTGCAAAAGAGATAGTTGATCCCGCTGTCACCAAGTCATCATCAGCAGAAAAATCAAATTAGCCAATTACAACGAAGGAAAATGTTGAAAAGAAAGATGTTCCAGCCAAAGAGATCGAAAAGACTTCAGCCTTTAGTTTGGAGAATGAGATTTCAAAATTGAAGGTATCCATTCCTTTGACCGAACTAATGAGGAACAACAGTTATAAAGGTCAAGTTTCTAGAATTTTGAATTTTGATCCCATGTCTGATATGGTGAATATTGAAGATGATCAACCAGAACTGATATTTGGACAAGCTTTAGATGGTGAGTCTCCGGACAGCAAAGTACCTCCTTTTTATATCAGTCTTCGATTGCATGAGTTTGTGTTGCATAATGCCATGTTCGATTCCGGTGCTTACCATAACCTTATGCCGAAAGCAATCATGGAGAAGTTGGGCTTAGACATTACCAGGAAGTACCATGATCTTTATTCATTTGATTCTAGCAGAGTGAGATGTATTGGGCTCATTAAAGACTTGGTTGTAAGTTTGGATCATATTCCTACAAAGAATGTTTTGATGGACGTTGTTGTAGCAGAAATTCCTCCGAGATTTGGTATGTTGCTTTCCAGGTCTTGGGGATAACAATTGAAAGAGACATTACAATTAGATTTCTCCTATGCGACGATTCTCGTGTTTGGCCAAATGAGAAAGTTGTACCGGGAACAAAAAATGAAGTATATGATTACAACTAAGGAGAAACCGGTTAATCATCCGATTAATTATGTACATACAGATTTAGAGTCTTTTGTTTTGTTTTCTGATAGTTTCAATGATGTAGATAGTCAGTTAGTTCAAGTAGAAGATATTCCAGAGATTACCGAGAATTTCAGAGAAGTTTTGCAGAAAGAAAGGCAACAACCGGAAAGCACAGTTGAGCAATCAGCTAAAGATAGTGGACAACAAGCAGAAAAAACAGAGCTAGCACAATTTCAGCACTTAGAGGATGATGAAGAGGGTCTATGGACCATGGATTTCGATGGTGCAGTGGGAAATGATGGTGCTGGAATTGGTATTTGGGTACACAGTCCTTTTGCCGCTCCTAACAAGGTACCGAGAAATGTACGAGTATGTTCTTACAAATTAGCATTTGATTGTTCAAACAATAAGGCTGAGTATGAAGCTCTGATTGCTGGCCTAAAGATTCTTAGAAAGCTGAATGCTAAGAGAATTGCAGTCTATGGTGACTCCGAATTGGTGATTAAGCAGGTAAAGGGTGAATATCAAACGAAACATCCCCGGATGCGGGCTTACCGGAACGCTGTCCTTGATATTTTGAAGCAGTTTTCAGATTATACCTTGACTTGTATTCCTCGCATTCAAAATGGAATTGCAGATGCACTTGCTAAGGCAGCAAGTAACTTGAAGATCCCAATGAATTCAAGTAATAAGTTCGAAATCCATGTGAAGCACCGTCTTACCGTCCCAGATAATCAAAGATGTTGGCAAGTTTTCCAAGATGATGATGAGATTAATGACTTTATGCAAAGTAAAGGTAAGTTCAAAGATACCTCAATCGATGTAGAATATGATAATGGTGATGATGTTCAAGTCAATCAAATGGAAGTGTTGCAGCTGAAAGATAACATTATTCCTAAAGGTTTGATACCTTTATAAGAGCTCTTCGATCAGGATGATGTGGCCAAGAAACCAACCTTACGACCGAATGAAAAAGGAGTTTAGGATGTAAATATTGGGACAGCTGAAGACCCCAAAATGGTGAAGTTATCCAAATCATTGCCACCGGAGGTAAAAGCCAAATATGTGAGTTTGTTGTCTTCATTTGCTGATGCTTTTGCTTGGGATTACTCAGATTTAAAGACGTATGACACCAATATAATCCAGCATACTATCCCAATTAATCCTAATCAGAAGCCTTTCAGAAAAAAGCTAAGAAGAATCAATCCGAAGTTGCTACCATCGATTGAGAAGGAGGTAAACAGGTTGTACAAAGCAGGAATCATTGTTTCCATCAGATTTTCTGATTGGATTTCCAATTTAGTGCCAGTGCGGAAAAAGACAGGTGAGATTCGGTTGTGTATTGATTTCCGAAATTTGAACAAGGTGTCATTGAAGGACAATTATCCGTTGCCTAAGATGGATCATATATTGCAGCGAGTAGTGGGTGCAACTCGGATGTCACTACTTGACGATTATTTTGGATATAACCAAATTTTGGTTCATGAGGATGACCGCGACAAAACAACGTTCACCACTCCATGGGGGACATTCCACTATGCCAAGATGCCATTTGGTTTGAAGAATGCTGGTGCAACTTTCCAGCGGGCAATGGACATGGATTTTGCGAATGAAAAAGATGTTTTCCTTGTTATATACCTTGATGATTTGATGGTTTTTTCCAATTTCGATGAAGAGCATATGTATCACTTGAAAGTTGTTTTTCAAAAGTGCAGAAAATATGGTGTCTCGCTTAATCCTAAAAAGAGCTTATTTGCCATGGATGAAGGCAAATTACTTGGTCACATTATTTCTAAAGATGGCATTCGTATTGATCCAGCACGTGTTGAAGCAATTCAACAAATTGACCCTCCCAGGAATAAGAAGGAGATTCAGTCTTTTAATGGTAAGATGAAATTTTTACGCCGTTTTGTCCCTAACCTTGTTGAACATTTAAGAGAAATAACAAATATGCTGAAAAAGGACAGCCAAGTGAAGTGGACTGAAGATGCGGTAAAGTCCTTTAATTTGGTGAAGTTGGCACTATCTTCAGCTCCGGTGTTAATAAGCCCGGATTACACCCAAGATTTTATTTTGTTTTCCTTTGCTTCAGAGCACACTTTGGCAGCTGTGTTAATGCAGAAAAGAGATGGACATGAGAAGCCCATAGCGTTTTTCAGTCGAACTATTAGAGACGCAGCTTTGAAATACAACATCATTGAGAAACAAGCTCTGGCACTGGTAAAGGAATTGAAGGATTTCCGGGTATACATTTTGCATTCCCATATTTTAGCTTATGTTCCTAATGCTACCGTGACAGATGTTTTAGTACAGACTGATCCGGAAGGAAGACGTGGTAAGTGGATCGCAGCTTTGCTGGAATATGATGTGGAAATAAGGCCCACGAAGCTTATCAAGGGACAGGGGCTGGCGAAGCTTATGGTTGAATCGAATTTGCATGCGCTAGAAATAAATCTGATTGCTGCTATGTCTGATGAGGATGAGGAGAATTCGCCACTTTAGGTATCAGAAATGTTTGTTGCTTCCCCATGGTATTCAGATATCGTGTATGTTCTTCAAAATTTGTCATCACCGCCCAGCATGACTAGAAACAAAGGTAGAACTTTGAAACTGAAGGCTGCAAAATTTTGTATTTTGAATTCTGCACTTTATTGGAAAGATCCAGGTGGTGTGTTATTGAATTGTTTGGTGGAGGAAGAAGCGAAGAAGGTAATGGAGGATTTCCACAAAAGAGATTGCGGCGGTCATCATTTTTGGAAAACAACTGCCAATAAGATTTTGAGAGTAGGGTACTATTGGCTGACATTGTTTGCTGATGTATATAAAACAGTCAAAGGCTGCCATGAGTGCCAGATTTTCGAAGGAAGATAGAAACTACAGCCATTGCCACTCAAGCCTATTGAGGTAAGCGCCCCCTTCCAGTAGTGGGGTTTGGATTTCATTGGGGAGATTCATCCTCCTTCCTCAGGATAGCATAGATGGATTCTAACAGCCACCGATTACTTTACGAAATGGATTGAAGCAGTTCCCACAAGACAAGCCACCGATTCGGTAATTATTTCTTTCCTTCAGAACACATTTTGTTTCGTTTTGGTTGCCCGAGTAAATTGATCACAGATAATGCAGCGAATTTTAAATCAAGAAAGATGATTGAGTTTTGTGCTAAGTATAAAATCATTTTGGGGCATTCAACCGCCTATCATCCGCAAGGTAACGGTTTGGCGGAATCTTCCAATAAATCTCTAGTCAATATCATTAAAAAGTTGCTGGACATCAATAAGAAGAGTTGGCATAAGAAGCTGGTAAATGCGCTATGGGTTGATCGGGTAAGTCAAAAGAAGTCCATTGGTATGTCCCCCTTCAAGTTAGTTTATGGAGTAGATACAATCTTTCCTGCCTCACTTGCTGTTCCGGTGGTCAAGCTTCTTCAGGAAGCTGGTAGTGAAGAAAGCCATATGCAGAGAAGGATAAATCATATGATTCATTTATAGCAAACAAGAGAAGAGGTCTTCCAGAACACATTTAAGTTGCAGGAGAGAATAAAAAAGATCTATGACAGGAAAGCGAAGGTGGATAAATTCTAGTTGGAGGAAGTGGTACTGAAGTGGGATGCTAGGAATGAGGACAAAGGTAAACACGGTAAGTTTGAAAACCTCTGGAAAGGTCCATTCAAGATTGCAGCATATCGAGGTCAGAACACCTTTCTTTTGAAGGAGATGAATGGTGAAGACTGTCCGGGAGGGCCGATCAATGGTCGGCTGCTCAAGCGGTACCATTTCTAAGATGTTTTCTGCTGATCACATTGTCATTGTACATATCATGTATTTCAAATTTCATTGTAAGTGTGCACTGTAGTATTTTATTCAGTCTGGGGCCCGAAGTGAAGGCTATAATTCTAAAGAAAGATTTCAGTTTTGGTTTGAGTCTGTTTAGTCGGTC